>CATQJL010000001.1:82465962-82798644 GCA_958299035.1 Cylicocyclus nassatus
GACTGTAGCTGAGTATTTTTTGTTTTGGCTGACCTTGGATGTGTCGATCAAAATTTTTTTTCAATAAGAAAGCCCCTGGTAACCTACCTGTAAAAACTTGGTTAATATTTTCGTTGTTACTGGCTTGGAAGACTCTGCTTAGAAGATTGTTCACTTCATCATTGGAGGCAGATGATGTGTGACCTGCAAAGAAATGCAATCAATGTATCTTACGGTTAACATAATGCGGCTGCGGTGACGACAATATTTGCTCGGAAATCAATGTCATGCTTGTCAATGTCGGCAGTTTGCTTGCGACTTGCGCGTCAGAATTAACGATGGCGCATGCTGTAAATTTACGCGCAAATGTTGTCGGCAACGCAATCATTGCATCTACAAAGCGTATGCAATATCAGTGAGGCAGTTGAAAACCAAGGAGGATCGGACGCATTTTTGAAAGTAATTTACACGAGCTATAAAGGTATGCAAGTATCATGTATGTACTTGCAAACAATTGAAATAATTTCAAATTTTTTGAAAAAAATCAGTCTTTCAGCTTTGTAAAAAAATCCTTTCGGGAGGGGGGGGGGTTGCCTTCACGCCCTCTCGTAAAACTTCGCTAGGCCCCCAAAAGTCTTGGAAAACATGTCAAAAATTTTCATAAAGAAATTTCCTGCCTTTCCCCCACCCTCCCGCAGGGGAAACCTGAAACTGGCACTGCAGTCAGGCAATCCACGGTGATGATTACATGATCTGATAATTTACAGTAGCATTACAGTAACATACAGCATATCAAACATGACCTTCTAAAAGTGAAATGAGCTGATTTTTAAGCCTTTAGGTGCAAGATGAAAAAATCAACAATCGAAGAACTGGTGTGCAATTTTTTTGCTATTTCGTTGTCTCTAGCTACAAGATCATGGAAATGGATTTTGATAAGTTATTTTTAAGATGAGCTTGGAACTTATTTGAGCAAAATCCGGTGAAAAAATATCTATAGCGAAAAAAATTGCTAGCTATACCAATGAAGAATACATGAAAGGGTCTTACCTAGATGGCAAAGTGCCGCAGCTATGCAGATCACACTGAAACGCGTTGTCATCACTGGATTAAACTAGTTGTATAGGAGCAGAATGGCAGATTATGTGCGCATGGTCTCCTATAAACTGTGATTCACAAGTGATCAATGGTCTCTGTTTATCCTTTTGTTGTTGGCTATAAGCATTATGAGCGCAGTGACAAACTATTGATGATAAAAAACCTGAAGTCTTTTTTATAAAGGAATTGCGGAGTCTGAAGAAAAAAGGAAATTATTGGCTATCACAAAGAATAACGATGCTGCACTTTCTTTCTTATAGAAGTTTTTCAAGCGCAGTTGCTTTCATTGCCTCGGAAAAGCACTTATCACGAGGGTATGCTGATGCAGGAATGCATGAAGTAGTATGAACGTTTTATTCGCTCCAGAGTTTGAAGGACTTTCCAGCTTCTTATTCGCATGCCACATTGTTTTGATGCTATTCTTCGCTAGAATATGCGCAAACAGAAGGAAAATCTGGATGCTGGGGTTTTCAGATAGCAAATTCTCTAACAGTGAATGCATTTTTTTCTTTATGCTGCATCCAAAATTTCCGTCTTTTTATCAGGCAATGCCGGTCCCAGAATTCCATCCGGGGTGCGACAAACTCTGAAAATTTTTCAAGTAGACCTTCCAAAACGGGTAGGGAATAAACTCCGCCAGTTTGAGCCGCCTCAGCGGACTACTGGTCTGCAACGACATGCGACAACATTGCGAAAGGACCAGCTGCCAGCGAAGGCGGGCTAAAACTGGCGGGGTTCGTTCCCTTACCCTTTCAGAACTTTTTGCGGATCCATAAGTCCGAAATCTTAGAAAAAAAAGTTGTGGCGACAGGCACACCCACGAAAAATCACCGCTCAACGCTTATCTGCATTTTTGTAAAACTACAAAAATGTACAAACAAGTAACCTTTCACATTTGTTGGAGCGTCTGGATTGCGGAGATCGTGAATTTGGCGGGAAAAGGTTCCTATTTGACCCCCTCAGCAGGGTATAAATACCGGTGGATAAGAGGGAGCAGGCAGAGGGTGAAGAGAGCGCTCCAGGGAGTTTAAACGAGCCATCAAAGAGAGGTGGACCTCCCCCCTTAGATAGACAGAAGCTAGAGAACCCTGCTGAGCGGGCCAAATCGGGTCAAAAGGACCCATATTCGTTGTTGAGTGTTCAAGTTGTACAAATTGTTCAAGTTATTCTTGTTCATTGTTGCCATAGAGATAAATATCTTTATTTCAACCATGTCTTTATTGATCGATCCGGTTCAAACCGTCAATACCACTAGGCAACCCCCGTTACACATTTTTAAAACCATTAAGCAACTTTCAAAAATTTCACCACCCATCCCCTTCCAAACACATGCTGAAGCACTCTTCCAGATTCATTGCATGAAATTCTGCACAAATTTGAACAGCTGCATTCGAAATCAAAATTTCATTGCATTCACTTTTTTGGCTAAACGGCGCAAACAAATGCATTCTTCAAAAAAAAAATAGCTACCATATGTCGTAGAATTCTGTACATAATGTATTACCAATAAAAATTTTTGAAATTGCTGAAACTGAGTGGAACTCAGAGAGGATAAGTCGTCCATACTATTACACAAAAAAATTCTTCTGAATGCATGTCGCTTCGCTCATTATTGCAATGAGTCAGGTATCTTCTAAACACTTTTTGCAAACAAAGTTAGCTTTCCAATGAACAAAAATGGAAAGATTCTACAATGCGAGAGTTAAGGACTTTTTACAGAAAGTTTGAAAAACAGACAATTTTGAATTTCTCGTTTTCCTGATATGGCTCATCAAAGTGAAACTGTGCAAAATACGCATTCTTTTTGCGCGTTCATCGGAAACCAGGTTTCTTTGCACAGCATCAGACTCACCCGTTTACAGCGCCCATATAGCGATGGTATGTACAATCGCGGTATCAAGTCCTCTTCTACGGTATCAAAATTTTGGGCTTCCTTCACATAGGCGAAGTCATGGTGTTTTTAAGATCATGAACAGGGACGAGCAGGAGGTCAGGCACAAAACCTCGAGAACGACCTCCTCCCCCTCCCCTTAACCTGAAAGCTTCAAACAACCCCATCCTTCCTCTTCTTCACGTCCGGAACCTTAGAGTGCGACTTTCTGGAGGACATCATCCATTTCAACGATTTTTTTGAACTTTTTGGAAAACAAGTTTGTACGCCCTATTTTATGTGACAGCACTTTACAATCACACGTAATTTGACGGCTGATTTTGATCTGAATGGACTTATTGAAAGGACCATATTACCTGGGAGTGAGGTGTTTGGCTCCAAATTTTCACTGTAGCAAGAAGTGCTGTGAGCTCAGTATTCGCGTCAGAAACGGAGCGATTTCTGGTTTTTGAAGACATGTTAAGAAGGCAGGCACAAGGCTACAAAATCTCAGGGAGCCTGACCTTTTGAGTGATTGTGCCTGACCCGATTAACCTTATCACCGAAGAAGCTTTATTATCCTAGTTCCATGCGATTCGCCAGCAAAAACCTCGAAGACTCTACGGTAGGATTTGAGCTTACCTCGACTTGTTTTGGCTTTGCGTTGATCGATGAAGTTGAAGCATTCGAGGTGGAAAACGCGATGAATGAAATCTTGGCAGCACTTCCTGATCCACTTTTTGGGAGCGATATAAAGTCCAATTTCTACCAATGATAAAGAAAATTCTTCATTATGAGTACAAGAAAGCTCGCTTTTTTCTTTTATGAGCAAGTTAATCATGTTTGAAAATCACGCTTTTGAGGCTGTTGTGATTGCAAATGATCAGTTGTTCCTCATAGTGATCTGCCTCGCGTGGTCGATCGCAACCTCAGAGTGCGCAGGAATCGAGTGCTTGTCGGGATACCATTTGTACATATCCTATGCCCGTCATGCTACCAGTGTTTACTGGACACGTCCCCCGTCTACCACACAGTTGCTGTTGTACGATTATAAAAGACAGCAACTCTTGCAACACTCCCTCTCCTGACTGGCCGTCTACATACCAGTCTACGTCCTCCCTCTTTTCCTCTCCTTTTATGTAACCTATGTAATAAACTCATTTATAGTTACTTATGTCTTGGACACATTACACCGCTACACTCTCAGGCAAGGCTCCCTACACTCCTTTAACCTGTTGTGGAGGTCCCAGGGAGATATCATCCCGCATATAGACTAATTTTTTTCTCTCCAAAAACCTGAAAAAAAACACCACCCCCACCCTTCTTCCAATCGTCTTACAAACCCCTTCCTCGACAAGGAATTTCGAATGACGAGTGAGTATTTTCTTATTATTACCGCTAACCGACAATGGTGTGTGTCAACATTAACCTAGTGCAATCTGAAAACTCCCTACATAAAGTCCTGCAGGCGGATACCTTAGGCAATGAATTACATACATGCATGTAAGAGCGCGGATATTTTCGAAGAACAAAAAAATTCCGTGCCGATTATAATTGGGCGCAGTTCATAATTTATTTTTTAACGTATTACAGTAGATTTGCTCACAAATTCACCGTGGTCCGTGACTTACGCAATTAAATTAAGAGAAAAAGTATTGAATATTGACTATTATTTTGTGCATAAAAATAAGGGTAAATTGATTGAGATTATAGCTAACATATCGGGATTTATCCCCTAAAATACAGATAATCATCATGAAATTTAAAAGGACTCGCTCGCGAAAACCGGTTAATTATGGTCATACAAAATCTGAGATTGGCTATACGAAAATATAGCACGTGAAGGCGCTGACATTTATCAGCTACGCCCGATTCACGGCGCATTGTTTGGTGAATAGATCATTGCATCTCGCCGGCAGCGCAACCTCAACCAACCTCAACTAGCAATAAATTGTCTCGTGGAACGAAAACCCACAAGTGGCCGTACGAAATATTAGGTTGAACCGAAAGTTTTGTCGCACCATTTTCAAAAATTCATAACTTCTGATTTCTCCAGCCGATTCCGCTGCTTTTATTTTTGTATGAAAGAGTAAGTCATGCCCTTTACAATGACATTTTAGACGCTTACTAATGATCATCTGTTGCATAGATAGGAGCGATAGAAGAAAATTAGTCAAAATTCGAACTTTCTGCGTAGGCTCATAAAAAATCGGGAACTTGCAACAAAAATCGGAGCAGTCGGTATTGTAGGTTTTTTTACCGCTCTTTCTAACTGTGCAAAGTTTGCGCCGATTGAGCTTTTCTACGAAAAGTTACGATTTTCGAGCAAGCGATACAAAAGGGCGAATTTGATTTATTTTGGCATTTTTCAGGGAATTCATAACTTTTCACAGAGACGCTCAATCAGCGCAAGCTTTGCACCGTTGGGAAGAGCTTGTGAAAGAACCTACAATACTGACTGCTCCGATTTTTGTTGCATGTTTCCGATTTTTTATGACCCTACACGAAAAATTCAAATTTTGAGTGATTTTGGTTTTGAGCTTCTATCTCCATAATTTGTATATATTAGCGATCATTTCAAGCACTTTTGCAAAGAGCATGAGTTCCTCTCTCACGCAAAATTTGGATCTTGTAAATTCGTTGAGAATTCAACAAGTTATGAATTTTTGAATTTGGTGCGAAAGAACTTTTGCATCAACCTAATACAACTTTCGCTCTTGTACTGCTTTAGCGAAATTGTGCTATTTTAGCGCAAGTCCCACTTAAAAGAAAAACAAAAAATAAATAAATAAGTAGTAATTCGTCTGTATATTACAATCCGTTATTATAAACCTGACGTTTTTTTCACTACATCGAATATTGCACTACAATTTTGTCCCCCTATGCAGAATTTCAACTTTTTTTCGTACCTATGTAACGTTATAATTTACTTACATGAATGCTTATATTTTGCACAAGTATAATGTCTGTCACCTGAATTCAACACCCCCAACTACCGCCACTGCAATGCATGATACCACGGTCGTCGCTAAACACCACCGGCAATGCCATTCTCCTCTCATCGCTCGAGGACGAGCTTCCTCAACCATCCGGGGTAAAGAGAAGGTCGTATGAGGTAAGATTAGGTGACTGCTTCAATAGTTCACTTAATCTGATTTTACCTCGGTATGCTAACAAAAGCAACACTTTTTCCGATCAATCTTCAACAAATTCGAGGACGAGCTTACCGTAGGAATGTAGATGTCGGGATACAATTTCAACAATCATATTACTACCAGTCTACCGCCTCCCCCTTTTCCTCTCCTTTTATGTAATTTATGTAATAAACTTACTTATAGTTACTTATGTCTTGGACACATTACCGTAACACCGCTACACTCTCAGGCAAGGGTCCGTACACCCCTTTTACCTGATACGCTATAAAACGCGCTCACTCTTCGTCTCAGTCAGTTCTATTGTTCATCTGTTCAGTCATTCGCCTCTCTTATTTTTACTGTTCTATTATTCTCTAATAAATATGCCTGATTTTTCCTGTGCTTCCACCCAGGACGAAGACTTCGAAGTGTCCGAAGTGAAGGACACAACAGAGGCTTTGGGAATTACTAGAAAATGTAATAGGTAATGGTTTGTAGAGCGCGTACAGGTTATTCGATTATGGATATTATGATTAGTGATTGGAAATTAGTGATTATGGAAATCAAATTGAAAATTTGGTGATTATGGAAATCATACCCAATTTACACAAAAAGCTTTTTTCTTCATCTTACCTTACGGTATGTGTAAAGTAAGATGAAGAATTGAAATTCGGTTGAGACTTCGTTAGGAGTTAATCAATACGCTGTTCACAACAGTCATTCCTTTTCTGGTGGAGTTGTGATATTTATCGGTCTAGCGCTTTTCTACTTCACCTTACTCAATCGTAGAATTTCCTCCATTTCTGAACAGATTCGTCTTGATTACGATTCCTCCCTCTCCCAGTCTTACACCCCAACACGACCCTCCCCCAGGTCAGGCATGCCTGACCCTACGCCCAAACCTGATCATGAACACTCTGTGCAACAGAGTCTGCACAGCATCACCTAACAGTAAGTCAACTTAGTTTAGGCGAAACTTGGACTGGCGGGAGTCGGCTTCGCAACAATCCGCGCCGCTTTGCGGTCTCTTCATTCTAATCTATCTCGCTGAGCCAGTGGTGGTGCGGAGCGCTGCTCTACTCAAAATGTTTCGCCTAATCCGGGTTGAAAAAGACTATACTCAACAAACACTTATCGAAAGTTAGACTATCTATTGATGACAATGAACAGGTTTGTCTCCATGTAGAGATATTGCTGTTATCAAAGGGGGTGTTTTGGTGAAACCTAATATTTCTATACTTTTCCCTAGCTTATATAACTTGTGATAAGCGAAACTCTTTCAAGCCGGTGAAAATTGAGTCGCAAACTGCTGTTTTAACAACCTAAAATTTGAAGTATTGCAAAACTGACAGAGGTTACGGAACGACTCACTGCCTATAGAGGAGGTTCTGTAGACTAGACTACGTAAGGTAGTCCCAATTCTCGGATCTGAATATTTTACAACTCCTTCGGGTTAAGAATTCGGTTCGGAGATGTTGAAGAGTTTATATAACTTTGTAACTTTTCACATAAACACTTTGTGCCATCAAAATCTAGTGCATTACAAAGACCAATCGAAAGCCTTTCCTATATGCTTTTCACTACATAAATATTGAACAGAATTGCTTTGATGGATACGAGTCTTAGTTTCACGTCTGCGTGCTGAGATGCTAATTCTTTCTAGTTTCTCAAGGTATCCCTCTCAACTCATTTTTTTCTTTTTGATGATCTTGTCTTTTGCCCAAGATGTTTGCTTCACATGGTTGTATATTAAGAACTTATATTGAGGTGTTTAGGTTGATGTGTATATAATCCTTGTAGACCCGACATCACTTCTACTCTGAAGGGAACTTCGCAAACCTAGCAAAATCGCAAAAGATGTCGTTTTCGAAATCGACAAAGACAACTGGCCCTTGGCCTCTATCCTACCATACTGGGTGTCAGCTGACAAGCTCCTAGGTTCCTTTGAGTGATGGTGGCTTTATATATGGTAAAATTTCAGGATTTTGTGCAAAGCTCATTTTTGTCGTTTGTACGAAACAAAAATTTATCGACTCAGCAACAACATGAACAACGTTTTGATTTAAGCAAATCGAGCAAAAGGACTTGTTTTCGGCAAATTGATAGGAGCATCATCTATGACTATATGATCTATCAAAACCGAGTGATCGATGTCGATGAGCATGACTATTTGTAACTCAAAAACAATGATTCCCTTGCAACGGAATACAAAGTCGCCTTCAGGTGTAAATTCTCCCAATTTCATACATTGTCTGTCGTCAGAACCAGCGACAATCGTTCCTGGACCAAGTTTATCATTAAGACCTGGGGGAACACCACTAAGGAACATGATTCCTGAAACGAAGATAACGTAGTTCGGTGCAGACAATTCGATATTGTTTATCGTCGGTTCGTTGACCGCACGGACTGCTAAAACGCTGCGGACAAGACGCGGCGCGGTTGGGTTGTCGCGAGAGCACGACTTTTACAATGGCGCATTTGTACTGGGGCAAGCGTTATACCTCGCGGCGCGTGCTGCGCAGTGATGCCTAGTCCGTTCGGTCAACAAAACAACTATACCTGTTATGTTCAATGGTTTTTTGAAAGTGATGTCAACACTATCGTCCTTTCGTGGGCTAAGAAACCACATAGGCTGCTTGTAGTCGTAGCCACGTTGCGAGTCATAAAATGAGTATGCTTTCATCTCTGTTGTCACGTTAGCTGGAGGATTCGATCGTTTTTCCTGAGAAATGAATCTGTAGGCTTTGTTACCCGCCCACTTCTTTAATGAAAATTTTACCATGGTCACTTCTCTAATTGCATTGGAACCGCGAATTTTGTGTATTTTACGGTTTGAAGAGGAGATAACGCCGCGATGCTGGAACTGCGACGATCCGGATGATATGCAATGCGACGAGATCGCCTGGAAGATGCATCACTCCCGAATTTTCAATTTTTACTTCATTTAGACTTCCTCTCAGCACCTGCGCGCAAACTTTGTCATCCATTCCTGGGTTGCAGTATTGACTCCGGAGAATATCCTTCAGTATCCAGTTCACCGGCTTGAAACGATAGTACATAGCTAAGGCGGTAGTCATGTAGTTGAGACTATCATCACTGCAAGGCGCCGTATATGTGGGTATTCAAAACCTAATCATATCCTATTTACCTGAAGAGCTTTCCTGTGAACCCCATGTCAGCGAAATTCATAACGAACCAATCCTTTCCTTGCTTCACTGTGATGTATCCAAAGATTACTCGGCTGAAATTTGGTACCATAGGAGAGGTTTAAACATTTCTTTTGGTAAAGCAGAAGACTGGTGGTAAGCAATATTTGCGGTCATCAATTCCTACAGAGAAGAAAGGGACATTTGCTTAGACATGTGTTAAAGTCGACTGCACGAAATCGCGCGGGTCGCTATAGGTTGAACATAGGCGAGCGTGTCTGCAACACGGCTGTCGAGTACGGGCGTTATGATGACTATCGCGCGCGAATGCCAAAGTAAGCCTGTAAGAGACACGCTCTTGGACGTTCAGCCCAATCGATTCCGTGCAGTCAACGATATGAGGGTTTCAAAGGAGTTAAATGCTCACTCGTAAGCGGCAACAGCCTCAATGTTATCGTCCAACTGCAAATAGTACTCACATCTGGATTTGGCGTAGGTCATTATGTAGAAATAGTCTGAATCAAGGAATAAGATTAGTTACAGATATGAGGGCTGAGATTCTCTGGGTCTGGATACAGAGACGCATACCTAAATTTTGTTTTGTTCTCCAATGCATTCTCATTGCGGATTTATTGGATGTAGATGGACTGGAAGCTGTATGCGCTTTGTACCAAGACGGCGGTATCGCAGTTATCTGAAAAGAACAGACATGCACCTAAACTCGTGTTTATTGGGTCAACTCTTCTCGAGGTATTTTTTGAAGTAAAACACAAGCTTAGATCTTTATTGCGTACGAGTTCTTGCAAACGACCAAGATAGCAACATGTTTTCTACAATCATCGGATGCATTTGAACTATCGCCTTGTGAAAACCACATAGCTTGAACCATACAGACTTTTACAGATTCTGAGATGAGGTCTCAATACTATAAATACAGTTATGCCAGCAGAATGTGAAAATTCTCGGCGAAGTCGGAAAATTTGGCAGAGCTGGCAAATTCTGCGACGTCGCCGATTTTGCCGATTTCGCCAAGAATTTTCACATTCTAGAGTAAAACTGTAGAGTTAGAGTTGAGGCAGCACAATTTTGTATAGCTGCTGGTCCCTTGCACCCCTTACGAAACATTAAAGTGAGTACGAGTATGGATCCGTGGCCTCCCGTCTTGTGCTTTCCCAGGAAATTTTCTCTGATTCTTAAATTCGACACCACGTTAAAGGCAGTGTCCGGACAAAGCAGGAGTTTTGGGATTTTAGCCCATGCGAAAATGGGCCCGCTCAGACACGGTATCGCGCAAGTACGAGGCTATAACGATTTGGCAGAAACAAGAAGAACGATCGGAAAGTTGGGAAACTTACATCTTGGGACGGGGCCCTCCGCCTGTTGGTCCTGCTCTGCGGCAGGGTACGCACGCCTCCGCAGTTAAAGTCTTAGGCCCGTATGTACGTACATTCCCGCGGGGAGGGGATGTGCGTTTTACCATTGAAATGATCTCCGCTGGAGCTTCCCTCCCCTCCAGACGATATCGGCGAAGGGATCCCCTGGGGTGGGGAAGGGAACCACCCTATGCACAAGGGGATCGAGCGGAGACATCACTTTTCTTTCGCTTTCATATGGCGTTTTTTTTTTGTATTCTCATCTTTTGACGACTGCTTATCTTCAATTTTCGTCATCGGCAATGACTTAGGCCTTGCGGAATGCGCATCTGCCGTGAATGCGCTCGGCACACCAAAGATTGAAGGTGTTCAACAATAGAAGTCAGATCTCTCTGCAGGGGACGGGTAGAAGACTTTATGCTGCCGAAAAAAGGGAGGGGGAACTAACAATTTCTACGCATAACAGAAGCTGCAAATCGTGCCAGCTCTCCATGAACGCTGTAGCTATTAGCGACATATCATCCTTTACCTCAGGGGAATGATCCCCAGCGGCCATCCCTGCTATGCACGAGGGGAACGCTGCGGAGGGGATCACTCCCCCGAGGATCTCTAATCAGAAATGGGCAAACCTGCTAATTTTTATTTTTTTCAAAGTAGCTTACGTTAGGATAACAAGATAAAGACATCATATCATATAATATGATAGTTACAATGTGTTGTACCAGCCTTCATGGATAAAACCAGCATGTCATATAAAAAATGCGCAAATCTTGAGAATGTTTAGAAACTCCTACAGATATTCGAAACTAGCAGATATATGCCCGGGTTTCTTCACGAGAAGCGAATATAGAAGAGAGAGACAAAACTGCAAGCTACAGGTTGCTGAAAGAGGAACCCGGCTACCATGGAGAATCTTTCATCAATTTGAATCAAATGCTTTGTAATGACTGATTGAAACCAGATTAGTCGCTTTTTTGGCATGACCTACACCAACGAACCCCTACTCGTTGTAGGGGATGCGGATCCCCTCCCCGCGTTGCTGAGTTACACTCGTGCACGGAGTGGAGATCACTGCGGAGCACGCGCCGCGAGGCAAAACCCTTGCCCCAGTACAAATTCGCTATTGCACAAGTCGTGCTCTCGAGACAATTAACGCGCCACGCGTGGTCCGGGGTTTGAGCAGTCCGAGCGGTCAACGAATTCACGATGATTCATTTCAATTTATAAACGAACGGATTCCGAATCTACTTGCATCTGCTACGCGGTTTTTTGAAGAGGTTATGTGCGGTTAAAAATGAAGTGATTGAAGTCTCAATGCATAGTCTGCCTTAAAGTCGACTTGGAAGAGCTCTTGTCATAGTGTTGAATGTACTGACTATTACTGTTTACAAGAATGCACACATTTACCAAAAACATAAATTAGTGTCTAGGCAACTGTTTCCGTAAGCATGAGGAGGAGTGAAAGTTTCCCATACTTGGGCTTTCAAACGCTCACTACTTCATCTACAGTATCAATCAGCAGATGAGATAGGTCTGGAAATCAGCTCAGTAATCCGCATCTATCGACATGCATTTTGATTCGATCGCTGCAATTCGGGATCCTTCCCTAGTTAGTCATTTTCTCAAAAAATAATATGTAGTGTGCATCAGTTGCAAAGATTAAAGAATAGTCGATGCAGAACAGTCCTCAAACATAATTTATCTTTTCTTTCAGTAAATTTTATAACATTTTGAAGCGCTTGATCACTGTGCTTTTTCAAGCTGTACACTGCAGAACTACCTTCAAGAAGTGGTAGCCAAGCCAAAAAACAGCGTGATCGTATTCATAAACAACGCTGCCAGTTTCGCGAAAGTAAGTAATTTGAAAAAGGGAGTACGGTAATGACAACTGACTGATGACTGACTTCCTCCTTGATTTCAAGATCTGCGCTTTACAAAACTGCTAAATTTAGCGAAATTTCGCACTGCTTCTGAACCACTCCTCTTCTTTATTATTACATAAATAAAGCTGAAGTTTGTCAGTGCGAGTATGCTCTCTGTAGATTTGGTCCGAATAGAAAATTCGTTTCTAACCGATCCAGACCAAACTCTGCACACATACACATTGAGGAAAGGCTGATGGCAGGCTACTTTTTGTTATTGATCGCTACCAATTGTGTCGACTGTTTGCAAACATCGAGTTACGGGGCCACATGGGGGAGGGAAGCTAGTGAGTTTGCTGATTACGAAAACGTTAAAGCTGGGGTAGGGAACTGTCAAGCGGGATAGAGCATGTTGTAAAGTGATAAGCAATCGTGATTTTTATCTGATTCATTGACAGGGCAGGACGAGCCGAATCTGGAAATTAGTTTGAAGCAAGTTACGGCGTCTTCCATACCCGCATCCTTTTGATTTTGTTGGATTATCTCGAAAAAGTCACCTCACATTCAGCTGCTCTCGAAACGGGAATGCAACAATACCTTCGCACTGAAGTACTGGCACGCCCCAAAAAAGTAACCTGAGGTACGCCCTCGTTCGCCGCAAGGCGGTTGTGCAGCCTTGAGGATTTCCTTTCTACTGGCCTAATATAGTCATTGGCCATGTGTTCCTAGCGTATTGTATGAGTATTGGACGAATTCGAAAAGCACAAGCGTACCCTGATCGGCAACGCGGCAGCGACGCGCAGTTTTCTCCGCCGAGCGCGACAGCAAGCACGAACTTAGTTTTTTTTAACGTTTTCTGAAGTTTCAGCCGCCGATCTTTGTACGCTTGTGTGTTCCCAATTCGCATTCAACAAGGCTTTCCGGACTCGATCAGCAACAAGCACTATTGTCACAAAGTGGAGCAATCACAGCTTTGTAATGTTGGTGTCCAAAATTTTCGGGTAGTCATGCGCACATAGATAGATGGTTTTGTGATTTCGTCTGCGAACCTCCAAGAAGCTTCCTCCCAGTCTGAAATTTCTCCGAAATATTACGCAGTGGAGAAGATCGTTACATCTGAGGCTCAAACGCCCACTAACGGATTTGTTCACGACAACATGTTACCTTTATTAATTTTTAAGAAGGACGCGCAGACTGAAAAAAGACACTGAATTGCGAAGTGCTTGCTCTATCCGCCGGTCAGCAAATTATGTTTGGGGTCCTAATAAGAATGAGAATTACCTAGTTGAAGTTGTACATGATGAAAACGTCGGATTGAGCCTCAGTGAGTGACTTCGAGGAGCGACCAAATCGAGAACATAATGCTAAAAAGAAAAAGGAAAAATATTTATGGTGATTTGTTTCTTTGCAAATCCACCCCTACCGCGTCTCGCAATGTCCTTTAGCATCAAATAATTTTTAATCGTCACAGTGAGCAGCCGGCGCTATTCGGCTATCCGGGCCTTTTTGTCATGGATTTCGCTCAAACTTGGCCCGAGGGGGTTATCTGACATGCTGATCACGAATATCACCTTCTCTCCGCAGGAAAACGCCTCCCTGCGGGGTTACGGTAGGTATACGGTAGAGGGTCACAGTCATAGATTTATCTGAAACTTGGCCCAGAGGGGTTATTCGGGCCGCTGATGCTGAATATCACATTGGTTTTGTACCGTAGCGTCACTTTCTCGGGTTACGGTGGGTATGCGGTAGGGGGTCAAAATCTCAGATTCTGCCGTAACTTCGCACAGAGGGGTTATTCGACATACTCATTAGAGATGTCACACTTTCTCCACACGAAAACGTCTCCCTGCATAGTTACGGTAGGTTTACGGTAGAGGTCAAACTCATAAATCGGCAAATGTATCTTTCCCCCGTGCTTTGCTTGGGCAAAAGCCGCAGCAGGGTGTGTAGCGCGCGGCGGTGGTTGTGTGCAGAGCTCACGATCGTCCGAATCGCCGTACACCCGTTTCAGGCAGGACTATGTTTTACACCCGTCACCGTGTAACTACCGTGACCCGAGAAAATGACGCTACGGTTCAAAACCAATGTGATATTTGGCATCAGCGGGCCGAATAACCCCTCTGTGCCTCGTTTCGGGCAAATCTATGATTTTGACCCTCTACCGTGTACCTACCGTAACCCTGCAGGGAGGCGTTTTCCTGCGGAGGAAAGGTCATACTCGTGATCAGATAACCCCCCTGGGCCAAGTTTCAGCCAAATCTGTGATTTTGACCCCCTACCGTGTACCTACCATAACCCTGCAGGGAGGCGTTTTCCTGTGGAGAAAAGATGATATTCGTGATCAGTATGGTAGATAACCCCTCAGGGCCGAGTTTGATCGAAATCCACGACAAAAAAATTTTGGGGCCCGGATAGCCGAATAGCGCCGCAGTTATGTATATACAAAGGCGTGCCATGTCGAAGTAGCTGAATGGTAACCTTCAGAAATAGTCCACTCTGAACAGAGACCTGATGCGAATACTTCGGTGAGCTTCTGCGGAGGCCTTCAAGCACAACCGCCGCGATTCTTGTTTCACGGATAATGAGCGGCTATTCAGTAACTTCACACCCCAGTAGCTGATCTGACTTCATCATAAAAATCCTTACAGTTTCAAGCCTCGAAGTACATATTTTGCGCAAATTATATTTGTAGTAGTGCAGGACCACAATTGGTTTCTAACGAACTCCAGCTTTTGGTGAAGACTACACCCAAAAACCAATTCGAACTTTTCTGCTTTCTACACTTACAAACAGGTGAGACCAGAATTGGCAATAAGTTTGCAAAAAAGCCGTAACTTCATCAATAACGCTATCGATAGATATTTTTCTCGCTTCTTGGTAATGTTAACTGAGTCTATAAATTAGGGCTGAAAAGGATACTTTATCGATGAACAATCAGCATGTATAACTCCTCTAAGCGTTTTACTTTTCTTTCCACCCTTGTCGTACATCTCGATACTTGACTTTACTGATATTACACTTTACTGTGGAACTTCACCGGTACGCTAAACACAAATAGTGCATGCAAAGAAGTCACAAAAAAGCAAGCGTTCCAGTTCTGCCCTTCATACATGCTCCAATAATCGTGCGCTTGAAAGTCGGGACGAATTCGAAGCAGAAAAGCGTACAAAGATTGGCGTTTGAAACTTCAACGTAAAAAAACCAAGTTCGTGCTCGCTGTCGCGCTCGGCGGAGAAAACTGCGCGTCGCTGCCGCGTTGCCGATCAGGGTACGCTTGTGCGTTTCGAATTAGTCTGAGTATTGTGTTGGTTGTAATGGTGATGAATTGGGCACCCTTGTATAACGTTATTGATTGAATTGGTGAGTCACAGGCTCATTCGTAGCTTCACTCATATTTCGTAACTTGTGGTCATTATAACCAATGTGTTCAAGTTCGGAGCAACTAGAAGACGGCCGATGCTAAATAAGTCCTAGGTTGTAATAAGCTCCAGGTGCCAATAATGCAAGTGTCGCGAGTATAATGGCTACTAGGTGGGCTGGTAGTATAGGGCCTCTCATTTACATTATTTGTTTTTTGCCAGGCCATGACAGCATGGCGCGAGCAGTGCTACCATTATACACTGATGTTGTCCCGCTTCACGGTGCCACAGCTCCTGCACGCACGCTGGAGAGCTTCAATTACTACTAGAGGTGGCGCATAATCCGCTTCACCGTGTGCTATGCTCATTTTGAAAGGTTGAGAGGAAATGGTATTAGTGGATAGAGGACGATGAAAAACTGAACTTTACATTTTTAGGAATGTGTTTGAATAGTCATCAAAACCGGTAAACAGATGCCAATTTTTGCGTGGTGTTATTGACTTTACCATCCACTAAAACTGATGCACATCATTATTGCACGTAAAGTGAACCTCCATAAGGAGAGGTTTGGGAATGGAAAAGCTCAGGAACTATTTGTGTGAGAGCCGTACAAATACTGTACTTAATTAGAAAACTTTCCAATTACTAACAAAACGGACGATTTCGATTTCGAAGTTATTAGATTTTGTCACAGAAGCTCATGTACTAGGTCGTTTCGAAAGTAATTTCGCTTTATTGGAATAAACGCCACATTTCGTGGAACAAACATTTTCAAGAGATCGTGACAGCAATCGTTACAACATTTAATCTCCTTTTGAATGGCTGTGAACTCTTTGCAGCACAGTCGATGAGCTGTCGGAAATTCACCACAATTTGCGACCCATGGTTTTTTGCATAGTCAAATATCGCTATTTTTTAAATTTTTGTACTGCTTCCCGAAGAAGTCCGGGTAACGTGTGGATGAAGCCAACCCTACGCAAAACAATTTTCCCGTTTTAGCTAGCATCTTATTGTTAGTATTTTTGAAATAATTTCTCTGATGCTATCAAAACTCATATTTGATTAACTCGAACCTCATGGACATCGACTTCAATGCAGTTTTCTCTCCTCTTTGTAACGGGTGTTTTTTGTCTCTGATTTGTCAAGTCTTTGGGGGAAAATCGAAACTCATGTTTTTGAACATGCCTCAGGTTCTGCTTGGAAAATTCAAGATTCGATTTGATTTTTCAAATCTTTAATCGTCATTTGCTGTGTTTAATTAGTGTTAAAACATAATCCACTTTTGAAGTTTTATATTCGGATAATTTACTGTGTTCGACGTGTTTGTGTCCGAGATAGACCTGCTAAAGTTTGGTGGTTTTGTTGAAAATTTTCTCAAAAAAAAATTGTAACAAGCTATGGAAGGAGAGAAAAATTGTTTTGTATCCTGTAGGATTTGCTCTATCCATACGTTACTTTTGCTCCTGCGAGTTATTGGATCAATAAAGCCATTACGTATAAGTACAGTTATTTGGAATAATTTGAAAACAGCAAACAGTTAATTAAGTTCATTATGGAAAGATAGCAAATCGATCTTACAAGGGATGGATACTTGGTCTCGAAGTGGCGTTTCCATACAAAATGTATGTTATTTTATGGCGCAAGGAATGCTGATTTCAAACCTTCTTTCGGTATCTGCAAAGCGCTTTTGGAAAGGAAGTTATGGGAATTTTTTGATGCAAAAATTTGAAAGCGCCGCTACGATGAAATCATTCAAAACCTTAGTACGTGAGCTGAAATGGGGCCATGATTACTACAGGGCATTTCAAAATATAACCTTCAATTTAATAAACTCATGTCAGTCATTACTCCTTTCAAGCGCCGGAGGGACCTCAATACCTATTTCTATCTTAGCTAAATCAATGAATTTTTATTTCAAAAAATTCGCACAACTTCCTTTTTGAAAGCGCTTGGCAGATACAGGAAGCAGAGTTGGAATCAGCGTTTTATGCTCTATAAGATAGTATACATCTCGTATGAAAACGCCACTTCGAGCAAGTATCCTTCCCTTTTTAGTTCTGATCAGCAACCTGATCTACTCCCTCCTTCCTCCTATATATACCCCTTCTATAAATACAGTCCTATTCTCAAAACCGTTATTGTTGTTTCCACCCTCCCAGCCTCGGATGTGGTTAATCTTTATTCACCTGTCTAGAAGTAAGAGGCGAAACAGGAGTTTTTCCTTGAAGAAAAAACTATTTTCATCTGTATTTACTAACCTCCAAGAGTCCGGCGTTTATGTCATTTGCAAATTTTTTGCGAAGTCCTTTTGTGCGAAGCCGAATGTATTTTCGATTATCGGTAGCAAACATTACTAGAAACACGATGTTTTCCCTGAAAACATAAAGAAGTTGGATATCAAGCAGAAACTACTGCATACTTGTATTTATCACCGAGAAGAGAGAACAAAGACGAAAGCGTGTCGTCGATGTTGTCACTGCTCCGCTCAAACACCGGGATGCCAACCATCTGTAGAATAATAAGTTTGAGTGGCATTCCCTATTAACAGAGTGATACCTACCAATTTCTTTCGTATTTGAGCTCTTGGAGTCAGAAGAACCGCATTTAGTTCCTTCGCAGATACATTGCGCAAGTTGGGAAAGAACTCAAGCAGACCAGACCACGAGAGGGATTCCTAGAAAATTGAATGGTATATAAAGTTGAGTACAATAAAAATAAAAAAAAAACGCAAATCAATATCTCATTTGCAACTTATGCGAAAAAGATTTGGCAGTCTACAACAACGCCCTAGTATTTTTGCTTGTAAGAGATGGTTACCCTATGTATCTGCCTCAGAAATACTTTTTGTACTCACTTGAATGCCTAAAAATTTCCGCGTTACCGTAACCGAGCTCAAATGTCTACAGTTTTTTGATTTAGTATTTATGAATACTTTGATTTTTATTTCAAAGCGTTTTAAAAATCTCAGCAGTTTTACAGACAAACGCATGTCGTAATCCTCATGTCCGCTCAAACTGAAAAAACTCATTTCGAACGGTTGCTGTATACCAGTGGCGCCAATGCCAAATCAAATAAAAAGCAAATAAGTGGAATGGTATAATCGTTAACGCTGGATTAACAGTCACCAAATCCATTGTAAATATCGCCGGTTGAAGTGGAGATACAGCTCCAAGTATTGTACAAGATCCCCTACTTATTCGACTGACAATGAGCTATAAAGCATCGAAACCTAAAAGCATAGTAGCAGAAGCATAGTAATTATGGATCTGTTCAAATGAAGTTAGATTTCATGGTAATTACCTGGACACGCTGGAAAAATAAGTGTGGAAAAACCGAAGTGTTAATGAAGAACATTACATGCGTATCACAGTGCTAAAATGGCATTTTCGATGTCTCCCTACACAAATGAGGATTGATGCTCCACATCATGAAAACAGTACTTTTGCAAAATCTTGAGTGTTGACAGGCTTAGTACTTCGTCAAGAGTAAACGGAATGAAGGCTTTTTGATTAGACACTATAAGAAGGGAAAGCTAAGAAAACATACGCTAGTTTTCATTGAGAATATGATATAATGTAGGCGCTATGAACAGATAAAGAAAACTTGATAAGGTGAGTACTTTGTTTCAGTCTGCCCAGTTATATTCAAGTTCGAGAATGAGTTTTAGATAAAGAACTCCTAGTTTATGCAGTTATGCAAGTCCATGTTTTTTTCTGGATCTCTACCCACTGCTCAATGATTTTGCACGGAGTTTTCAAACACAATTCGCTTCACCCCAAGGTTTGCGCAAAAAGCCATGAAAAATTCTAGAGCTTTATACATCAAAAAGCCTCCCTGCCCTCCATCAAAAAGCCAGTCAAAACCCATCAAAAACAGTCGCTGTCCCCAAATGGAAACCTAAAAAGCTTGCTTAGTACCAATAAAGAGAACTATCAGTGGCTATTGGGCTCGTTTCGTAGCACAGGGAAGACGGATCGATGATCTATGAATAACGTTAGTGCAGAACTAGCTTGCAGCGTAGCAATTGTCAGTACCATAATGTTATGCCTGATGACAGCATTTGGTCTTCTTGCGAAGTTTCACAAACCATGTGCTCTAGAACTATGGATCGGTGTGTCGCAAACAATGTTGGCACCATGTTGATTATGCACGCCCTAACTGCTGAAAGCGCATCATGCCTAAAAACCCTAATAACTTCACACCTTCAATCGCTCATATCTTCTTTCGAAGAATCGCGTAACAGATTTGGAAGGTAGATCCGGTCAGCTCAGCAGGGTATAATGATATGCATTTCGTTTTAGATTGCCACGGTGACTTGGGATCCTTCGCTTGTGTGCAATCTCAGAAACTTTAGCTTCTAGCATGTGGCCGATATTGGTAAGATGTTGTTCTTTCATAGCAGTTGTGCAAAATTCGCAGCAATGCCTGTTGGCCACTTCATAGTTTTATTCCTCTTGACGGATCTCACAAAAAAATGGAGTTTCAAATACTCAAAATCAGAATTCACAAGTTCAAAGAAAGCAGAAAAAAACAGCTTCACATTACCTTTGTAGCGTTTATGCTTTGTGGAGTGAGATCGGGCACATACAGGAGCTCCGGATCAATGGATGTAAAATTGACAATTTGAACACTCTAAACGTATTCATCTTAGGCAAAGATGTCTTGTGAATTATAGTACCTCTCGCACTGTAAAGAAAATTTTGAAATAATCCTGTAACTCTCGGAATCTGGAAATAGCTCCTTCGTAATAGCAGATGTAGATCAACAGGTAGATGTTGAGTGCTGAAGCGAATAACGCGATAATAGCCAACAAAGGGGAGCTCTCCATCAATGGTATCTGAAATTGGATGCAAATTGATTCATGAGATTCTCAAAACAGAAATATTAGGCGACACGTGTTTGATGGCCTATATTCGGGCCTATGTCGAGCCGTATCATAATGAATCTGTGCATGACTGCACCTCGAGTTAGCCCAATCAGATTTTCAACGCACATGTTGATTAGCATAAGCACAAATTCCACAAGATGTTTGAAAATTGTCTCGGAGTGGTTAGATACCATAAAACAAAGCTCTCATCAACTTTTCAATGATTGAAAGAAGGTGGAAATTAAAAAGCAAAAATCATTTCGGAAACACGGAGCAAATAGAGCCATCAGCTGGACAGCCATACGTGCGTTGAAGTACAAGCTCACCTCACAAATGCACTTGTTGTAGGTTCAGCGCAGCTGCTTAAGCACAAAGAACAGCGTTTTAAGGGTCTTTGTGTAGGTTAGAGTTTTTGTTGGTTTCAAGAGTTGAAGCAGGTGTGCCACTGAAGTACTTGAGATCTGCGTTTAAGCTGTACCCTTGAAGGCGTTTATCTGGTTCTTTCTCTAATTTCCAATGTGATTTGCTTGCACAGAGACACGATCGATGTTTGGACCAGTTTAGGTGTGCATTAAGTTGTTTCTTCGCTTTCGTGACACCAAATACGTCGATAAAATGGAAAATGTGACATGCCGACACTGTGCAAAGCATCTTCCCCTTTCCTCTCTGAATCACCGCTCTTGAAACAAAGTCTCAAACTATAAATACATTACAGTACTGAATCACAGCTTGACTCTTGATTCGCTCGCATCCTTTCAAAGCGCTTAGTCTAAGTGATCAATGAGACAGCATGATTTACAAACTTAAGTAGACATAAATTGAATAAACAAATAACTGCAAAGACACATTATTTGATTGTTCATAGAAATCGTTTTGGCCGGCAACGTCCCATCCACGCATTGCCGGCTGGATCAACCTCGGAAAACGACAGGGCACTGTCTCGTCAGGTGGAGACACGCGCCGGGGACTGTAAATCGTCATTTCACGTGTATGGAGCTATTAAGGATTTTTGTCAAACTGCTAGGGCATCCCCTAGAGGTAACGCCATTGCTCGCAAGGCGAGAATAGTGAGCTAAGGCTACCTGCCCCTGGACGAGGCAGGCCAAAGAAGCGAGCCAGGAAGTTCGACTAGCGACGATTAAGATAGGAACATTAACGAGCAGCAGTCGAGAGCTATTCGATAGATTGAGGGAGCGACACACCGACATCGTATGTGTACAAAAACAAAATGGAAGGGAAGGCAGGTCAAGGGAGGGGCCCGCTCTTACTACACCGGAGATAGCAGTCGACAGAACGGAGTTGCGATCATCGTCAGGTTAAATACCGCGAGTCAGTAGCCGAAGTAACGCGGATTTCAGACAGGCTGAAGGCAGTGAAGATCGAGGCAGATGACGTCACGTTCCGAGTAGTGTCGTGCTACGCCCCGCATTTTACATGCGCCGAAGCTGACAAAGACATGTTTTGGAAGGACAAGGACTTCGGTGCCCTACTAATTGTAAGAACATTCGATGGCGCAGACTATATCTTCGTAAGAGGCGATCTCAACGGGCACATTAGCCACGCATACGATATACTTAAGCGATACCAGGCACGCTGCAATTGGATACGGTCAGAGGAACGAGGGCGGAGGACGCATCCTGGAAACCGCAGAAGCACACGGTTTGGCATCGCGAACGCATTTATCAAAAAAGCGGGAATCGCATTGTCACGTATGCGAGTGGAAACCGCTCATTTCAGATCGACTACTGGATGCTGCACCGACGTCACTTGCCGATGGTGAATAACACGAAGGTCATACCTACAGCGATACATACATTTGCGCCACAACATCGATTGCTCGTGGATCCTCGAATGAACATCCACTTGCATCTACGAGCCAGAAGGATGATGACAAAGGAGATAAAATTGTAGTTTTTTGAACATTGCCAGCAACTCAGAAAAGCTCTTAACGCTTTGGACTGGGGATCAAGAATCGATCGAAGACTAGTGGAATTGAATTACTTCGCAGATACGATCAAGAGCCGAGAGGATTTTGTGAACCACTCAGCCAGGATGCCGGTTTGCCGACAAGCCGATCAGGTGGTGATCTGAGCTAGTCCAGTAAGTAATTAAGGAGAAGAAAGAAGCTTTCAGAACCTAACAGCGCTCTCACGAAACCGAGGATTTCCGTCAGTATCGAGAATTAAACCGGAAAGCGAAGCATGCGGTAGCCCAAAGGAGGCGCACTACAAGAAACTCTACGACAAGATGGAACCTTTTGGAGCTAACAAGGTCTACCAAGTAGCGCGCTGCACGACATTAAGCGAAGCAAGTCATCGACCACGTCATGCACATTAAAGACGCAGAGGGCAATCTCCTTACGAATCCGAGCGCAATTCTCAAGGTTGAGCGAATGCTACGAGGTCTATGTAATGAGGAGTTTCCGCGCCCGCCAGTACCGCAAGGAACGTCCACATTTGCACCGGTAACGCGAAGTCCAGCGGTAAAGTCCCGGGAACTGACGATAGCTGCTGAAGTATGGAAGGTGCTGGGACGGCGTCGAGTGGCATACTTTACACCACTTTTCAACAAAATTATCATCGACGGGCAGGTTCCGCGAATCTGGCCTACGGGTGTCACAGTCCACATCTACAAGAACAAGGGCGATGTCAGCGATTGTTCAACATATTGACAGATGCGCTTGCTGTGCCAAACGATGTAGATCCTCGAGTGAGTATCGACAGCATCCGAAGTAGCATGGAATTTTTAAATCAATGCGGTTTTGTGAAAGGACCTCTCGTCAACGCCATTCATGACGTACATTACTAATGGAACGTCACTTAGAAATGAGATCTCAGCTTTATTTCGCATTCTTGGATTTAGAAAAGGCATTCGATCGCATACCACGCGGGTTGATCTGGTATGCACAGGGACAACACGAGTTCCAGAAGAGTACCCGCTAAATCAAACTTATTTATGCGAAACAACGGGTGCCGTATGTTGTGCAGCGTCAGCGCCATCCCAATTCAATCGGCTCTATCACCACTTTTCTTTATACTCTACATGAATACGGCTACCAGGGATATTAAACTGTCGCACTCGTGGACGCTCTTCTACAGGATGACGTCGAGCTAGCAAGGCGAGGCAGGAGCTCGAAGAGGCAACCGTGAGATGGAAGGCACGACTAGCCGAATACGGCCTGCGACTGAACACAGGGAAAAACCGAGTACTTGGAATGTGGACAGCGCAATCACCATCGATGGGCAGCCACTGAAAAAGGTCACATTCAAATACCTGGACTCCCGAGTGACGTCGGGCTGCGAAACGATCACTGATGCTTGTGCTAGGACAAACGCTGCGTTGCTGAAGTACAAGCAACAGGAGTACTCTGCCACCGTCGAATTCCAACGTATCTCAAATGGAAAGTATATCGATTTGTGGTACGGTCAGTCGCCTTGTACGGAGTCGAATGTTGGCTAGCAACCAGGGAACACGAGCACCATGGAGTCCCAAATGATAAGATTTTACTCGGCCTACCGCGTTTTAATAACAGAGTTTCATTGTTGGGTTCAAAAAGGGTGGTCAAGATTTTCTTGCTTCATTTGTCTGCAAAAATTGAAATATTTAGTTGAATACAAATTCAGATCACTATTTGAGTTGCTCCATAGCACAAAGCTGAGGCTACATGGCCATCACTATGTTCTCGACTTACAAGCAGTGGCGGACCGAGGGGGGGGGCGAGGGGGGGGGGGCGCGCCCCCCTCCCCCCCGAGAATGGGTCGCGAAATTTTTGAAACTTACCTATATGGGTTGTAAAAATGTGCAAACGACTTGTTTGCACTTGAAAATAATTAAGATAATTTTTAGAAATTTTTAAAAATTCATTTTAGCCTTACAAAAAATTTTTTTCTGGGGCGTGGCTGACGCCACGCCCCCTTTTTTCAGACTTTAGGGGTCGGGGACCCGCAAAAATTTTAAGAAGCACCCCAAAAATTTTTTAGGAGTGCGTGGCTAACGCCACGCACCTTCTTTAGAAAAAAATTTTTGTCGCCCCCCCCCCCCCCCCGAAAAAAATTTCTCGGACCGCCACTGCTTACAAGGGAAGAATTTTCAGCCAAAGTGGTCTTTTGAAATGGCATGCACACAGAGGGCCAGCACGAGGGTGGCAAGTAGGCAGTTATTTTGCTGTGACGTACCGCGGAGAAAGTAGGTCGATCCAGGGAATAACCGCCGAGAACCAGAATTTTGAATAATAAAGTAACGAAAACTCATGCGAAATTTCCACTGTTACAAATCTGGTGTTTGAAGACGTCAGCGATTGCGAAAACATAGGTTTTGAAGAGTAAATGGTGCTCTATCAGTGAAAAAATCGAGTTGATTTGAGAGACAACCGCCGAAAACCAGAATTCTAAATAATTACGCCTTTAGCGTGTTTAATGAAAGCTGACAGTTAAACTCATATAAATCTTGAATGTGGAAGTGCGTGATCTTGTGATAGACTTTGTAGAGTAAGGCCTGCCTTATCAGAATACATCTTAGCCGTACCGATCTACTGAAACAGCGTTGAAATCCAGAGTCTTGAAAAAGCAGGTAAAAAAGCATTTTTTGAAATTTAGCAGCTTATAACTTCTTAAGATCTGCATGAATCATGCTGCGACTTCATAGGTTAGATTCTTCTCATTCCTGGCGGTCTCCGTTCATTACATTGAAGTGGGCTGGGGGGGGGGGAGAGCCCTAAATTCCCACATATATATCATCTAAAAGCTCTTGATGAGAAAAATTTAATTTACTTCCAAATACACCATTTACTAAACACGTTTATTTCAAATATATATATGCCGATACATAAAAATATGCTTTCAATAATCTTTTTTGCGTTTTTTGCTTATTTTCCGCGCACTGACGGCAACGACCTGAAAGGATAGGCTCAGTCGACGTTGACGCCCCTCCCCGCCCCCCTCGACGTTTTAGGGAAGTGAGTGTCCGGCACTAACACCTTCACTTTTGGCCGGCCAGTGGTAGCTGGGACCACCTTCACTTTTGGTGGGCCCGGCTCCCCCATCGCACCTCTAAACTCGACTCTTAAAGTCCTAAGGTAAACGTAAAACGATGGGAACGAGGGAAAATAAGAACAAAGCGAAACTTATTTAAAACTAACTCACGACGAAATCCATATCGTTCTCCTCATGATCATGAATACGAGCAACTGGACGCTTTGCAGCTACCGTGGCTGTCATCCCTAAAAGCAAATCAAATGAGTAATGACGGTAGGACAGACGATGGCGAAGACGAGAAATGAGGCAAGAGACTTGACGAAATATCAAAGCAACGCCGATTATAGAACTCAAAGACGCCGATATCTATTAAATCGCGCTTTCATCTTTGGGAAATGAGGATATTGCTATTTTCGCTATAACAAAGAGAAGAGAAGGAGTTCGAAACCGAAATGTTACTACATACTAAGTTTTGGGTGTAGAACAGATTTATGTAAAAATTTTGAAAAACATATGGATTGGAAGTTTTGCCTACCTCAGGTGGGCAATAGGTGCGCAGTTGTCCACCTAATTTGGGGAAAAGTTGGGCACGCTGTTCATTCACATGAGTTTTCATAATTTTTCATACTTTGTTCCTTGAACCTACCGCGCGTATACATACCAAATCTCGCGCAAATTCGTCATCTCACCGTTGCAAACGAGCCATTTTTCCGTTTTTTTGGTAGTGGGAAATTTCCAACAAAAAACTTGCCACAGCCTTCAACCGCATAAGATTTCAATTATACTTTTCAATTGGCCTCTGCAGGCGGTATTCATGTACGTACCAAGCTTCATACCATATCGTCATGTGTGCGTTGCAAGCGAGCTATTCAGAGTCATATCCTCATACACCATTATGCTAAATTAAAAAAAATGCTTATCACACCTTCCACTCATAATTTTTCATAATTCTTCATACTTTGTTTCCACTAGCTTCTCTTCGTTCGCTTACAAAATTTGGTGCCTTATCGTTACGCATACATGGAAAACAAGTAACGTATGCTGTTAGAAATAGCATGGATTAGGCGACGCCACGCGTGAGGCAATTAGCGACGGCGGAATTTGACGCGCGCAAGCTCCGGTATTCTTTCGTTGATGCACTTAACATGGGCTTCGCCCTGGACCCTGCAAATTTTCCCTTTGTCTTTCCACCCAAAACGACACTCAACCCGTCATTTGCCCACCACATGCCGGGCCCTGACATAGTGTGAGCGGCAGCGACATATCTTGTGTGTACTAAATTTCAAACTGTCGGAGTAGGTGCACCAAGATTCCACAAAATCTCGAAATCTACGGCAAGTTGTAAAATTCTGTAAGAGAAAACTACATTATAAGCAGAAGGATCAAAACTATTTCCAACATGAAAAAAAATGAGAAAGTTCTTTGGTGAATTGTCTGAACCAAGCTGTACGATGCAAATTATAAACAGTATACTATTACTTTGATTGCAAAAATTTTGGTTTCAGAAAGTGGAGCTCGCTTCCATTATGCTTAGATGCGCTAATCAAATTGCAAGCGCAGTAATTCTGCTGCGCGCTCCTTGGCATGCAGCACACAAGTCCTGTTTTATCAATTTTATCAATTTGGAAAAAAGAAGCTCTTTTTGCTAACAAAATCAGTTTCATATTTGGTGATCTGGGCTTGTTAGGATAGAAATCAACTGCATTTATTTATTGGATTGAAACACAATCGCAAATTGAGCAAGTAGTAATACCTGATTTTTGGTGCCATATTGTTTCTAATAATCTGCAAAAATAAAGGCACCAGGCAAGGCTTTCTGTTGCAAATAAAGCACTCTTATCCAAAGATGCATGCTCACTTTTAAAAACATTAAATTCTTGGACTTTCACAGTCAGTAAGTTCATGTGGTTGCGCAGTATCGTAGGCAGTTGCAATGAGTTCAGGGTTGTGATGCAAGGCAAATGAGGAACGGCGCGAAAAAGATCGGAGAGAAGCGGCATTGACTTTACTACTTAACATTCCTTAACGATTGCTTTTTAAGCGGCAGAGTGTAGTGGATTTAAAATATCGCATTTCTGCAGCATCAACAATTTCCTTTTTTCTATTTTTCGTTCGCGGAATTTCTCTAGCAGACGAATAGTGTCCTTAAGGCCTGGCAAATGGTCTATGCCACTTATGGTATTGCTGCAATGTCGGAGATATGAAAAACTGTTTGCGAGGAGAAGTAGGGAGTTTGCGGTATCCATATGTGATTCAGACGTGATCAAACAGAAATATCTAATGCACAACACTGTATATCACCTATGCGCCGTCGACTTCGCCAAGCAATGCCACTGTTTACGACATTGGATATAGCACCCTTGGCAGGGCCTAGAGCATCGTCAAACGC
Organism: Cylicocyclus nassatus; assembly: GCA_958299035.1. Lineage (NCBI taxonomy): Eukaryota > Metazoa > Nematoda > Chromadorea > Rhabditida > Strongylidae > Cylicocyclus > Cylicocyclus nassatus. The sequence continues at coordinate 82,494,013 of CATQJL010000001.1, forward strand.
CTCAAAAGCGATTTGCCTATCTGTTTCTTCTTTACACACTTGATAAAACCCCACAAACCTCACTGCAGGGGTAGCTTCTAATAATAACTCCGCGATTACAAAGTCAGACTAATAATCAGCAGCGTTTAGCAGGATTGCCCGTCTCAACATCATGCTAGCTCAGAGCATTTGTTCTGCAAAAGTGAACAATGCAAACTTTCTTCGCAGTGCGCACATAACCTCTGCCTGCACGGTAAAATAATATGTGATACTATTCTAGAAGAACTGCAAATAATGCAAGTTGTTTACAAATTGCTATTGCAGCGCCAACATTTTTCTAGCCTGTACAGCTTTAGCATAACGGCGCTAGAATTCTTTTTAAAGAAATGTTTGAACTGTTTCTTACAGGGAAGCTACCTAACTTAGCTTGGCCTTTTGGCAAGGGACGTATATAGCCTGCATCAGCTTCAAACGCTGATTCCAAACATGCCCTGCGCAGAAATTGGCATGGTCATCGACTCACGGGCATCACGTCATCATTTAAGTGCTGATACACTTGCGTTAAGCTTTTTTTTAGTGAGAAAAGATTAGATTTGTACTACTTCGATACCTCAGCATCTTTTTCTTGCAGATTTTTATTTACAGGCAGTCCTCTCATGTTCAGTAGTATGCCAATTTTGCGTAGGAAAAAAGCCCATAACTCGCTTCGGAATGGTGCATGGCAGCTAGGAATAGCATATTTGGAATCAGCGTTTGAAGCTGATTCAGAATATATACGTCTTTTACCAAAAGGCAGAGCTAAGTTAGGTAGCCTTCCTTATTAGTTTGCTGGTGCTGCTTGAGACACATGAAGGTCGGTAAAGAAGAACATAGCTGGTGAAAATGCACATTGGTGTTTTTGTACAGCTTTTCGCTAATTTTATGTCCAGTAAGTGACGATTTGAACTTTTAAACGCTCAAAACTTTTTTGAAATTGTTCCGCAACAAAGAAAAGCGGGTCTGGGATCAGTATTTCAAGACGCGAATAGCGATGTACATTTTGTCACCAATCGCCAACATAAGCTGGTCCCTCTTTTATAAAGCGAGTCCTGTCTCTTCGTAGATTAATAATACTTCGGCTTTCGTACAAGACATGGATTGGAGATTATCCTGCGCTTTAATGATGGCGTCTGAGAAACTATTCCGCTGCTACATTACTTTCCACATTCTGTCGATGACGATAAAGCACGTTGGCCTCGTTGAATAAGAAGTTTTTAACATCTTTGTTGCTGCTTGAGAATGCGATACAACATTGCATGAGACTTTTATAAAGGAGATATTAAGTTGGGAAGAAAGAAATGTCGTTTTTTACTGCAAAGCAAGGACGAATCAGAAAAATATGTGATGGGCGTTCGATAGAGCAAAGCAAGCTCTACAAGATGATATCTGAGCATTGGCTTGAGTCGTGCTTTACTCAAAGTTCAAAGCCAAAACATGAGAGCAACACATAGTGCCGAAAATTGGATTTTTGTTCTAAAATACCACAGCCTCTAATTTGCTCCAGCATGTAGCAGATACATTCACTCATCCATCTGTGCACTTGCCATATTTTTTCGCGACTAGTGAACCAGCAGTCTAAAGGTGCTATTGGCAAAAGCATTCGTTTCGAGACCGCGCCGCAGTTTCCCGCTCTGTGCACATTTTTGAATTGCGCTTACGATTCTTTATGTATTAGATTAGAAATCGAAAAAAATTGAAACTGAATAGTGAAACTCCGCCCTTAGTAGTCTTGGGCTCCACTCATATAGGCAATAGTGTAATAAAACTGCGAGACTTTGATCATGAAATTTGGGCTTTCGACATGTTCTAGTTCCTGAGAAATATCAATTTTGGTTTAGAAAAAACGAAGAAAGCGACCTTTTTTTTATTGCAACCCAATAAAGTGAGCGTTTCTGACTCAAAAAAGCATTTTAACGAGTAAAAGTTGAGACGATTTTGGAAAAAGAATTTGATAGTTGCTATACAGCACTGATCAAAATTACAAATCCACCTTGAAAATAACAGTACATCATTTTTAGTCAAAGTGTCTTTGTTGATCAAAGTGTTTGATGTTTCTCTATGTTCTGCACATGCCACACCATCATTACTCAAAGTATTTCCATATTGTTGAAGTTAAATGGAGAAAAAAAAGAGAATTTGGCGCTAAGCCTTAGTGAAGGCTGGACGCAATTATGGGTTCATTACTTTTTCAACCACTACTGCATTCCCCACCTCTTTAATTTTGTAAGTCACGTCTTAAAGAATAAAAGCCTTGCAAAACCCGAGAACTATCGCTTTTATTCTGTGTTTTTTAATCTTGAATGCTGTGAAAGTTAATCCGTATCAAAAAACAGCTGATTTGATTAGTTCTATGTATTTGTCTAATGCAAAAGCCTTGAGATCGTCTGCTTTTCGAGAAATGAGATGAAAGGATTTCGTTTCCGATTTGTATAAGGAAACTTCCGCATTGTATTCTTAGCCAGTTCCGAAAGGATGCACTGCAATAATACGACACCTTGCAAAGGATTTGAAAGAGCACTCTGCGTCAACACTGTGCTTTTCGTCATACTGTTGAGAGCAAGTACCGTTACCCAGTAACTGTGCTAGAATGTTCTTGATGTTCCAAAGGTTAAACGATTTGCAAGATACGAAGAGCTATTCGTCAGCAAAGCAAGCAACTGACAAAGTCAACAAGTATGTCTAACTTCTCACCGACTGATGCACTAATTTTTCTCCTAATCTGCTTTTGTACTGTTTGCACTTCTGCACTAGCTTATATGTAAGCTGCAATTTCGAAGAAAAAGTAACAAAAGTTAATCGGTATGCAAACCGCTAAGGTTTCAGGGTCCAGTATAAATATGTCCGGGATGTGGCGCAGCAAAGTATCTTGCCACTTTCCTCCATTTCATAGCTTCTCATACATCAAAAAAGCTCTCGAAGGTTTTAGTAAATTAGTGTTACTTTCCCGAGGGCGCCCATTACTTGTGGGTATCAAGTAGAAATTGCCGCGACGCGGCGTTACAGTAACCTCCAGAGGCACCGTGGCCAGAGAAAATGTCTCAGAGGAAATGCTTAGGGGGTCACGTTAGTGTTGTAAACAAAAAAGTACATATTCTGTCATGAGATAAATGGTAATTTTCATAATTCCATTCACTATTTATCTCATTTTTAAAAGATTTGGGGCCAAAATTCCATTAAAGAGTGAAATTTGATATGGTAGTGTGAAAACAATTACGATGGAATAACATGCCTTGCGAGTTGGAGACCCGAGCTTTCCTCACAACTGATTACTGCCAGCCTGTCGCGTGCGGCGCCTGCGTAATTGACAGTCACAAGTAATGGGATACTTTCCGAAGTAAGATGGAATAGAAGATTTTAATTAGTTTCTCGTTTATTTATGGTAGTTGTCGACTCTAATCTTTCACCAATACGGTTGCAGTGAGTAAAGGGTTAGGTTTTTTTTTCTCTTCAATATCTGCATCATTATCTCACAGGTGCAAAGAAAGCGCTCGAAAAAAGGAAGGTATTATCTCTCTCCAGACAAAAAACTAATGCGCTTAATTTGAGTCTAATTTTGATGTGCGCCATCTCTTTGTTTAGTGAAAAAAAAACCAGCTTTTTACTAAGCCACAGAAGTCACTAAATTCACATTCTTTGTGATTGATGGGGAGTATAAACACAACAGTAAATTCAACCCTATGCCCATCTTTGGCAAAATCCAATGCTTTGATAGATTTTAAATCACCATTTCAAATCACATTACTATAGCAGAGCATCAAAACTGACTCAGACTAACTCCCACCTGATTTGAATGGCGTAGACTCATGGTTATGCGTTTCTGCTCACTCATACCAATTTGTGTGTGGGTCAAGAATCAAAGTTGCCGTCTGTGGACTACCTCATCGTTTTATATTAAATAGGAAAGAAATGCAGATTGTTCTAGCAGTATTACTAAAAGTATTTGAGCTGCGCTGAGAAATTTACCGAATTTTATAATTCGAAAGTGAAACAAAAATTATTAGTGTAGCTGTCATAGAATATCTTTGTCTTGGTGACAATGAATTGTGGAATTATTTATAGCAGGTCTGTTTCCTCCGAACTTCTGAATTTTGAAAGTTTCTGAAGTTTAATCACTGTATAATCTGTGTGCAGCATCTGTACAGCATAATTGAATATTCAGTGCTTGCGTTGCATTAGCATTCAAAACATATAATAATGTTCAGCTCGCTTGATAAGATGAGGAAAGACAGCGAAAAGGACTTGTAGTAGTTGGCTGAATATCGAAGTTGAACGTGAACACAAGCGGTGAAAACCCTAAAAACACCAGCGTTTTGGTCTTAGCTTCTGCTAAGTTTTTTGGCAGATTAGAAAGACTCAAAGTGCGTTTGCCAAGCATCTCTTTCTTGTGCCTAAGCAAAATACTCGTTGACTTTGTTTCAATTAGCACAGCTCATTAAGAAGGAAAGGAAAGTAGGCTTGGTTTTTTAATATGAGATGGATACTGCCTTGAAGTGTACGAAACGCTGATTCCATATCTATCTTCCTCATCCACTGCGGATCTTCTGGTGAAGTGTTGCGAAAGTTTTCATGAGCAAAAATTTTCATGTGCAGCGCTAGGGCAAAATCAGTCGCAACAATTTGCTTATGGCTCGAATATCTCGAGTTACTCTTTGCAGGAAAATTCTTAGTTCAATCATATCCAGTTAAATGTGCTACTTTGAAACACTAAGAAAATCAAGACTGTTTTTAAACTGATCATGCATTGAATTTTCTCCATAAAACCTTCAAAACTCCTTGCTCAGCAGATAAGAAAGGTAGATTTGTAATTAGTGTTACCTTTCGGGCCAGTATACATCTCATACAAAAGGCCACTTCGACTAATCTTCTTTTTCTTTCAAAAAATAGAGCTGTTCGCTTCCTCCTAATTTACCCTCATTTCTAGCAAAACATTCTTTCAAATTAAGGTTGTACCATTTACCACATTTATCACGTATCAAATATCAGCTCTAAAAGGCGTGAAAAATATACAAACAATTTCATCTGATAGGTGAGCAGGAGACCAACAACAGGATGTTGAAGCTGCTAGTGCTCCTCGCTCTTGCCATGGCAATCCCTGCAGCGCGTAAGAATTGGGTTGATAGAATATATGAAAGATTATTTTTGAATGTTCAGCTTGCGCCATGGAAGACATACCTGGAGTAAGTAAGGCCAACATGGAAAGACTACGTCAAATAATGGATGTATGTCTGTCGATTGTTAGTTATAAATTTAGTTTGGTGAATACAAAACCTTGGTTCCCTACTGGAAATGAACGCTGTTCTAGCACAAAAGAAACAATCAAGATTAGAATGGCTTTCGTTGCAAAGTGCGCATGCTTGATCTCGATATTAATGTTAGTGAAAGTAATGGAAGCAAAGTGATTTGTGTATCATTCTAGCCTCGTCTCAGGATTGAAGAATGGGAGAACAGTTTACCGGAAGCAGAAAGGGTTAGTACAAAAATTTTTCATTCCTATCATCTAAAAAAGCACATTTCAGATTGCAGCTATAGCTCACAGAGAACGAATACAAGATAAACATCTTACTGGTAGGCTCGATCACGAACCATTCATGGCCTAATGTAAAAGAAAGACCACATGAATTAGCAAATTTTTGTAATATGTTTGAAGTTCTATCGTAAGTGACATTAAATACTTTGTTTAGTGTTCCTTCGAAGAGACATTCCCGGTGTGAGCAAAGCCAGTATGGATAGGCTTCGTCAGATATTGAACGTGAGTCTTCCAAAGATATTTCTAGTCTTAAAATGAAGCAATATGTTTGTGTTTTGAAGCAATAAGAGTGTAAGTAACAAAACAAATGTTAGTTTTAGCCAAGACCAGAAGGGCCGGGAGATTTCGAGCAGAAAATAAACGAATGGATAAACAGTCTTCCACCAGAGGACAAAGTACGTCACCATGCTACCAATTTCTTTTATCACGCAACATAAAAATCAGCGTTTTAGGCCGCGGCAGAAGCGCACCGGGCAGAAATGCATCAAAAACGTGGACCTCCTCCTCCTCCTCCGTTCTAAAACTACAGTTAAAATGACCCCCCCCCCCCCCGTCGCACCTCTGGGCCTGTAGTAAACCCCCGGATGTCGTGACTTATAGCTTGGAGTATGCTGTGACATGTGCTGACTATCATGGAGCGAGGCTGGCAGAGCGGCTATCCTTTATCATTGCCGGCGGATGCTATCGATGCGGAGCGCCAGGGTAGTCGCACTTAGTCGCACTATCTCGCGACATATCGCGACACATAGCGACACATTGCGACATGTCGTGACGAACGGGTGGAGGACTATATGTCGCCGAAATTGGAAGAGTCCCGCGCGGATTTCCTGCAGGAACGCATGTCCGCGCATGTTCAAGGGTGCGTATTTGTCGCAAATGACCGCGGGGACCGCCCTTTTTCGGCGACATATAGTCCTCCACCCGTGACGAACGAGACGGCGAAATACTTTGCCTATCATGGAGGCGCAGAAACATAGCGCAAGACTAGAGCTCGACTACGCCAACCTCGCAATAGGTCGCACATGCACAATGCCGTCAATACAGTAGGGAAAAAAGTAGAAATAACCAATTGTGCATGCGCAAAGCTCGTTTATCCAGCCCAATTTTTTTGTTCAGTTTTACATGCAGCGTTCTTAATGTTTTTCTTTCTTTCTATCATCATGTACTGTTACATTGCATCTTCGTTGTCGTTTATGAATGTAAAAACCTTCGATATTGTGCATTGGAGTGTTCCTCACACCACATGATTACCTTGTTGCCCGCTCTCTGGCTGATTTTTACAGAAGAGCAAAAATATGGGCAAGCTATATACCGTCTGATGAGGCTGAAAAAGCTCCATCAGCTAGTGTATAGCTTGCCCCACACTATTCACATATTTCAGCTATTAATGTTTGAAGCATTAGGCGTCATTCGGGTGACGTCTGTTTGTGCAGACACGCCGATTACGCGGCAGCTACCGGCGTCAGCCGAAAATGAACGGAAAGGTCATAAGGGATCATTTCGTTTGTTTTTTTTTCACATTTTTGTGTAATGCAGGTATTTTGCGGGGCAAGGGTAACTAAAAGACGGGCTTGACCCTAGCCCCTTGCTATTTCACGGGGCAGTCTCGTCAAATCGAGGCTTGAGACTACCCCGAGGCCCAGAAGGGCTCGTCTATGTCAAAAAGACGCACGTGGACACCCATTGGACCACCCTGTCATCTTTGAAGCAAAATTTTGAATTGCGTTTGCCCTAGCAATCCTATCGAGGGTGGAATGCTTATTGAGAAAGGAGTAGGGTAGTCCTGAGAGTACTTTGAATTAGTAAGTGAGAGTACTGTTTTTTGAATTAGTATGCATAGTTTCAGTATGCTACGCAGTTTCAGTACGCATATGTGCATAGCATTAACATTTGTTTAACAAACGGCTTGGATAAACAAATCTTGGAAATTTGCACTGATCTTGTTCTCCAAACTAACGGTACAGTTTGGAGTTTCACGCCCTCCTATTAGCGAGCAGTCGGCATATCCTTTTCAGATGCGTCTCTTCCATCCGAAACTTGCGCGCCAATATCCTCTGGTTCTGATGGAAAAGTCGGATAGGGTGCAGCCTGCCATAGCGGATATTGGCGCTCCCTCTTGCAGCACGGTGCGCAAAGATACGCATTATTCTGTAATAGACATAGATCAAATGCGCTACCCTAATAATGCATGCAAACATAAGATAACGAAAAAAATGGAGAAATAGGCGCGCTCACGCGAGGATAGTCAGTTATTGGATTTCCTCTGATTGATTTACCTGCTTTGGCAAGAATAGTATATTGCGTTCTTGCCTTGCTAAGGAAATACCACGCGTAATATCTGTATTCAAAGAGCAGCGCGTGTGAGCGCTGTTATCGCGGTCATCGCGCGGAGGCGCTCATTTTGCGGCGCCCTGCGGATAGCTCGCTATAGTCTTGCGAGATACTTCGAGCTATCACAACATAGTCCCTCTATGTTGTGACAACCAGGAGGGGTTTACTACGGGCCCTGGTCCCAACCTTAGAGTAGGGATAATGAAATCGCGTGATATATGTCCGGCTTTGAGTTCGAAACAAATTCGGGTTCTCTCGCAAGACTATCTTTTTAGTTCCGTAGTTTATGTCCCTCAATTTTCTTGCAAGACTTAATCGCAAATGTCTGAGGCTCCTGCCAGAGTGCCGGAGCTATGCCAGCGCTACGCCGCCGCCGAGCTAGGGCCGAGCTAGCGCCGCGGCGAAGTCATTGCAATTTGAAACATCGTCCATTCTGATCTCATTTTCAACCCTAGACACTATTTCCATGTCAGAAGGTGTTTTTTGGAAATAAGCAACATCAACTCAAATTTGGGTGTTCTGAGGAGCTTACCTTGTTTTCAGCTCTACTGACTCGCACTCATACAAAACGCCATAGATTGCCCAATTCATTAAATTTAGAAATCTAATCAATTTAAAAAAGGTAGTGCGTGTTAAAGTGCACCTGTTAAAAGTTTGCATGCAAGAAATGACCCTGCATGGTCGGTCGATCTTAATTATTTCTTATCGCTCAGGCATTCAGAGTTCAAATTGTTTTTTTTTGAGAGGAAATTCGCACTTTGCTAAGCATATACCGTAAAGATGTAGGTCTTAGCAAAATGCGCACTAGCAAGGTGTTTAGCTAGCTGGACGTCGAATAAAAAGTAAGCAAATGTGCCACCATCTTGCACAGAATCAGCTCTCAATTCTGTGATCTAGAAATTCAAATGCAAATTGTTTAGCTAGGTGGTTATCTCAAAGAGGTGGGTATCTGTTGAAAATGTTTGAAAAAAACTCATTGCAAAAGTATGAGCAAGACAAGTGTAAAAGTGCACAGTGCACATAAAAACAAGTGTCATTAGATCTTCGAATGCACCTGCCAAAAGTACGAAGAATTCATTTCAGGTGGAAATCTTGTTTATGAATATGTCAACAAAACTTTCTTGGGAAATTTCATATGAATGTAGGGCTGCGTTGACAACTGCTTGTTGCCGTCGGCCGGACATACAGCACGCAGTTTCATCGCCTCGTGTTTTCCCAACAAGACAACTGTTACGAGCCCATTACATGCCGATCATATTCATTTCGGCTGTGATAGTTAGTCATTAGTAGCGTAGGAAAACTGTCACAACCGAGATGCGAGATGATCAGCTTGCAATGAGTTGATAGTTGTCTTGATGGAACAAAACGAGGCGATCGAGTGATGTATGACCGGCCCTTTATAACACTCAGCGATAGTGAGCACTAGTAGATTGTAAGACAACAAAACGCCATGCGCGTGCATACTGCCGGCATATGGTCAACTATGAAGGCAGCGTTGAAAAGGAACAAGAAACAAACAACAGAATAAAATAAACTCATGCTTTGAAAACCAGGAAAAGTTATGTGTAATGCAATAGGGTATAACAACAAGGCAATAGTCTAGTAGATAATAAATAGTACCTACAAAGGTTTAAAAGGATTTTGATGATATCCTTGACTTTTTGGTGGCAACTTGTGAAGAGAGTTTCCTCAACATTCTCCGATTTATTCAACTAAATCAACCAAATTATCAGGTTATCCCACTAGATTTTCACACTTGACTTTTCAGCGACTCAATTAATTTTTTTAGACTCCTAATCTTATACGGGGTATCATTCGACTTCAAAAATTCGCAACAAGTTGAACCCGCAAAAAGTTCCAAGCCAAATTAGAAAAATTTCCGAATTTGCGAAAAGCGAAAATCATCATATCTCAGTTCAAAACAACTCTGCGAATTTCCCACTTTCTCATGCATATACTGCCTCACCGGATATTTATACATGTGCATGCTGCATTTTTCTGATGGTTAAAAACAAAGAATAAAAATAATGCGCTCAATTGTCAAACTTTGTCTGTATCAGTTCTGTGTTCCCCGCAAAAAAGTGATTGTAAAGCTTATTCATTCAGAATTACTGCCACAAAGTTGCAGCCTACTAGGTGCTTTAGTTCTTGACAAATATCGCATTGAATGTCCGTATATGAAAAGACTTATGGCACAAGCTAATAGTATGATAAGAAATTATGCTTTAATCATTAACACACTGACCGAGAGCCGTGTACTCTTCAGGCTTGGATTACAGCTTGAGCGACAGTGCTGCGCCAACGGCATTCCTTACAGCCCTCACATCTGATGAGTTTTATAGTGAATTGCCGGAAATCAACCCTAACACACCCTCATTTGAGAAATTCTTTCTTCTTCTCAAGCTGCTATGCTCGAGCCGAGAAGTATTGATGAAGTTTGCAGTGGAGAGGGTGATAGAGACAACGACTCCAAGTATCCATATAAGTGGGGCGCCTGCAATACTTAGTTTGTAAAGGCTCCTCTCGTACGTACTCTGAGACGCTTGCTCAAAGGTCGTCTGAACAGGGAACGATACTTGGTAACCCCGGCCATTCATAATGGTCTGCATATCAAAAAATGCGCCTTTTAATGCTGATTCAAATACTGTTTTCCATATCTGCGAAACGAGAACCTGGATGGAGTTATGATTATTTTTTCAAAAATGACTTGCACTGCTGCGGAAGGTGAAAATCATTAATAGAAGTTTTCCTTTGCTATTCAATTGCTGAATATGGTTCAGATAGGTATAAATACAGCGTAACATCTTTCAAGATTCTCCTCAATAGCTTCAAACAATAGAATAGATCAAATTGAGTGAATTTAACTCTCTACGAGTACGCAAATTTTTTACGAAGAAAAGTTCATAACTGCCTTCAAATAATCGCTTCGCAGATTTCGAGCACAGATTTAGAATCAGCGTTTCGAGATGCACCTTATGGTACAAATCGCCTTTCACATGGCCGGGGTAACCAAGTATCGTTCCCTTGTGAGACGATTGCGATTTTGAAAGTGAAGTACTTCTTCAGGATGTAAAAAAAGCAAAACTAAGGCTTTCACCTGGTAGTGCGCTAGTATCCAAGCATTTATCTCGTTCTCTTCGTCGATATCAACTTCTCCAAAATTTGGAAAGCGGGAACTGAAAATCGTTGAAAATAAATGTTTGCTTTGCTAATATATGCACTCATCTTTCCAATGGTACTTTGCAACTGTTCAAGAATGGGAACTGGTTTATTTGAAACTTTCAACACAGCGGAGCAACTTTTTGATTGTCAAGCGTGTGAGATGCTGGCACAGCGACCTTCAAGTTTTCTTCAACTCGTCAACCAAAATGATATGATAACAACGTACCCTACAATGCGCTTCAAGTAAGAACTGTCACTTGAGACGCATTGCACGGAAGCTTGTATTGTAGGCACACTGTTGAGCTTAAGGGTGCCTTTATATTTTTTACTTTTCAAACTTTCAGAAGCATTGGGCATTGGTCATTGGCTTGATAGGGGCCTACTATCATATGCTGTCATAAGCTCAAAACCCTCAACTTATGGTGAAAGGTGCTTTTGAGCTGAGCATCGCAAAATTCAGGAATTTTGGCCTGCAAACACCTTCTTCCCTCTCCCCTTCCCCCATTCTCTTTTCTGCCTCACATTTTTAACCAGAAGCTTATTAGATATGACCTACAAGTGGATAAGACGCTCGCAAACAGAGTATTTCAAGCTTTTCGAGGAAGCGGAAAAGATTGGTACTAGCCCACGCGGCCTTCCTTTGTTATGCAAAAGTCGTGAAAACACTAAAAAAATGTCAGAGTATACAACAAATCGAAACAGCTCAAACAAGACTGAAAAATTGAAGTAAAATGAAAAAAATAATTAGCTCTGAAAAATTGAAGTAAAATGAAAAAATAATTAGCTATCTTGGAGGTAAGGATTCTTCCAGAAGATGCGTCAGTTGATCTGAATTTTACAAAAATCCTACAGATGTTGATTTCCAGATTTTTTAGATTTTCACCTTTCAAAAACTGTAGTTAACACACCTCCAGTGCGTACTTTGCTTGTGGAGCACCGCACCTTTGGTCTCCTGAAGTCAATGATAGAGTATGGCTGAATATCACTGAGTGAGCGGCCGGCGAGACAGCGATGACGAGATGTCACTGATTCACTTAAGGTTTGAGGAAAATGGAGAGGCAAGGTACAGGGTATCCGAAAAACCGTGAGGCTATGGCGCGACCGCGCGCGACACGCACGCACCTTCCGGCAACTGCATGTTCTTGGAAATAATCTTTACTCGACTGGTTTTTCCACTTAGGTATGACAGTGCTTGGTCATTAGAAGTGACTGAGCTGAGCATTGAGGTGATGCTTTTTGTATGAGGGCGTTACGCTTCTGTGAGCACAAAGATCGCAGTCAAATCCGTCGTCTGTAAACAGACCTTAAATGAGTATATCTTGATCTATCAAAGTAACCTTCAAACAAAGTGCTTTGAATAAGCACAATCTATTTTCAATTGGAACAAAGTCAAACACAAATGAAGTGATGAAGAACTCCCGGTCCGAAACGTCGGCGCTTTTATGCGCATCGTAAATGTCTAGTATGCTTTCGGTTTGATGTTCAGTTTTCATGACCTCATATTGCTGGCAGAAAATTCGGCAAAAACACCCGTTTTCAAATAGATCAACCAATTGGTATCAATCCATCGTCGACTACCAGCCAATATTGGCATTTAATCAGTATCTATTATTGTGAAGAAGCAAAATGAGTCATAACCTAGAAAAAGGTCATCAGTCTAACTTTTGTAATGAAAGGTTATATTTAGGAGGGAGGGAAGCCAATGCTATTGGCTATTGGCTCATTATACATCACTATAGGAGAAAGAGATGTCAGAGCTCCATGACACAAAAAACGTCAACGCCTAGGTTAAAATTTAACTCATCAGCGAAAACGGGCGACAAACAAAAATTTGCCCGTTTTTCACATGACACAAATTTTGGAAAAGGCCAATCTAGGAAAAAACTTTGAAAATGCTAATGATCTATAAAGAGAGATGCAAACACATGAGAAGTAAATAAGAAGATCTTACCTGTACAGCTGCAAAAATCGCGCACAAGCGTTTCGTACGACTTGCCTCCTAACACTGGTGAAAAAGCGACAAAAACAATATCAAGAAACAACTAAGAGAGGGAAAGAAGAGGCACGAAAGGGGGAAAAAGGACGGAACCGCAAAGTTTTGGCTTTTCTGGCCAGGTGTGGACATCCTGCATTGATTGGGAATCGCGTCGGGATCAGCGGCAGCGCTCTGTCTGCGCGGCGCTAGCTCGGCGCTAGCCCGGCTCTTCGCCGCAACTCTGGCCTGGCTCTGGCGGGAGCCTGAGTTCGCCATTGCCACTACTAATGATAATTTCCCACTTGATATCCCCAGCTCCATACCGTTCGATTGAAGTGCGCTTTTTTCTTCAAAAGGGGCGGCGTCTGTTATTTGGGAAGGAGGAGAAGAGGAGTTTTTTTTGGGTTACTAAATAACTTTGATTGTAGAACAGATTTATAGATTCTTTTGTGAAAGCAGACTTTTGTGAAAATTTTGAAAAACCTGTAGAATGAAAGTTTTGCCTACCTCAAGTGGGCATTAGGTAGGCAATTGCCCACCTAATTTGGAAAAAAGTTAAGCACGTATTCACATAAATTTTAATAGTTTTTCGTGCTTTGTTCCTTAGCCTTTGTTCGTATATACACCAAATTTGGTGCCATATCGTCATCTGTGCGTGGCAAACGAGTCATTTTATTATTTTTTGTAATGGGAAATCACCAGAAAAAAAACCTGCTACAACCATCGGTCATATGATTTTTAGACACTCTGCACTCTGCTGCTCCTAGTTCATGTTCGTTTGTACTCCAAACTCATGATTATATCGTTATGTGTGCGCTGTAAGCGAGAAATTCAGTAGCAACTCAATAGAAGGAAATTTGGGATTTGAAGACGACACTGCAAGATCGTGTTTCTGCAGTGAGTCGCCTAACGACTTGAGAGAATGTATGTTCACGTAAATGTGTATTTACAGTATATTTACGGTATCCCCTTTGCTTTTCAGATTCCCAGCCTAACATTTACACACCATGTGGCGAGGCTTGTACACACCATCTTGAGCTGCATAAGGCGCTGACTTCATCTGCCTTCCTTATTTGCGGAGCATTCCTGAAAGTGCTGGTATGAGGGTTTGTATGTGGAAAAATTAGCTGAGCAATTAGGATAGGAGTAGGAGATCGGAATCAGTAATCTTGAAATTTTTCTAACTCAAATAAGGCAGCAGCAAAACGAGGTAAGTTAATCTAAAATATATAGTGCTTGGGGTGTTCTGAAAATCACCACTGCTGTATTTAAGGTCTAGGAATAACATTACAAGCAATTTTTTCCGGTAAAGCATTCAGTTTTCTGCTCTGATAAACGCTCATAACTCCTCGTACAGAAACGTTCCGCACAAAATAAGGACAGATTTGGAATCAGTATTTCATGCCCTTCAAGATGGTATATATCCCATCTCAAAAGACCGCTTTGATCAAGCATCTTTTTCTTGTAAGGCTACAGAGAATTCACTAGGACCATAAGCTTCTGCAGAAAGCAAACAGACTTGATATCAGCGTCCCGAGCGATTATATCCATACAAATCTCATGTGCAAAGGTCACGGTGACCTCGGGTCTTTCCCTTTTTGAATGTCAAGAACGATATTCTATTCTCACAACTCCATTCTATTAGCACACTCAAAAATTTGGCTGAGGCTCTATTTTACAAGGGAAGGATTTCCCGTCGAAGTGGTGTTTCCTTATGAACAGAGGTGCGATAGTGGGAGCCAATTCTCCCCCTACCTTCACTTTTGAGCTGGTACAGGGTGACCACCTTCACTTTTGGAATGAAAAATTTTTCGCTGGACGATAAACAAGGAAAATAAACAAAACAAAAGCAAAAAAGATTATTGAAAGCATATCTTTATGTATACGGCGGCATATGTATTTAAAATAAACATGCTCAGTAAATGTTGTATTTGGAAGTAAAACTTAGCGAAACTGTACGGATTTTCTTAATTAAATTTTGCTATAATGTACAGCGAAGAAAGTAGATCAATCCAGGCAGTAACGGCCGAGAACCAGAATTTTGAATATTTAAAAAGTGAAAAATCATGCGAAATTTCCACTGTTATAAGTCTGCTGTTTGAAGATGTCAACAGTTGCGACTTCATAGGTTTTAAGGAGTTAATGGTGCTCTATCATCTATTGAAAGATTCGAGTGGATTTGAGGGACAATCGTTGAAAACCAGAATTCTAAAAATTTACGCCATTTTTGCGTGTTTTTTGACAGTTGACAGTTAAACTCATCTAAATCTTGAAAGTGAAGGTGTGTGATGCTGCGACTTCATAGGTTTTGTAGAGTAAGGTTTGCCTTATTTGAATATATCTTATCCGTACCGATTCACTGAAACATCTCCGAGATCCGGAGTCCTGAAAAAGCAGGTAAAAAAGCGCTTTTTGAACTTCAACAGCTCATAACTTCTTCAGAAGTGCATGAATCATGTTGCCACTTCATAGCTTAGATTTTTTCTCATCAAGAGCTTTCAGATGATATATAATATGTGGGGGTTTAGAGCCTCCTACGAATTATGCCCGTGGGGGGATCCTTTTCATACCAAAGTCTCCCCCTAGCCCACTTTAATGTATTGGAGGGGGGAGACTTTGGTATGAAAAGGCTCCCCCCACAGGCATAATTCGTAGGAGGCTCTAAACCCCCACATATTATACATTATCTGAAAGCTCTTGATGAGAAAAAATCTAAACTATGAAGTCGCAACATGATTCATGCAGTTCTGAAGAAGTTATGAGCTGTTAAAGTTCAAAAAGCGCTTTTTTACCTACTTTTTCAAGACTCTGGATCTCGGAGATGTTTCAATGGATCGGAGCGGCTAAGATATGTGCTGACAAAACAAACCTTACTCTATAAAACCTATGAAGTCGCAACATCACACACTTTCACATTCAAGATCTATATGAGTTTAACTGTCAACTGTCAAAAAACACGCAGAAATGACGTAAAGTTTTAGAAATCTGGTTTTCAAGATTGTCCCTCAAATCCACTCAAGTCTTTCAATAGATGATAGAGCACCATTTACTCCTTAAAACCTATGAAGTCGCAACTGTTGACATCTTCAAACAACAGATTTATAACAGTGGAAATTTGCATGATTTTTCACTATTTAATTATTCAAAATTCTGGTTTTCAGCCGTTACTGCCTGAATCGATCTACTTTCTTCGCTGTACATTATAGCAAAATT
This sequence comes from Cylicocyclus nassatus, assembly GCA_958299035.1. NCBI lineage: Eukaryota > Metazoa > Nematoda > Chromadorea > Rhabditida > Strongylidae > Cylicocyclus > Cylicocyclus nassatus. The sequence continues at coordinate 82,510,239 of CATQJL010000001.1, forward strand.
TAGTTAATAAAATACGTACAGTTTCGCTGAGTTTTACTTCCAAATACACTACTTGATAAGCACGTTTATTTAGATATTTATGACGCTGTATACAAAAAAACATGCTTTCAATGATCCCTTTTGCATTTGTTCTGCTTATTTTCCGCGCTGGAGGCAACGACCTGGAAGGATAGACGTTAATACTCTGCTCCCCCCCCCCGGTTCGACGTTTTTGGGAGGTGAGTGTCCGGCACTACCACCTTCACTTTTGGCCGGTCAGTAGTAGCTGGGACCACCTTCACTTTTGGTGGGCCCGGCTCCCCCCATCGCACCTCTGCTTATGAAATGTGTATTGTCTTATAGAGCGTTGAAACGTTGTTTTTCAATTCTTCTTTTGATGTCTGCAAAGCTCTTCTGGGAGGGGAGTTATGGATATTTTTCGATGAAAAAATTTGAACGCGACGCTAGAACAAAATCGTTAAGAACCGCAGTCCCTTAGCTGAAATGACGTCATGTTTGCTGCCAGAGCGTTCTATGCTATAAATGCCTTTATTCTAGTAAATATTAGGTTGGCACATAAGTAATGCAACTTTTTATATAACTTTTGTCTATTTGAACGTAGCGCATTCATTTTTTGGCAATATAAGGAATATGATGTAAGCTTCTAATGCACACATTTTTGCCGAATTTTACCATCTTATGTGAGGATTAAGGTAGGTTTAAGGTACTATGGGAAAAATTTTAGAATGCATTAGATTTTGCTGAAACTTGGCCTATAGGGCTTATTTGACATGCTGATCACAAAAATGAGATCGGTTTTGCATGAAAAGGCCTCATTCGTGAGATCAAAAAAAGAATTTCATTTTAGCGACAAATGAATATGATATTCGTGTTTACCGCATTGGATTACCTTATAGTGCAAAGTTATAGCGAATTCTGACTTTTCGCAGCTTAGTTATTGACAAATTGCCTTCAAAACTTGACGCATTTGACTTGTTCAACTTCTCAAAGGCGCCCCACCTTAATTTGTTTTTAAATTTCATTTCTTTTTCACTGATTCCAATGTGCCAACTTCTAGCTATAAGCTGCCTATAATTGCTTTTTCATATGTTTAAATCAGCTTTCGTAGGGCTTCATGTTTTCCAAAAAATCGTGAAACCTCGATTTTCAGCAGTTTTTAAAAAATGCTTAGATTTTTTGTACTACGTTATCAAAAATCAAACGGTTTGCGCAGACTTGCAGCTTACATCACGATCTACATGATGCCACAAAATGAGATTGCTACATAAAATAGGAAAAAAGTTACGGGAAAAGTTGCAAAACTTATGTGCCAACCTAATACATGCCAGTCACTCCTTTTAGGAATCAAAAAAACTCAACTCGATTCTCCCTTAGTAAATTCCCTCAACTCCCCTCTCAGAGACGATTTGAAATAACGAAAACAGATTGGAATTAGCTTCTATGCTCTATAAGACTGTATACATTTCAAATGAAAACGCCACTTTGACCGAATATCTCCCCCTTGTTAGATATTTCGTCTGCTCATCTAAGCAGCAGATGAAATATTCAAAGAAAAATTTCCAAAATTTTTCTTTCTCATGATTCGCGGTCTTCGGTAGCATTATTTCACTGACTATACAAAACTATTATGATTACTATGCAAATTTTAAGAAAAAATTGTTGAACATTAGCTTAACACATTGACGACTATGCAGAATTTCAGCTGTCTGCATTCTGGGACCAAGGCCTTTTACGGACTAGCCCACATTTCGACTTTAATAACGCATACTGCCATCTACAGTACATCTACAGTAAATCTGAAAAACTGACAAAAGGATAGAGGTCGTCCCCAGATTCAATGGAAAAAAGCTCATAAGTGAGTTTATCCTAGGATAGTAGCTTCATGAAAATTCAAGCCTTGACACATATGGTGTGTCAAGCGGTCCCATACGGTAGTCATTGCTTGACACACCATCAGTGTCAAGCGGTCATCAATGTGTTAAAGGCAGCGAGGCGAAATTGAACATTTTGAATTCTGATATGGTAGGTTCCTCACTCCCGAAATATGAAAGCAGAGCAAGACCGAGCGCACAGCATTCACCCTTGCAAGAAAGCTGCCCTCGAGCCGTGGTGCAAGCCATTCTCGAATTCCTTTCCAAAGTTGGAGGCGGCATGCCGTAATGGTATAAACATGTGTGGGTCACGCAACGACTCTGCCTCTCTACCTTAGCGGAAACTGTTCCCGTCGTACAAATCTAGAATGGGTGCACTTCGGAGAAGCTGATTTCGCCATTTTCGCGCTCTCTAAAGTGGACTTTTGGAACAAGCGCGTCGATTACCTGAGGTAATCAAAAAAATTTTGAGACAGGAATTTGCCGAGCCACTGCCTTCAGTGTTGTCATGGAATTTCCTTTCGTACGGAGTGGATGGGGTGCTACAGTAAGCTTTTCAAAGACTGATCTTATTTACTAAATCGAATCATGTCAATATTTGGAATAATCGAGTTTTTTTGGATTTTTTTCTGAAAGTAGACCATTTTCAATTTTATCAAATAAAAAAATTGCTATTCTTCATCGAAGAACATTTGGAGCTATTATGTGAACATCTCAAAGAAAGAGGCTGAGCTTTACGCCTGCACTGATGATTATCGTAGCTGCATCACTGTGAAGGTTCAGCTTGAGCATTGTAGAATCACGCATCTTAAATGAAACGGTTTTGACTCTTGTTGCGTAGTTTAGCGTGTACGCAGAGCGAAGTTGTCACTTTGATTGATAGAGGTGTCTTTGGTTTAGTTACCTAAGTTTACTTTAGTAGTCTCCGATTTGCCGCGCTGCTTTTTACGATTCTGTGGAGTTCTAGGAAATCCCGCAAGCATGCGTCCGCTGCGCCGAAACTGTGCCATTGAAAAGCAGCGATTGCGTTCAGCGTTCGTCTGGAAAGTGGCCAGCACTTCTGCCAATATTTACAAGTGGACGGCGAATCATTAATCTATTTTTCTTTTGGCCTACGAAACGCATGACCCCTAACCTCGGCAATTGTCTGGACGGCAATCCTCAGCAATCACTCAGATAATCGCCGGAGACAAGTGAACCGCGAATTCCCGCTTTTTTGTTAGCGGTCCAATGTTTGGCCAGACTTTGAGTGAACGCTACTTCCTTTAATCTCATATGTTTTGCAGCGCGCAGCAAAATTTTTCTCTGAGGCTCGTCGGATATTTTGGGGCACATTAAATCTTTCAACAAGCGCTTATCAGTAACTCACTAAGAAAGCAACCTTGGCAGACAAGCAGTCATCTTTAGCAGAATTGTTTATGACTAGATGCCAAAGATGCTATAAAAGTGCCAATTGTTTTTTGCGGCGTCTTTTTAGCATACATGTAATTCTAGCTCAAGTAATCCATGGAATTTTTCAGCTGTTCAAGAACTAACACATCTCTGCATGACGTCAACAAAATGACCAAAGTTTCGCTTCTTGTCAATTTACGAGACTTCACTGGCCTAATCTCACGGCTTATCCATTCTGGGAAACGGAGAACTTTTATAAGGAGCCTCGTTGGCAGCTTTGCTGAGTTGTAGTTCGATTTTATCATTTAGAAAAACAAATTTCTCTCAAGTGAACTTGGCTTCAACACCTGTTACGTACCCTAAATTCATGAGTAAAAGAGGCATTTTTTCAATTTTTCAAATAAGCGCTCTGTCGCATCGTTGTGTTCAGTAGACGAAACTCAGTTGCACGATACCTTTAGGCAATACGCAGCACGGTGTAAGATATTTGGCCGCGAAATTTTTTGGCTTGTTCAGGCTGGTCGAGTTTAGGAAAAAAAGGTGTTTTCATAAAATTAGGGTAGTTTTGCTTGTGTGAGTAGAGGCAGCCTTACAAATGTTCAAAGTGTTGTTGTTGCTTTAGTTACATAATCTATAAGAGAGCGAATCTTTGGACAAGAACTGGAGAACTGTTGATTTTCTCCTTTATTCGGTTAATGAAAAGACCTACGACATCCGCTTAGCCCCGAAGCGTAGTGTGCGGAGCTTGATTTAGATTTGTTCAGAAATGGAGTTGGCTTTTTAGCAGCAGACATTCAGCTTTATTATTAAGATTTGATTCTGAATAGTGAAGCTGGGCAGCATGAATATAGGAGTCTGTGTAGAACTATAAGGTTGCGATTTCTGCAACCTCAGAGTTCTACACCTTACCATTTGGCATGTCCTTGGAGGAATGGAATACAAGAAAAACTGAATCCGTACCCATTCCTCCTGCTCAGACAATCGACCGGACCCCTCCGCCGGACAGTCCGAATCTGCCAGAGTCGCGCCGGACCCAGTTGACCAATGAGAGAGGGGCAAATGGGCGGTCCGTCGCGGCGACATCACTGGCAGGCAAGTGGGAGGCTTCTCCGGCCCTGCTGCAAAGGTACGCCATTTCTCCGGCGCGACTCTGCCAGATTTGGCGGACTCGCGCCGGAGAAATTTGCCCGGCGCGAGTCCGCCAGATTTGGAAGAGCCGCGCCGGAGAAAATCGGAGGGGTCCGGAGCAGATAATGGGAGGTATGCGGAGCAGAAAATGGGAGGTATCCGGAGCAGAAAATGGGAGGTATCCGGAGCAGAAAATGGGAGGTATCCGGAGCAGAAAAAGGGAGGTATCCGGAGCAGAAAATGGGAGGGCTCCGGAGCAGAAAATGGGAGGTCTCCGGAGCAGAAAATGGGAGGTCTCCGGAGCAGAAAATGGGATCTCCGGAGCAGAAAATGGGAGGTCTCCGGAGCAGAAAATGGGAGGTATCCGGAGCAGAAATGGGAGGTATCCGGAGCAGAAAATGGGAGGTCTCCGGAGCAGAAAATGGGAGGCCTCCGGAGCAGAAAATGGAAGGTATCCGGAGCAGAAAATGGGAGGTATCCGGAGCAGAAATGGAAGGGCTCCGCCGGACAAATGGGAGACCCACCGCTGGGGAAACGCCGTGACCCTGCCATTTCTCCGGCGGAGGGGTCCTATCCGTTGTCTGAGTGCAAAACTGCAAAAAGCTCAGCAAAGGGCTTCAAATATTCACAGGTCTGCACGCAAGTGCAAAAGAGATTCTCTTTAGGTTGTGTCAGTGCGTACATGTTCAGTTTGAATCCGTCCATAACAGTTGTAATCCTTTCAATCGATTTGCAATTTGTATGTAAGGAATAAACATTAGAAAGAGCTTTCTCATCGTGCTTACTGGGAGTATGTTTCTTGCTTCAGTCATTTGTCTCACGTTCGCGCTTTTGAGGCACATAGATTGAATTTCCTTTAGACTTTTTGAAGTAAGAGGATGTGGATACTTTCTGCTATAAGCCATTGTTCTTTTCTTCTTGAGAGTTAGCAAATCTCGATTTTCTTACAAAACGAAAATAAACATGAAGCATTCAACTTGTTCATAACCTTCTAAGGGCATGTGTCAAGCGCACTTATCTTCGTAGTTCGGACAACTGAATGCTTGCGACCTTCTATAAGATTGTAAATATATGGAACACATCTCCTTAATTGTGATAAGCCTCTCAACTTCGACATATATACTTTCACAAATCTTACATTGTTCAAAAGAAAACAGGCATAAGTGTGAGATCGGGTTCTTTGCGTATTCCCTTACAAGACTTTTGATAGAAAATTATACTAGAAGATTTCTTTTGGACATCTATAAATTCTAATAATACGTATAAAACTCAAAGTCTGTGAGAATGTTCGTTAGGTTGTTAGTCCGTTATAGAAACGCCAGCCGTTAAACCGATTGAGCTGAAACTTCGCACACGTATGTTTTCAACCTTGGCGGTGGTTTAGAGCTACTATTCGTGGCGATTCACTGTTCCCTTCTATGGATTTGTCGATTTTTCACAGTTTGCAATGAAAATGAATTCTCAGCTAGTCCATACATTCAACAAACACGTCTGCCCATCTTGTTGATGGTGTCTTCCTCGGAGACGTTTTGCTTCAGGAGGAACCCACTCTTGTCATGTGTGCCCATCTGTCGTCTGTTCTTCTCATGATGTGACTGGCTCATCCGCGCTTCGCTTTCGCACTGTATTCCGCTGGGTCACAAAGACGGGAGCCTTCTTTTCAAATCCGTACTGCGAAGTCCGTTAAGATGTTGTTTGTGTCGGCTCATCTACAGTGGACTGCGCTCAAGCGCTTTGTGGGTGGTCCGTAGAGCTTTCGACGTACCTATCATGTCGGGGGGAGAACGGTTGAGTCGAACAAGTGGACACGAAGCTCCTGGTCCGTCAGTTGCTGGTGGCTTTCCAGAGACTCGAAGGCAGCCCAGGCCTCTTCTTCTCCTGTTAAGTTCTTCCCTCAAGTCTTTTTCCATGTTCATGGAATGTTCGAAGTTCACGTAAGATACGTCTCCATGATAAGGGCGCCTTCCAATTTCATTTCTGCATCTTCGCAAAGGGCGTTCTTCATGAACTGTGCGAGTCTTCTTCCGATTTGTTCGCAATCTATCTTCTTCCCTACTTCGTTTAGTTCCTTCAGCATCGTCTCTGCTTCAGTGATACTGCTTAAAAAAAGAGCGATGTCGTCCGCAAAACGAGAGACAGGAATCTCCCATTGACTCGTATGCTTCTCTTGTCCCAATCCATTGATTACATCACCCACTGCAAGACCGCCGTGAACAGCTTTGGCAAGATTGTGTCGCTTTGTCGAACCCCCTTCCTAATTGGGATGGTCAGAGGGCGATAGAACAGCTGCATTGTCGTTGTACAGTCCTTATAGCAGCCGGCCAACGTCCCCATGTAAGCTGGGTCCACTCCTTGATGACTAGCGCAGACAGGATGGCGTTTGCTTCGACGCTGTCAAAGGCTTTCTCGTAGTCGAGGAATTTGGACGAGAGGCAGCTGGTACTCCCGGTAGACTTCTTTGACCCTCGAAACCGTCTGGATGTGGGAAGCAGCTGGTAGATCCCGTCTTATGTCGGGAATGAATCGGGGTTCCGTCTTTGTTTGCAATCAGCGACTTCGTCTTCCTTTATTGCTTGCAGTATCTTGGCTTGCCTATACTTTGTGAGATTCTCCTGCTCGTAATCGTACGTCGGGTCCTCCTCGATGGGCCAATCATAACTTGATATGAGCTCCTCTAGCCTGTTATCGCATAGTTGACTTCCTTCCTTCTTGCGGCACTGAGACAGACTTTCTTTTCCAGCTTTTGACTGAATCGTATCTTCGATCGAAGGAGGTGGTGATCGCAGCTGCGGAAGGATGGAACTACTGAGACATCGAGCAAGCTCCACCTTCGGTTGGTGAGATTGTGGTCGATCTCCGCATGAGTAATTTCGTTGGGCGATTCTCAAGTCCACTGGTGATGTTCTTTCTTCATGAAAAGGGAATTTTAAATGAAAAACTCGTGCGGCGGTGAGGAGACCAATGAGACGGTTGCCGTTTTTCGGAGCCTATATCCAAACATCCCGATCCTATATTCCTCTTTTAGTGGCATCCCGATTTTCGCGTTGAAGTCGCCCACAACAAACTTGTAGAAGGACTTCTCGTTGTGGAGGACCTGCTCCAGGTCTTTGTAAAAAGCATCTAGTTTTGAATCGTCAGCTGCTAATGTTGGTGAGTAGCAGTTGATGATGCTGATGGTCTGACTTGAAAGTCGTAGTCGTAGGATGGCTAGTCGAGATGACAGCACCTCATGCGAATCGACAAGAACGATTGATCAGTAGACGAGAAAGCCAACACCTCCAACGTTTCGTGATGGAACCTTTTCACCACGAATGATGAATGTCCTATCACTCATCTGTCGCACGTCCTTCTTCCTGGACTTCGTCTCCCGTAGAGCGATGACGTGATACTTGACGTTTGCAGCGTCGAAAAGAGCGTGGAAGTCAGCGTTTGTGAAGACCGCCCTAGCGTTGTAGGTTCAGAGCATGAGGCAGTCTTTCATGGCGTGTTTACCGGGCAGGTGTGTCGCTTTTGTTTGATCCAAAAGGCGCCTTGAGGACCCTGACATCGTTTTTGCTATCACCAGTGCCGTAGGCGGGATCCGATATATCTTAATTTGCACAGGAGATCGCTGACTCGAGTATGTAGCGGAAAGAACCGCATAAGCCGGAGAAACAGACGGGGAGGGATCTGGCTTGGCCGGCTTTTAGCTAGTCATCCAGGCGAAATCGGAAACGTCGAACTCCTTCACAGCTTGAAAGGCCCTACCAGAGTATACATTCGGCTGCGCATCGCAGTTCGACACCCACTGTCACCCCCAGGCCACGTTGAAGCTGCCAACCATTGTGAGTAGGTGGCAAAACCATCCAATTTTTATTTGGACGAGGAGATCTTCAACGCTTATGCAAGAAAGATTAGCGAAACATGTTTTCGGATTTTATAGAAATCTTGGTCGCAGAGGCTCCATTATTGCCTGTTCGAGGTTTATTGCATGTTGCAAATTGTCTACTAGTCTCTGACATCCCTTCACTGAATGACGCTATCACTAACTCGTTCGATACACTCTTATCCAAAAGCCCCGTTTCAACTATTGCTGCTAATGGTCATTGAAGTGTTAGAGTGTCTCATAATTTTTACCATTTTTATTTCAACCGCCGTCTTCTTGTACTTTTCCTTCATCTGATGTGGCTTGGGTAATCATTCGAGAGGGCAAAGCAAGCTCTACAAGTGGCTACCAAAAGTCTGCCCCAAACATATCCCACGTGAAGTTTTGAGCTGAAATGTAATAGAAGTCGAAAACGAACTTTTCTGTCAAAAATCGTCTCTTCGCCCCAAAGTATCCGAAAATTCCCCATTTGTCCTAGCATATGCTTGACCATCGCATATTCAATCGTACACTTTTCGAATTTTTTTGCATGGCTAGAAATAAAGAAAAAATAAAAGAGGTAAAATGGCAAACTCCACCCTTAGAGGTCCTGAGCTCCTCCTACGCATGTGATCATATGGCTTATACATACAGAAGTACGATCATGTATTTGTGCCCTCTATAAGTGTTTAGTTCTCAGTGTTGATGTTTAGGGTTGAAACGGTAAAAAATTCTGAGACACCCAACAGTTGTCCGTTTCCATCATGAGCGCTACTCACGTGAAATATTAATTTACACACAAATAAAAATTTATGCAATGACTTGATTTTTTGAAAGATTTCTTGCAGAAATTATAGAACTAATTATGCAAAACGGAAGAAGTATGTCTTGCTACCGGTTCTACATGAGAAGAAGAGTAATTTTTTGAATTAGCCCAAATATGTATCTTCTTTGCTTTTCGAACCAGGTTTTTTTCTGTTGAGCACGTGAGCATAGTTAACTGTTTTTTGTTGAAAAATCCGAAAATTCAGAACGTTGAGTTTCAATGTCAAAGCGCAAAGTGCATAATTCAAATTCTTCGAGCTTTCGCTTTCAATTATTATACTTATCTTGAAAATTCATGTGTACACTTTGCATTGTTTTTTTCTTTAAAATATGCTAACAACTACACAATTCTAGTGTTCTATTTCAGGCTGATGGCTGCAATAATGGCATCAACGCCTCCTTACATGGCTCGATTATTGCTTTATTTCATTTCAGGTAAGAAATCCCGTGCGTGTGTTATACAAGGGGGATGTTGGAAAAACTAAGAATTATTGTGCTCTAACATTAACTATCACAAAAAATCCTGTCAGTAAATTGTTTAGATGAACAAAGCATTTTTAAGGAGAAATACTCAGATTTTGTACGGATAATTTTATAGGCAATGCGACTACCAACATCCATAAAATCGGAACGCACTCGATTTAAGAATGATATGATTTACAGCGTTGATCAACTATGTGCCGACTTCATAGCAGTATACAGAGAGCAGTCGTAGAATATTACTTGTTTAAGCTTATTGATGGCTTTGTTATACATTCAGCTGTGGTCACGTATGCAAATAAGTTGCTGCAGTGCTAGCGGTAGCTTCTGTATTTGCAAAGTTGAAAAAGGTCTCTTTCTGCGGTAAAGTGGCCGTTCCTCTGCCGCGAGCATGAAAACCTATCCAGCCGTGTCCTTTTCTGTTTTTTCAAAGTATTATAATTCTGGATAAAGCATCAGAGATTCGTCAATCAACTTAACGGCTGTGAAGTTTGATGAGAAGAATACAAGAGAGAGGTGATCTCACAGAGAACATGTAAGGAATGTAATTAAGCGCTTATTCATGCAGAAGGGACCCTGACGTTAGCACATGAGTTGCGCCAGCAAGAAGAGAATTTGCGCATATAAAACAACAAAAATGACATTGTACCAGCCAGGCTTTTTGGTAGATACATATTAATCTTAAAGTATCGAATAACACGTCTTCTTCTGAGCTCTAAACGTAGATTGTAGGTATCTGGTCCGTTCCGTTTACCATGCCGTTGAGAACCACCTTTTACGTCGCCAGCTCAGAGCTTGCGTGAGAGTAGCAGGAGGCATAAGACCGAATCAGAGCGAACGAACCCATCATACAGCGAGTTTGCACGTCGTTAACTCGAAACTGTTATGTGCGTTCATATTAGCAGAGCCAAGAATGGCGAGAGATCACTGTTGGTGGACGGATTCGTTTTTGGATTCCATTTGCATGCAGATACGCTACTTCCAGCCATTCACAGACCTCAGACTAATGAATTAGAACAGTTTACTTTACTTTGAAGCCGTTTTTATAGTGCCTTTCAATTCTATGCCTTCCCAACGGTGCCATGAGCATTTCTTATCTTTTCTGAAACACACTAGGTTTTAGCTTTACGTCTAACATTACACCTCTTTTCTCCAATATAGGTAGATGTTCATCATACCACTTTTGTAGTGTCCTCTAGTCTTCCGTGAGGGCAAACAGTGCATTGCTCTAATACGCATTCTCTATCTTGTCTGTTCCCTACAGGGTGCATATGGCTATCTTTGGGGATGTCAACTAGGGGGCGGAATGCATTAACACACCCGCCGAAGAGAGAATCGCACTTCAAAACACTTTCAACTTCATGTCCTGAGGCTCCAGATATCTGTATCTCACGCTGCCTACCTATCAGTAAGTATTCCCAACATCCTTCACTATGAACATCTTGAACGGGAGCAAGAAGATGTAGAAGTCGCATTTTCCAGCTTTTTGTTTGATACCCTGATAACCCCCAGCGGCCGACAGTCTTTTCTTTAAAGTCGTTTTTCTTTTTTTAAAATTCATCAAACACTCCAAAGTTGCGCTGTTTATCTAACCCAGCAGTGCTAATCATGTTGCTGATAAAAACAAATGATGTTTTGGGCTCATGAAATTTTCGATGAACCACAGGTCGAAAGTTAGGGTTTATCGAAATTTCGATATCAAAAACTCATTTGTTCTCAATATGCTTAGCACGGGTCAGATAATCATTACAACTTTGGAATGTTCTCGTTGACTTCGAAGGAAAAAAATGACTTTAAAGAAAAGACGGTCAGCCTTCGGGGATCAGCAGGGGATCATGCAAAAAGTTGGAAAATGTGGCTTATAGAGCTTCTCGCTTCCGTTCAATATGTTTATAATAAAGAATGGTGGTAATACTTACTGATAGGTAGACAGCGTAAAATCCATATATCTGGACCTTCAGGATATAAAGTTTTTTTAAGCTGCGATTCCCTCACCCGGCGGGGATGTTAATGCATACTGCCCTAAGACATCTTGCTGATAAGATAGGATAAATGCATTGGTTAATTGCGGCTCTGTCTCTATAAGGCCATCATGAGCGTAAGGTTGCTTCGAGCTTTGCTCTTATGCAGCCTACTACCCCGGAGTAAATCTAGGACCGGCAACATAAGAGGCAGTTCTTGACCGTATGGAGAATGGATCAAAATAACTATGATCTACGATACCTAAAGAAGACGATGTTGTGTCGTCTCCTTGAGCAACAACCAAGATGGTGTAACTTTTTATTCAAACGGCCAACATTCCGGCTTTTTCGCCTTCGTCAGAGCCTAGAAAGTCGAATGTATAAGTGATACATCCACTCAAACGCCAACATCAAAGCTCAAGATATCATTCAATCCGTGACCAGTACAAAAACCAAGGTAGATTAACAGACTGCCAGAACTCATCTTAGATGACACCACAAGAGGCGCATTGACCACCGAATGTAGGATATGTAACTCTACCTCTTTATAGCAGCCGTGACCTGACCTCATATCAAAACCTACATAGGGATTGATATGGCGCGAGTTCATTAGTTACCGCAAAGCACTCTTCCTTCCGGTTCATTTTTGGACTCTTGGCGTTCATCCAGAAGGCCTTCAGAGTTTTACGCGCAAGCAGTTCGGGCTCGTAGGTCAGTATCTTGTCTCCAACTTGTACCTCGGCCTTTTCTGCTGCACAATGCGATGACTACCTAAGGGTGTTAATGGTCTTAACTTATGCAACCCGTCCAGGTGTTTCTTAAGGCGTGAGCAGAGGGGGCAGTCCTTCCTGTATATGTCTCACCATATGATAGACATGTGATGAGATACACTACTCCCGAAATCATACAGTCGCCCTCCCTGTGTGGACAAATTACACAGTTAGGAGTCAAACATGTGCGGTCGTATGATGACGATGAGCCGCCCAACTGTGTAATTTGTCCACACGGTAGGGAGGATGACTTTATGATTTCGGGAGTAGTGTATCTCATCACATGTCTATCATGTGGTGAGACATAATAGATTGTCCCGAAGGTTCTGTCGCACCATTTTTGAAAATTCATAACTTCTGATTTTTCCAACCGCTTTGGCTGCTTTTATTTCTGTATGAAAGAGCAAGTCATCCTCTTTATAATGACGTCTTAGCTGCTTGCTAATGATCATCATTTGCATAGATAAAAGCGATACAAGGAAATTAGTCAAAATTTGATTTTTTCGTGTAGGGTCATAAAAAATCGGAAACTTGCAACAAAAATCGGAGCAGTCGGTAATGTGGGTTATTTCACCAGCTCTTTTTAACGGTGCAAAGTTTGAACCGAGCGTCTCTATGAAAAGTTATGATCTTCGAGCAAGCAATACAGAAGGGCGAATTTGATTTATTTTGGCATTTTTCAGGGAAATCATAACTTTTCGTGTAGACGATTTATTAGATCAAACTTTGCACTTTGCACACTTTGTTAGAAAGAGCTGGTGAACAAACCTATAATACTGACTGCTCCGAATTTTGTCGCAAGTCTCCGATTTTTTATGACCCTACACAGAAAATTCGAATTTTGACTAATTTTCTTCTATCGCTCCTATTTATGCAACAAATGGTCATTAGTAAACAGCTAAGATGTCGTTATAAATACCATGGCTTGCTCTTTCACACAAAAATAAAAGCAGTCAAATCGGTTGGAAAAATCAGAAGTTATGAATTTTTGAAAATGGTGCGACAGCTTTCGGGACGACCTAATGTATAGGAGCTCACGCTTCAAGGAACACCTGGACGCGTTGCATAAGTTAAGATCATTAACACTCTTAGGTAGTCATCGCATTATGCAGCAGGAAAGCGCCGAGGTACAAGTTGGAGACAAGATACTGACCTACGAGCCCGAACTGCTGGCGCGTAAAACTTTGGAGTTCAGAGTGCCTTGCGGTAACTGATGAAATTCTGGATAAACTCCTTCTGGATAAACGCCAAGAGTCCAAAAATGAACCGGAAGGAAGAGTGCCTTGCGGTAACTGATGAACTCGCGCCATATCAATCCCTATGTAGGTTTTGATATGGGGTCAGGTCACGGCTGCTATAAAAAGAGGTAGAGGTCAGTGGCGGACCGAGGGGGGGGAGGAGGGGGGCGCCCCCCCCCCCGAGAATGGGTCGCGAAATTTTTGAAACTTACCCATATGGGTTGTAAAAATGTGCAAACGACTTGTTTGCACCTGAAAATAATTAAAATAAGTTTTAAAATTTTTTAAAAATTCATTTTAGCCGCCTTATAAAAATTTTATTTCTGGGGCGTGGCTGAAGCCACGCTCCCTTTTTTCAGACTTTAGGGGTCGGGGACCCGCAAAAATTTTGAGAAGCACCCCAAAAATTTTTTCGGAGTGCGTGGCTAACGCCACGCACCTTCTTTAGAAAAAATTTTTTGTCGCCCCCCCCCCCGAAAAAAATTTCTCGGACCGCCACTGGTAGAGGTACATATCCTACATTCGGTGGTTAATGCGCCTCCTGTTGTGTCATAAGATGAGTTCTGGCAGTCCGTTAATCTACCTTGGCTTTCGTGCTGGTCACGGATTGAATGATATCTTGAGCTTTGATGTTAGCGTCTGAGTGGATGTACCACTTATACATTCGACTTTCCAGGCTCTGACGAAGGCGAAAAAGCCGAAACGTTGACCAGTTGAATAAAAAGTTACACCATCTTGGTTGCTGCTCAAAGAGACGACACAGCAATATATATTACAATGCCAAGATTATTAAACAGCCGAAGTTGGACCATCTTACAAGAAGACAGTGTTGTTTGGAAAGTCGGGTATAATAAAGAATATCAGCAAGGAAACTGGATGGCATAAGATTATCTACTGACACAAACGAAATGCCAAGGTTTAAAGACATCAGAGCAATTGAATTACAGCAACAAAATTAAATAGAACAGACAGTGACTATTCATGCACTTTTCAAATAAATAAATTCAGTGGGCTCCTATAGAGTTGCTAAAGTTTTTGCTAAAGTTTTATAAATCGAGAGTTGCTTTGCGATGTACAAATAGCGTCCTGGAGAAAGTTTTGTATTGCTTCAATGACCCTCAAATCCTTACTTTTAGGTCTGTTCGTGATCTACTGTTGCATCATTTTGCTCATTGAAAACACAAAATTCTTTCTGGACAAATCATTCCAGGTAGGTCACATAACTTTGCAAAAAAGTATCATTAATATCGCTTTTCTTTTATCGTAAAAGTACTAGTATTTCTAGTTTGCTTCTATTTTAATTTTGTCTTAAGTTTGAATTCACCTCCTACTAAAGGGAAATGTGCTGGCTTTTCTTGCGGAAAATGATAAAAGGAAACTCAGCCTATGGCTCATAGAAACAACATTATTATGCAGAAGAAGGAACCAACCTTGAACTCCCTTTCAAATCTTCCCGAACTGACTAATCAGCTTACCGTCGAGAGTGCTGATAAGTCTACTGGGAAAGAGTACGTCTGTAGCAAAGATTAGAGCTAAACTCCCAACAATAAATCAACAAAAATCTTCTTCATGGAGTATACTTCCAAGCTTGAGGAGAATCGATACGAAATTATCTGTGTCTCAGGTGTTATGCACTTGAATTCTATCACTTCTAGCGATTTGAACAAGCAAAAAATGGCGAAGTTGTGTACCTCATCTTGAAGCTTAAAGCAGAGGACCATACATCCAAGAATGTCTCAACAACATCCACAACACTAGTGAGCGCAAATTTCTTGTTTATTGAAAAAGCTTAATAGAATTCTGGAAGAATTCGCACAATTTTCTAAGGCTTGACTCGGTGAAAAAAAGTTTTTCTGTCATACCAAAGGGAAGCTTTTAGTCGATGTGGCCTTTTCACATGACACTTTTATTACTAAACCCATCTTTAGACGCTACTCAAAACTTCTTTCGCTTTCTGCGGAACCACTCGAAAAAAGTTACGAGTGTTTGAAAGTCCAAATTTATCATGCTATATGCGGCACCAAAAGTAGTAAGCTGTACACAAACAGCTGAATGTAGATAATCAGAGTTGCATCAAGTTTATTGACTACAACGAAAGAATAAAACTTAGGAAATTTGCATAGGTCTTTTTGTACAGCCTTTCTGTAATTTTATGTCCATCAACGCGTAACCAATTTAGACTTTTAGAAGGGTTGCTCGGCAGAAAGAAAGACAGTTTTAAAATTATCCTTCGATGCTCTACAAAGTTTCAAATGTGTCATGTGGAAAAGCCACTTTGCCAAAAAAGCTCCCCTTATAAGTAGGGGAAACAGTGGGGCACTTTTGTTGCATTTGCGCCTTCAGCTCGCAGTCGTCAGTGGCTGGAACTCTCGTCAGCGCACGAAACCTGACGCAGGGCTATCCGTGTTAAATACGACGATTTGTGGATGATAGCTGTGCGTGCGTAATGTTAATGCACGAGTATAAACACATTCAATATCAGAAGCCCCAGCATTTATATATATATATATGTATATATATATATGTGTATATATATATATATATATATATATATATATATCAGTGGCGTACCCAGGATTTCGGCTGGGGGGGGGGGGGGGGGGCGCGACAAAAATTTTTTTCTAACGAAGGTGCGTGGCGTCAGCCACGCACTCCGAAAATTTTTTTGGGATGTTTCCCAAAATTTTTCCGGGCCGCTGACCCCGAAATCTCACAAAAAGGGGGGGGGGGCCCCCCGCCCCCCCCCCCCTCGGTACGCCACTGATATATATATATATATTGTTATTATTGTGGACCTCTTGACATGGGAAATTACCCACATACATCTTCCCTTGCTTCTATCAGGTTGTGAAGAAAGTTCTGCCAATAAAAATTGAGCTAAATTGTTTTGATTGAATCTTCATCATGTGGCTGTCAATTAGCGATATTTTAACACATTGACGACTGCTTGACACACATGGTGTGTCAAGCAATGACTACCACGTGGGACCGCTTGACACACCATGTGTGTCAAGGCTTGAATTTTGGTATAATGACTACTATCTTGAAATAAACTCACTCCATGAGCTTTCTTTAAGCACAGAATCTAGGGATGACTTCTGCCTTTTTTGTCAGAATTTCAGAGCTACTGTAGGTGTACTATAGATGGCAGTTGCGTAATTATAGTTGAAAAAGTGGGCTGGTCTGTAAAAAGGCCTTGGTCCCAAAAGGCAGATAACTGAAAATCTGCATGGTCGTCAATGTGTTAAACATGTTATTAGCAACCTTAGACTACCAATTAGGTATATCACGAATGCTCTTTTTCGAGAACGCGCTAGTTGCGTTTCGAAACAAGAAAGAAAAAGCTCGATTTTTTTGAATCCTGAATTTAATAAGCTATTTCTTGCCTGGGAAAAGGTCCAGGTACCGAGCAAGCTATAGTCGGATGTCGCTTCATCTTTCCAATACAAAGGGTATGAACGGATTTTGAAGCCAAGCCTCTGCAATTCTGCGCGTCTATAATCTGAAAATTGTGTCTTTTCGCCGACCTAAGCGCAACGGATTTTTTTTCCTTTTGGGTGCTTTTTCCTTTATAGCTACTAGGTCGTAACATAAGTCTTGAGACACTCTAACATCTTACGGCGATAGTCATAAAGTTCATATTTTCAAAAGGGGTCCAGGGTACCATTTGACAGAGCAAAGGCAAGCAATACAAGATTATCTGTCTGAGATTGTCTGCAAAAGTTCACTCCAACATCGACTCACTTTAGGTTTGCATCCAAAATGTGAGTCGTACTGAGAGCTCAGAAAATCGCGAAAAATTCATATCTTCGTCCAAAAAATCCTACAAATCTCCAACTCGCTCACAAAATATGCACACTACACAGACTCTTATGTACCGTTTCCGAATTTTTTCCTCATTTAGAAGTCGAACACGAAAATTTTCAAGTTTTTACAAAAACGAATCAAGCTGTTTCCACTTATGTAGTTGTATACTGCAATCCCTTAGAAGTATAACCGTGGATTTTCAGTTCCCCACAGATCCCAGTCTTCGAAAATTACCGAATTTCGCTCTCCTCACTAGGGTGTTTCATGCTGAAATCAATATTTCTCGAAAACTAGGGCTTGTGGATTGTATAAATATGAAAATTTTCGCCTTCTCGATTTCTAAATGAGGAAAAAATTCAAAAACGGCACAAAAGAGTGTCTGATGTAGTACAATATTTGTGGCCAAGCTGGAGATTGTAGGATTTTTTTTTCGAATAAAAATATAAAATTCTCGTAATTTTTCCTTCAATACGACTCAGATTTTGGATGCAAAAACTTACAGCGGCTTGGTACGAACTTTTGCGCACTCGCACTCTCTTGTAGACCCTGCTTTGCTCTTTTAAATGTTGTCCATTCCTATCGAAAATTTGGACTGTATGACCTAGCGTCGTAAGAAGTGAGAGTGTCTCAAGACTTATGTTCAACCTAATGTTTCTTCAACCTGAATACGCTTTCAATAGTTGAGACCATCGCACTCTAAGAACACATCCCAAGCCAGCCCCTTGCATTCACATTCATTTTTCTAACCGAGAAGAATTGGCAGAACTTTCTTTACAACCCAATATTTTAAAGCCCTCTGTCAATCACAGTATGATGAACGCAATTCGGCTGTCAATTATAGGAGCCACTAGCATTGCTCTAGACATCAATCAATAGCAGCACAAAGTATAACAAGAGTGCAACGCAAACATAGTTAAACTAACCTGTCACGTTAATGAGTCTAAGTCCCAGAGCTGCTCCAGCTCACTGTGCGAGACACATGTCTCTTTTCTCTTTACGGATCCTCGAATGCTGCGCTGCCAATCTTTTATAAAACGCTATTGCGTTGAGGCTGCCTGAGCAATGCGTGTTAGTACGTTGATTAGTTCCGACTGCTTCAGTGGGCCCTTGTTGCAAAACTGACTTTGTTGAAGATTGAGGATTATTTATGTGTATACGGAAACAAGGAGCGGTACAGCCTGAGGGCTGAAATCTTTGGATTTTTTGCTAGGCAACCGCAGACTTCCTTGAGGAGTTCTAAAATTCGCGGCGACCTTGATTTTTCTTGTATTTTGTAAGTTTTGTTTTTGATCAATAATGATTAGATGGCAACGCATTACGGCTTTCTTGCAAGTGACTTACGCCTAAAAAGGTGAGGGTTTGCTGCGCCCTCCCAATACTTGAAGGAGTGGGTCGGCAAAGCTCAACAACTCAGGATTTCAACGCGGTGGGTTCCTTATCGCCCAAGTTTGAAAACAGTGCGATCCCGGTTGCACGCATGCTTTCCCTGCCGAGAAAATTGCTCTCAAACTTACACGCGCAGACTAATCTTACACGCATCCGGACGAGTTGGAAAATTCCTTCTCACTATTGGAGGCTGCCCGCCGCAATGCTATAACCATTGGGTCCTGCAACGATTCAGCGTCATCAGTCTTGCTCCACTCGTCCAATTCCAAAAAATAGGGCATTGAAAAACGCTCGTTTTCGCCGTTTTCAAGCTCTCAAAAGTGCATTTTTGGGATCAGCGTATTGAATAACCCTAGGTAAGCGAAAGTTTCACTAGGTGAGATTTGCCAAGCCACTGCCTTTAAGGAAGTAGAAATGAATCTGTTGACGAATGTAAGAAATTGTTTCGACATGCCTAATGCAAATCAGTACCTCAGAGTTCTTGTGCATCTGACATACAAATTGAAAAAGATGCTATGTAACTGTCGCTTGGTCGTGCGGACATTTTAGGATCTATTTCGTAGAGAAGTCTAAGAATTTCAAGGCGTGATATCCTTTAGTTGAAAATTTTTCAAATCAGATCATAATTTTATCATAATTAGCGAAATTAAGGTGAAATGGAGGTAAAACCTACACATGCCAAGACCATAATGTTTATTTTCCGTTCTAAGGGCGCAGTCAAGCTATGTTAGGTTCGTTGGTAGCCCCTCCCCCTTATCTGCATCAAAATTATTAAATAGAATGTAATTGTAAGTCTAAGTGAAATTAGAGTGTAATTGTAGGTCCCAAGTGTTCTACGGCTTTGGTACTGTCCAAACTTTCCATTGCTGCTTTCAAATCGCAACCCAATATAACGTGCGTGACCTAACATAGACGTTGGAAGATTTTGATATATTTCAACCACTGCCAAAACTAAAGTAATCAAGAATTGATTTCGCTTGAGAGAGCTGCATTTGTTCCTCAAGTGCCGCACTACTTCAGGTCCATCTAAATATAAAATAAGGTGTAGCATAAGCAACATTGTGTTAAATTGATAGATTTCGTAGGTTTTTCGAGTGCTTTTCTCAGATAAATTATTAGCAATAAGTTCTGAGTCGTCCTATATAGAAATGAAACTTATTCGAGTATGATTGCATCCAATAAATATTCTTCTGTTTCCAGACTGCAGCACAGACAGAGCGTTTCAGATTTTTGACAACTTTTGACATTATTGAAACTCGACTTGAAAACATTGCTTTTCACACTCACTCGCTAACAAAACCGTTGCACATATAAACTTCCACGTCTGTCCACTTCTGCCGGACTCTGGAAGACTATATATTGTGTGAAGTTTTATATTATCTTGTCTTTTTCGGAGAATTCGATCAAGTAAATTTTTCCAAATGGAAGATAGAAGACAGTAGCTACAAAGGTTTTTTACAGAATGAAACGGCTGAACTAACAACTGAAATAAGGGCAGGACATATTGCGATTATCTCCGTCTTGAGTAACGCATCCTCCAGAAATCTGTATAAGACAGCAATGGATTCAATGGAGTGTTATGCACTGCAAAACAACTATACACTTATTGTAGTATACAGTGAAGACTTTGGGGAAATTTGTGAACAGAAAGATGTGAGCATTTTGTAAGACATTTCTAAAACAAGTCAGACTCTTCTTAGATAACTTTCCAACGCCATTGTATAACCGCTCACATCCTCAGAACCAATAATTTTTCGTGGGTGCTATTCGTGGATGGCGATATCGGAATCGTCAATGAAAAAATGTAGGATAAGTTTTGCGGTTTTGAGCTCTGGCAGTTCTTCAAAGCTTTTCACCTACAGAAGGCTGGAAAAGTACATCAAGGAGGACGCTCATATCATCTTTTACGAAAGATTTTTCAATTTCGAGGTGATGGCAGGTATATGTCTAACTGTACCTGTGCAAGAGCTACCCAAGTTTCTGGATCATGAATATTTGCCCATTTCCCACTTTCCGTATGCATTTAGGCACATATTTCGCTAGGAAATCAACGTTCTCTCTGATATTTCTTCGCGGCTGGGCTGACTATGAGTTCCGTTTGCCGAAGAATTTTCACGGAAGAGACAACGGCGCTTTGCACGTAAGCATATCGGATACTTTCTCTTATTCGAAACCATTTTTATTCCTTAATTCTCCTTCATCTCTTGAACACACTCCAACATTTATTAGGTTGTTGCATAAGTTCTGTCCGATTTGAAATTTTTGACTTCAAAATGTCATAATTTCTTTCAAAGTCAGCTTTTTCCCAAGATCTTAGTTTCTGTTTGTTGAGCAATTCCTTGGCTATCAGAGACATATTGAAACCTGTGAAAATCCATGTAAAGGAAGAAGCAAGAACTCAAAAACTTTACAGCGTTTTTCTTCAAACCTTTCTTATTTGACGTGGCAGTGCTCCCTAATGAGAATTGATAGGCATCTTGTCTAACAATGGATAAATAATATTAAATAAAAGTTAATAAAAATTAAATTAAAATTAAAAAAAATTAAAAACTAAAAATTTGAATTCAAAATTTAAATTTAAAAAAATAAAAATAAAATTAATTGAATTAAACTTAATAATAATAATGATAATAATAAATAATATATATAACAATAATATTTAGAGAAAGACTCATCATCTGAATGAGTAGTAGTTCCAATTAGGTAGTTTCTTTTGAAAACGTTTCAACTGACTCCATAACGACGCACTGCTTCGTTCTCAAAGACATTTTTGATCCTTTAACACAGCGCTGAACTTTACGTCTAACTAGGCGCGAGCATATAGCGAGCTGGTCAATCAACAAAACGAGCGTAACTGGTGGCAGGGCCCGGCACAGATGGTTCGAAGTCAAATTCGTTTTTGAGGTTAGAAGCAATGGGGATATCGTTTTCATAAGGTCCTGGGCGAAGCACCGAAAAAAAACGACAAACATGTTAGGTTTTACGAGTTGAACGTGTTCTTTGGCAAGCGCGCGAATTTCAAACATAAGACCTAAACAAACAGACGACTTGTCTACAGCGCACAAACAATCACATGACGCCAATTTGGGCTATGTATATACAATATTACTCCAAACAACATTATGTAAAAAATTTTAAAAACTTTTGTGGCCTAATACCCGTTCCCGAATTTGTTGGTTTCTAGACCAACACCAAACCAACTGAGCTGGTTCGGAGCATAAATATTGGAGAGTTCACATAAGTTTTGAACCTTTTGATTTGGACGAAGAGAACGCTCCAAAATTTATCATACAGCGAAGAGAGCGAATCAAACCACTTCTTCTCCTCTTTTTTTTGGCCAAAAATAGTGTAAACTAAAGCATTGATAGATATCGCGCTCCAATCACATGCGGTGTCCTTTGAACCATGTGGCGAAATGCATAGATTGTTGAGGTCACAAATTTGGCTGGCCTAAGAGGTTTTTAACGTTCTGAACACTAAAATGGTACCATACTCAAATATTGAATCGACTCAGTATGTTTTTTTGCTTTTTGTTATATTAAGTACCTCAACACTCGCTTTTTTCGCTTTTTATCGTTATGTTTTGTTATGTTGATTGAAACAAGGCTTTCCATACTGACTTTTATGTCAAAAGGGACTTCGTAAATTTCCGCGAATTCATAGAGGACTTCTTTCCAAAAATGCTCCAAACCAACACGTGCCGGGCCCTGATTGGTGGTATTTCGGCTGTAGGTATTTGCTAAATAGCACAATAGCACAGAAAATTGTTTCATGTGAAACCTCTTGAAAGAGTAAAATAAGCTTCCCGAGAAGGTGCTAAAACATATGTAAAAATTTTACGCACACAAAGCTTCAAGACAAAACTTAAAAGATCCTATTGTCGAAAAAGTAAGATCACAGTTTTGGTTAAAAAACGTTGAAGATATCCTATTCGAGTACTGGAGTAACGTTTCCGTTAAACTGTATGCATTAGGTTGATACAAAAATAATGATCATTTGCCAAACCTTTTTTCACGCCAACCTTTCTAAAATCAAAATTCTTTTTGGAACGGATGTAGCATACCACTGATTATGACAAGCTGTTTCCATGCTCCTCTACCTAATGGTGGTTGAAGCTGGCTTCCACCCTCACCTGTTATAAAGTTAGTGAGCTTCAAATCACCGCATCCAAATTCAGAATTATAATGCACTCACTTTTGTGGCCAGAATCAGAGCGCGTATAAATGGCGATTTTCCAAAATTTTAGCTACACTGTGTCATAGACATTGTCTACATCATGCATACTTAGCTGTATTTTTTGAAGTGTTCCGGACTGGGATATCGAGCTCTCAACATGGGTAGCCGTTGCTGTCATTTTATAACTCCTTTGAAGAAGTCATTCGCCAAACCTTTACTCAATTCTGTAAGCGTAATGCTAGTGCATCCTACTAACTGTTTTTGCAAAAACACCCAGCTGTTCAGTACGCAGTCTATCAGAAAATTCTATGTTTGGGTTTGAGGCATACTGAAAAAAAGACCGAAAAAATTGTCAATTTTGAACTTTATCTTTTCCTTTCCGCAAATTTCTTTCCCCAACCCTTTCCATATTATTTTGAACTAGGCTTGCGGCTACAAGATAGGAAATTTATCATTCAAACTAACTGACTTTGAGGGAGATTATCAATTGTTAAGACAAGGTTTTAGAAGATAACCTTTTTTTTAATCCATGTTTTTCTGCCCTTGTGCGATATGAGTACAAACAAATGTGCGCTGTATTGCAAGAGGTTTGCTACTTCTGACGGTCTTCACTGTATGCCGAAATGTGGATTTCTCAAAAAGTTATGTCACGTCAAATTGAGAATTTGCAAATCGTCCATTATTTTTGCATTAACCTAATATATTCACATAAGATATTAGGTGGGTCCGAAAGTTTGTGCCGTTTTTAGACCTATTCTAAAATCGTACACAATGAAGATAGAGAAATCGTTTAAACATTATCCAATGCACAATTTCTTCCTCTTTGCAGCAGTTGTGTTTCGTTGTGACTTTTTCGACGAGCGCTGAGATCATTGCCAAAAACCAGAACCCTTCATTTTTACCATGTGTGATTTTTGCTAATTTTCAGAGTTTTATTTTAGACTTTGAAGGTGCTCTAATGACCACTTGATAATGCAAACCTTTTTCAAATTAATGCAATTTTTCGTATCTCTCTGGTATGCTTTCTAGGATTACTAAAATTTATTTTCTGAAGTGACCAGATTTTTTATTTGGTTCATTCTCACCTCACAAAACAACAGACGTTGAACAGTCTAGGTATCATTTGATGCATCTTTTTCTTTTCATTCTAACAGCTACCTTTTGTTCGCGAACATGCGACGTTTGCAGACAAAATCGCTGTACTTCCCAACTTTACGGTTGCGCAAGGTTGTAGTCGAAATTGCAAATCTATCCATTTCCACGCCGTAATCGCTCATTTATTTCGTATTACTAGTGATAGTAATAAACGAGTTAGTTTAGTAACTTTAATTTTGGGGATTTCGCAGTGTTTGGTGCTTATGCGTTACGCGATTTTTTCAAAATTCAATGTTCTGGTAAAATAAATCAGCAAAATTTCAAAAAGAAAGCAGAAAAAATGCAAAAAAATGTATTAATTTGAAAAAGGTTTGCCCTATCAGATAGTTATTAGAGCATTTAAAGCCCTAGAATGAAAATTCTGAAAACTAGCGAAACTCAGACGTGGTAAGAATGAAGTGTTCTAGTTTTCGACAATTATCTCAGCGTTCTTCGAAACTGTCACAACGGAAGAAACATAGCTGTTGCAAAGGGGAAGAAATTCTGCATCGGAGAATGTTTAAGCAAATTGTCTATTATCATTCTGAACAATTTCAGAATAGGTCTAAACGACACGAACTTTCGGGCCCACCTAATATATACTGTCGCTGCATCTAATTCTTGACTGAAAAACGAGAAAACGTGATCTTCAATACTTTGCCAAAGCATGCTGAGCTGTTCTCACAATAGTGATGTACAGGAACACCATTATTTGAACCATAAAAACTAGCTTCATCGAACTCAAGTTTATAGTGTCCATAAAGCTTCTAGATAGATATCCAGTTCTTTCCCTTGGATGAAACTGATGTTAAACGATTTGTAGTCAGTTTTATGCTTTTCTTTCGCTCATTTGCCTCTAAGATGTGCAGCTTTCGAGGATGTGGCAAACATATGCCTTTGATTAAATGCCGATAATTTTCTTGCCAAATCGTCTAGGCTCTTGAGTTTATAGTACGCTGCAGCCAAAAATTTGCTCTATCACTGGCGCAATTCAACAAGTTCAAACTTATGATCCTGATTCTGGATTACCTGCTACTCGGGAACAGGAAAAAAGTTCCAGCCTGTTTGTAGGAGCGTCCGGGCAGATTATCAACTTCAAATTCCTTGCTTTAACCAGACCTGGCGCCGATTTCAAACATGGCACTCAAAAAGTGTGAATCCCTCTGTGAAAAATCCTTCTTACGGTTTTTTATGAACACCGAGGACGAGTGCCCTTTTCGCTATTCTTGTCGAAAGCAAGCAGGGTAGATGTTCGATTATGTTTGCGATGTGAAAACGCGTCAGGAGCTAAGGAGATTTCATTCGCAGGACCCGGCACGAGTTATGTTGATTGTGGCGCTTCCTTTCATTACACAAGCAATTTCTGTAAAGAGGAAGAACGATTTTCTGAAAAACCACCTGCGTGTCGCGCGAACTTACTCAGCAAGATATTTTGTGGTACTGGGGCCCCACTCGGAAATTTTATATCGTACTATAGCTTAATGATAAAACAAAAACACTTAATAACTTTCTACCTATCGTTAATCACGTCTTGCACGAATTTTGCATTACAAGATACACGCGCAAATAATTCTGGGGCACGTTGTGTACTACTAGCTATGGAAGCTACAACCATTTTCAGCTTTCCACAAGAGATAGACCCCGATGAATTTTAAATTCAGTTTCTTTTTCCTCAAACACTCAAACACAACTTTTGTAAGGAACAGTGAAATCGCCATACTTTTTAAGCACTGTAGTATGCCACTATATCGCATGGGCAGCTCATCAGTTAGGGGGATAAATAATCTTCGTTTTCTTGCTTTCTAGCCGAGAGCATATGGATCCTTTTAATTTCCGGCCTCAAACTTTGCGTGGACCAAACTAGTGCTAGAGATCACTTTGCTCCATCGAATTGCTTAGAACCTGTCTAAATCATAGGAGAAATATGACTTTTGGACAGGAATCAATTTGGTGCAAGACTTATAGGCCAACCTGACGAATAGCATGTCTTGAAGGTTCAGGATATTTTCGTTCTGAAAATAATCAAATGATTTGCGTCACCAAAAGAGTCCGAAAAGATAAATCAAACATTCAACAAATCAAAGCATGTTGAGCTTTTCCTCACACGGTACAGGCAGTTTAATCTAGAGAAAATTTTTCAAAGATTACAAACGCATTTCGTATTCTTGATGGGAAAATAAGTCTGGATAATAAAAGTGTACCACAACTCCAAGTGAAGTACGCTAAGATTGTTCTGGAATTATAGATGTGGCTTCTGGAGTTGTTCGTTCCCAATGCTCCATTAACACCGGCATGTTGGGTACTGTGGAGAAATACCACAAATTTCGAGACATTAACCTTCTTTACTTTATGCTGTAGAGAAGCGCTGAAAAACTCAACCCATCCCCAAATCTTTATTTACAAAAAGGTGAGCAATTTAATTACAATTTGCCATCTAAGCCGGTCTCGACCTTCTTCATTGTGCTTCTGCCTGAGCAGAGAGTTTTATGAGGTTGTTCCCAAAGTATTAGGATGGAACAAAGTCCTTTACACTTACCTCGGCTGGCAATTTTCAATTCCCTTACTACCCTCATAGTGATGCTGGGCTATGTTCACACTAGTAATCGCTGCAAGCTATAGATACAAGATTAAATCTTCAATATCCTGCAACAGCTGGCCTTCGAAAAAGTTTGCTGCATAAGTCTTCCCGAATTTGCATTTTCAACTTCAGAGTATTATAACTTTTTATGAATTGTTGATGAAAGGCCAAGATTGGTATGGAAACATTTTGTTATTATTTGGCTGACTTTTGGCGCCAACGCCGCCTTTAGGTTGCAAGCAAAAACGTGTATGTAAAGTACGCTAGACCATCTAAACCTTCTCGGTAATGCATCTCTTTCTGGAAACGCCTTATCTGTCTTAAGAGCCCAGTTTTTGAGAATAAGGGTGCTGAGTTGCAAACTGCTACTAAATATCCAGATGGTACAACCTTTCCATACGAACACGGATTGGCCCGTATCCGTCGATATATGATTTACCCAATTTTTACGTTCATCTTAGGCGAGGTTTTCTGCCCCCCCCCCCCCCCCGGTCTGCCACGTATGCATATTATTAAAAATAGGTTCTGGGGAAGCATTAGATAGAGCAAAGCAAGCTTTACAAGACAAAATTTAAGAAGTTACATCAATTTTGATCGCCAATTTCGAATACAAAAATCAAAGGGATCAAGTAAAAAGAAATCGAATTTCGTCTAATAATCATTCTATAAAAGTCCTGACTTGCATATCAGTGGCAGACCGAAGGGGAGGGGGCAGGGAATCCGCCCTCGGTCTGCCACTGAAACAAACGCAATAACTGGACAAATTATGAGGTTATAAATCAGATATAAATCTATATCGGAAAATACGGGCCGACAGTGCTCATATGAAGAGTTTTTATCTGGACGTTTGGTGGTGGTTTGCGAATGTGGCAGAAAAAGCATGACTAATGTGATATCGTACTTAGGAAGTTTCAAAGTTTGTTATCACCGTAACTCAGATTCGGAGCAGCTTTTGCTCAAAAATTGGGCCTCAAGGCAGATAAGACGTCTCCAGAAAGAGATGCTTACCGAGAAGGTTAAGATGGTCTAGCTCATTGTTGATCTGGCGCTCAGCACTTCAAATCGTTACGATGAGGAGGAAGGCATCAGCTGGTACTTCACATGTTGTTGGTTACGGACCCTGAAGACGGCGTTGATTCCGAAACGTCAGCCTAATAAAAATAAATTGTTTCCATACCAATCTTGACGTCTCAACAACAATTATAAGAAGTAATAAACTATAAACTTGAAAAGGCAAATTCGGCAAAATTTATGCAGCAAGCTTTTTCGAAGACCGGTTCTTGCAGGAGGCTAAAGATCTAGGCTTTTATCTATAGCTTGCAGATATTTTTAACTGCGGGAATAGCTCAGCACCACCTTTAACAAAAGTGAGGGATTGAAGATTTTCACGGAGACGGATGTCAAAAACTATATTCCATCCAATTACTCTCGGACACCTAATAAAATTTTCTGCTTAGATAAAGTACATCTAGTATATTCACCGCTTTGAATGCGTTGTTGTTCAGGGAGAAGGTTGAGCAAGAGACATATGGCTGACAAATAGCCACTGGAATCCTAACAGGGATTTTATGTTTCATGATGAAAAGGAAAAGAGAAAACTGGTATACAGATCATTGTATGAAAGGTGGGTACGATTGTGTTTGTGATGTTTGATGATGCCGAGCCTCTTGGCTTCTTTAGAGATTTGCGGGCTCCTTGGATTAGATCTTGGTTTGGTTGGTTTGATACATTACGAAAACCATTAAATCTTGAAAAATGTAGGACAGGTGAGAGATTTTGGTAACAAGATTGAAGAGAAAGTGTTGAAACATACACGTTTTGCGCAAATGTCAAAGCACTCATTGTCATTTTACTTGGAAGCAAATTTTTGGAAAACACCATTTTGCAATGTATAGCGGATACTAATTAAGAGTAAGAAAACTGAAGAATATTTTCTCTTTCTAGAGTCACGATACTGCAAGATATGTATAGTTCAATCAAATGCCAAAATTTATCTCGGCAGACTTCTATGTTCCTCAAAACCGTCTGCGTGTGGTCCAAGCAGCGCATCCTTTGCGATACACCTTGTTTTTGGGGCTTCATTTAGTGACTGAAATGTACAGGAAAGGTCTTTTTGAAAAATGCTTGCACAGCGCACTTACGACATTAAACGATAGTTTCGAAGATCCTCTTTTTCGTTTACGAAGGACGGTTTTGCACATCAATTGTTAGGGATCTGTTTTTCTCGAAAAAATCTCATTCAGACGTAGTCCTCCGTCTCGCAGAAGTTCCACGAAAAGACGGCCTAACCCTAGAGCCTTGCACGTTTTCATGGTTTGGTCCGCAGCACAGTTCAGCAGACAGGACCCGTGCTAGTACCTTTTTAGTGAACAACGGACATCGGTAGGAGTGTTGATGGACGGAAGAGGTTGCTACAGAAATCCTTCACACTCCATCATTCTGGAAGAAGTCGAGTCCCGTCTTTGTTAATTGACTCCGCCCTTGTTACTTGATATTCACAGGTCCTCTCAAAAGCTCAGCTTCCTTCGGCTCTTACATATCTTGGCACGCTTGCATCCTGAATCCTCCTAAAAAGTGTTTTGCAACTAGCTTGGCTGTCGTCGCTCGAGATGGGTTGCGTGCGGATCATGGCGCAAAGTCGTCATAAACGACTTTTTTCCTTTTTGCGACATTATAATGAACTTCGGTGGTGAAAGATGTGAACTTCTACGCGTGAGCCGTTCAAATGGCGAAGCCTACTCAGACAATCGACCGGACCCCTCCGCCGGACAATCGGAATCTGCCATAGTCGCGCCGGACCCAGTTGACCAATGAGAGCGGGGCAAATGGGCGGTCCCTTCCTGTAAGTCGCGGTGACATCACTGGCAGGCAAATGGGACGCTTCTCCGGCCCTGTTGCAAAGGTACGCCATTTCTGCTCCGGAGGTACGCCAGATTTGGCAGAGAAGCGCCGCAGAAAACCGGAGGGTTCCGGAGCACAAATGGGAGGTCTCCGGAGCAGAAAATGGGAGGTATCCGGAGCAGAAAATGGGAGGGCTCCGGAGCAGAAATGGGAGGTCTCCGGAGCAGAAATGGGAGGGCCCCGGAGCACAAATGGGAGGGCTCCGGAGTAGGCTGCGTATCGATTTGGCGCGTAGCAAGCAAACGTCTAACTCCACGGTGATGAGTCCTCTGTTTACGCTCTTTCTTCATAGTTTAGTCGTTGTTTTTTGATTTTGTTGTTTCTCCGCGTTTCTTACCGTTTTTTTCTTTTCCGCGTTGCTCTTTGTCGCGTTGGCTTTTATGTTGTTGTAAGTTCCTCGTTTTCAGGTTTAGGTTTCAATTCTTCGTGCGGATGCACTTAGTCACTTCTAGTGCTTGGCTCTTTTCGACTTGCTGAGACTTCATTGACTATTGATGGAGTGGTTTTTTTGATTAATTCTGGATTTTCGAAACAAAAAGTATATAATCCGAATGAGTCTACTTTTTTTGTTTCGCACTTGTTCATGCTTGAGCTCCACGGCGGATTGCCTGTTCAAGACACGTAGTTAAATCTACACATGGCTGCGCAAAGCGCGCCCCATGCCCCAGTGCGAATTTCTCCGGCGCGCAGGATCTTCGCTGTTGGGGCACGCTAGGCATTGTGGACTTCTATTCTACGCGTAAATAGGTTATATGAGTGCTGTCACTTATCTTCCCTGGAGGTCTTCCACATATTGACACCTCAAATCTAACGTAAGGTGATATTCCGTATATGCTCAGCGCTTTCTCATGGTAATTGAAGGCTCACACTTGCGAAGTAGGGGTCTCTTCTAAGATTTCTCTTCGTTTACGTATTTGAAAAAGGTCCACCTTCTGCATTCACCACAGTTTCTTCATTAAGAAGCTGGAGGGAGTATTCATGAAAGTTCTCTGACATAGGCGGCTAACGCTGTATTGTAGGTATTGTTGATTTCTGTCCTTACGTCCGAGTCTTTGCCCATAAACGTGTCGTATAGTGCCAGTCATACGATATGTACTTTCTCATAACTCCTATCCAGCGTTTGATGCAAGTCCAATTGAAGAGTAGTGGATAGGATTTCTAAGTTGGCTTCTAACGAAACCAGCTCAGAACTTCTTTGTTGAATGATTTGTTGAAAGCTATCTTAGAACTTCTATCCTGTTCTTTTCGTTAGAAACCAAAGAAGCATTGATGCTTCAGTCCATCCTGATAAAACTTTTCATTTGACTAATGTTTGAAAAAGGCATTGTAGAGGAGCTCTTAATTTTCACTGAAACCTAGGGATCAAGTCTGTTTCGTAACAGAATTTCTCGATGCTTGCTTGTTTTTCATGAATGCATTGCTGTTTCACATCTATGTGCACCCTCCAAAGAGCAGGAACGGATGGGCTTGAAGCCATCGGACACAGTCATATGATGATTGGTGATTGGAGCGAAAAAGCACTTGTTAAGCATCATAAGGCATGCATAAACGCGTTGAGTTTAGAACAGTGCGCGGATCGATGGATCGAAAAACAAAGGATTTATTGAGAAATCCTCGTGTCATTCACTCACTTCCTCATGTATGGGCTTTTCCGGAACATGGGAATAGAGGCGGTCAAGCACTTCGTTGGTCTTGCACTTGACTTAGTGGATTCCATTAACTGTTTGTAAGTAGTGACAACTTAGTTTGTTAAATTGCATGCTCTGTTGTGTTCTAAACAACGTGAAGAACCTGAAGCATTAGTGGACAGTAACTCCAAACTAATTTCGCCCATGGTCTTTGCAAGGCATCCATCATTGTTAAACAACAATTTTCGAAACTGATTGTGTGGAACCGCATTTACGTTTTCTTCAGATAGAGTTTGGCCTATAAATTTTGGTGGGGACAAATTGACCCATATTTAACTTGACATTTCAACAAGCAATCCATTCAAAGGCATGAACGAGATGGTTCTTGATCAAGAAAGCCCTGCTCCTGTTTTTCTTAAGTTGACAATCAATGTCTGTGCGATGAAAAGCGAACGTATGCCAACAAAAACATCAGTGTGACTTGAAATCATGAACCTTCTTCTACGCCGCATAGGTTTATTATCATCTTTACCTGTGTGGCTTACAAGAAAGTTCATGATTTCAATGCCCACGTTTCATAACCAGAGAACATACTATAATACCAGTGTGACTGTCTTACGCTCTATTGAATGGGCCAATAAATCCGAAATGTTACTTTGCACCAAATGAGATGGAACAAACAAGCATCCGTCATCTCATAAGCATAGTACTCAGAACCGTCGGGAAAGTGTATGTACAAATACCCCACGTTATAAATGCAACCTTGCGCAGGCCACAGTGGTCACATTTCCACCATGATCAAGCAATGTACAATGATTCTTTGCTTATCAACTATGTAGATATGCAAAGAATCACTGATTACATTGATTCCACCGTATGCGAAGAATCCTCGGTTACATTGCCTTCACTCTATGCATAAAATCTTAGAGTTCAAAGTACCTAGCATGCTCCGGCATCGTAAACCATGCGCGCTGGCTAATTTGGCGCCGGGTCATGGGCGCGCTTTGCGCAGCCATGTGTAGATTTAAGTACGTGTCCTGTTCAAGTGTGTATGTGCGCTCAGAGTCGGCGTCATTCATTACCTAATCTGCTACGTATCTTCCAAGATTCATGGTAAACGTATAGACTATCGGTAAAGGTCGTATTATCAAATCAATCTCACATTCAGGTTAGCGTGTAGAAGAACAGTATTGGGACCGAGATTTGCTTTCACTCTACTTTCTGATACCCTTCTTAACATGTACATTGGCTCTCTATCAATTCAATAAAGTAAGTGATGCCAGATTTCCCTTTCTGCTTCTCACTAAACCCTAGTTTTAGTATCCAGCACGAGTTTTTGTTTGTGATAGATTTTGTTTTTGGGCAGGGATGACTCTATCCGTCGTATCAATTTTGGTCACTGCAAGACCATGATACTGTTCCTTAATCCACAGGTACAGTCGAGTAGATTTAGTGGTAAATATAGTGTGCTTGCACAAAAGGTGAAATGCGGTGAAATTGGCGCGTGAAGAAATAGTTTCGACTGTGACGTCGGCCAATTGCGCGCGCAAGATACCCGCGGTACTGACGTGGCTACTTGTTCACGCGCAAATTTCACCGCATTTCACCTTCTGTGCAAGCACACTATATTTACCGCTAAATCCACTCGACTGTACTTTACGGCCATCGCTCGTTATTGTTCTCATATACTGTGATTCTATTGCGGATTCTGCGAGTTTTGTGTACTTCAGGTATTTAATTTTCTATACTCTTTACCACAACTCTTCAAGCTTGTGCCATGTCCCCGACATCGCTTACCGAAGTTTAATCCGGAAACGAATAAGGCATGTTTAATCTCCACATTCTGTCCTTGTATCCACTTGTTGGTGTTTAGGTTGGCATGAGTATGGCTGAGTTCAAAGAATCGGATCTCAGATTTCTCGGAAATTTTACTCTCAAACTGTTCTCCGCGTTTGGTCTACTTCACAGCAGAAGTTTTGATAGAGATGGGACGAGGCAAGTGCTCGTTATTTTTTATTCAAGAGATGTTCGACTTTCTCTCTAAATAGAGTTGTGTTCAAATATACTCACACGTGTGGGATCTAATGCTAAATCATGCAAAAAGTTTGTGTTCCATCTTTTTCGCAAAAAACTACTCGAAGTTTGCATTTGAAATGATGGCAAACCTGCAATCAAAATTGTCGATATGTGCTTTTGCTATCTCGTGTTCAACGGTTTGGGTCTTCTTTCCTGCATAAAGTTCTTCTTATTAGCAATACTACTAAAGTCTTATGTTATGTCTTGTGTCTGTTGTTACGGCCATAGGTTGCCGGCAACTGTTGTTGGTGTTGTCCGTTTTCTAGCCGCTAAGTTTTGTTTTGCAATTTGCAGGAGATTGTTTGTAGTTAATTTGAAATAAATGCCTTGTTTCTTCATTCTTCTATCTTCTATCCACAAACGCTAGGAGTGAGAGGGAGGGGGTAAAGAACGGGGTTGAGGGTCGCGCTGAACTCTTACCCGGGGGGGGGGTCGTATTCGGCTAATTTGGGTGGGTTTAGGGACAAAATTGGGGTTTAGAGCTTTTAGGGCTAATTACAGTATGCCGCGGCAGACTTGCGGAGCAGAAAATGGCAGGGCTCCGGAGCAGAAAATGGGAGGTCTCCGGAGCAGAAAATGGGAGGTCTCCGGAGCAGAAAATGGGAGGTATCCGGAGCAGAAAATGGGAGGTTTCCGGGGCAGAAATGGGAGGTCTCCGGAGCAGAAATGGGAGGGCTCCGGCGGACGAGTGGCAGACCCACCGCTAGGGAAACCCCGCGGCGCTGCCATTTCTCCGGCGGAGGGGTCCTATCCGCTGTCTGAGTAGGTCTACAGGAGTTGTTTCTTTATGAAGATAGAATCCCATGCAGAAGTATCGCAGCGGAGAGAAGCCCACCGAGATGAATATCGTTTTTGTTCAAGAGCCCATATTCGTATTTCTCAATCCCAAAATCTTCCTCCAGCTCAGGGATTCGCGCCGTGCGGGCGGTCCTCATTAAAGCCCCTCCGCCTGAGCGCACTGCATAGTTTTTGATGTACCATGCGTGCGGTCAACAATAAAAATGTCGTGCAAGCGGAAGACAGTCTACCCGTTCGATCGGCACGCAATAAAATCGACCGTGCAAGCGGCAGGCAATGCGTCCGCACGATCGGCCAGCAATCACTTGATCGTACAAGCGGCAGGCAGTCTCGCCGCGCAATCGGTACGCAATAAAATCGACCGTGCAAGCGGCAGGCAATGTGTCCGTTCGATCGGGCGGCAAACATTTGCCCGTGCAAGCGGCCAACAGTGACCTCTACCTTCGGCTCATTATTTTCACACACTATGAGCGTAAACGGTACCTGCATGAGATACGACGCAGCGTTTGGGGCTGGCTAAGCGTCGACTATCGTGTTATCAACATTTCCCTTCACCGCAAAGCTGGAATGAACCTGTGTAAGGCTACAGTTATCAAGAGTGATGGTGTGGGCTCCATGGAAAGTTTGGGTAGTGCGGCAGGCATTGGTCCGTGTTCTCAGGATGTGAAAATGCTTAACATACCTAAGAAGAATGGTTAAAATACCCCATATAAACCTACTCCAGCAGCAAGCGAACGGCCGATCTTCCCCGCAAAGCGGCGAGCATTAGAAACCGTGCGGGCGCCCCACGTTAACCGTGCTAACGGCCCTTGACGACCGTACAATCGCACACACCAACGAGCGATTGTAAGTTCGTCGCTGGCCGCCCGCACGGTGCGAGTCCCTGAGAGTGACATCATGATTTTTTGCATCCCAGGGCCCCAACATTCAACTGTCGCCGTCTTTATGCCTCGTCTCCTATAAAGCGATGACGTGATACCTAATGTGCTCTGCAGCGTTAAGATGAGTGTGGAGGTGGCGTTTGTGGAAACTGTTCTAATGTTGTATGTATGAGATACCTTTCCGCACTTGTCGTTCTTGTCCAATCCAGAAGGGGCCCTAAGTTACCTGGGTCCGTTAAACCTAGAGATATGTTGTATAAAAGAGAGGACATTTTCCACTGAAGGGCATGCTGTCGAAGCAAAACACGGGCGCGCAAGCGCGGTCGAACCCTTCGATGATTGTCGACGACGCGCACTGCTACTGCGCTTTCAGAGTTCCTTTGATGTGGAGAACCAAGCAAAGCAAAGATGCGACAGACAGAGTAGTGGCATGCCTCAGGGTAAATCGACATGCAAGCTTCGATGTCTGTTACCATGCGCTTGTAACAATTGCAGATGTGTGCATTGCCCTCACCGTGACCGCAACGAAGGCGCATACTGATGGCATTTACGTAAGCATTGCTGATGGCGCAGCGCTTTGGACATTGTAACGGTAAAGGGAGACACATCGGTCTAACGGTGACAGGTACGAGAATCGTGTGGGCTTTGTTTTGTGGGCTGCTAGCTAGTTGGTTTTTGCGCAAATGAAGAAGTTTCTGAATTTATTGGTAAGAAGGGAAAAATAACACTGTAGAACATAGAATAATAAAAGCACGTGAGCAAAATTAGGATACCCCAAAAAATCACTAGTTTTATTAATGCGGTTATAAGCTGCTTTAATAGCAATCACGGCAAACGGTGCCTTCTCTCAAAAACAAAGGGAGACGATTGATGCACAGCTAAAAGCAGCACATAGAATATAAACATAGAATGTAGGCGGTGAAAATGTTACAGTAAACAAGAGATTTTCGAAGCGCGAAGTAAATTTGCTGTGAGCAAATGGATAACAATGGGAGAATGAAAAAAATAGGCAAGTCATAAGAAAATACGCCTAAAGAAATCCACAACATTCTGTATTTGAAAAAACTCACATTTTGCAAATTGTAGAGCGTAGTACACCAGTAATGCGAAGAAAATAGATTAAGCTCAGCGCTTTGACATTTGAGGCGCTTATCGCTGTTAATATTGATTGCATTTGGCGTGCGTTAAACCTAATGACCTTATAACCGTGTGCCTACGGTCCCTGTGCATACGAACTCGGAGTACTCGACCCCCAGTCGGGCACCTTCCTGCGTTCTCCATTGTGGCCGCACTATTTTTCTTTCTGCCCAGCAAGTGACGACGTCATGACGTGGTTGTTCTAAGCGCACGAGGACGAGCACATGCTACAGCACGACGTCCATCGATTTCACCCGGCGACCGTGATAGATAGCCGCGTGCATAAGTGCGATAGTGTGAGAATTTGCTCACCCCTCTTTGACCCTGAACCGGGACCAAGGTGACCCCTCCACCAAAAGCCGAGAAGAAATCACAGTGGGGTAAGGCTAGACGTGAGGTAAGGCTAAGCAAAGGAGATATTTGTACGGGAATTGTTTGTGTATCGGAAAGAAGGAAGAAGATTTATAGGGATTCACGAATTTCCAGAAGGAAAGAAGTGGTAGTTGCACAGCAACGTCAGCGAGGAAAGTTCCGTGGAACGACGTTTCACTCTGGTTTCAGGGAATAAATAGTTTGAGAGTCCGCTCATAGAACTACTTAGTGAAAGGTGTGCCTAGTAATTTCTGGACACTTACGAGTTTTCAACATAAAAAACTCATGACTTTTGTAGATGAACATCTTGTATGTCGAGATAAACACCTTTGGAACCGTCTCTTCCTCCGCTTTCAGAAAATATATACTTTGCCTGGGGTCCGTTGAAAAAAGTGCGGTGAAGGGTGGGTGAGACTTTTATATTGGGAGTGCTCAAGTAGACGTCTTTTCACAATGGTAAAAAAGCCACCACCCGGCACTTTTTTCATAGAACCCCAGGCAAAGTTTATATTTTCTGAAAGCGGAGGGCAAGGCGGTTCCAAAGGTGACCATCTCCATGTAGGACCTGTTCACCTACAAAAGTTATGAATTTTTTTATGCTAAAAACTCGAAAGTATCCGGAAATCACAACCCAGCTATTGACTAGCACTTTTTCTAAAGACTCCAGGCAAACTATTAGGTTGGCACTAAAGTTCTGTCGCACCACTTTCAAAAATTCATAACTTCTGATTTTAACTGATTTGACTGCCTTTATTTTCATATGAAAGAGTAAGTCGTGCTCTTTATAATGACTTCTTAGCTGCCTACTAACGGTCATCTGTTGCATAGATAGGAGCGATAGAAGAAAATTAGTCAAAATTCGAATTTTCTGTGTAGGGTCATAAAAAATCGGAAACTTGCAAAAGAAATCGGAGCAATTGGTATTGTAGGTTCTTTCACCAGCTCTTTCTGACAGTGCAGAGTTTGCGCTGACTGAGCGTCTCTATGAAAAGTTATGATTTCCCTGAAAAATACCAAAATAAATCAAATTCGCCCTTTTGTAATGCTTGCCCAAAAATCATAACTTTTCATAGAGACGCTCAATCGGCGCAAACTTTGCACAGTTAGAAAAAGCGAGTAATAGAATTTATAATACTAACTGCTCGGATTTTTACTGCAAGTTTCAGATTTTTTATGATCCTACACAGAAAATTCGAATTTTGACTAATTTTCTTCTACCGCTCCTATCTATGCAATAGATGATCACTAGTAAGCAGCTAAGATGTCTTTATAAAGAGGATGACTTGCTCTTTCATACAGAAATAAAAGCAGCCAAAGCGGTTGGAAAAATCAGAAGTTATGAATCTTTGAAAATGGTGCGACAGAACTTTCGTGCCAACCTAATATAAAGTGCGGTTCATAATTATACGAACACCCCAAATTTTGAAAGTTTTCGGACTTTTTGGAAGAAACTCAAAAAGCCGTTGGTACCACGTGATAGAACACAGCCGGAAACGGTATATGTTCTATAAGAATGGAAATGGATGTCAATCTTAGGAGCGTTTTTGCGCCTAATGCGAATTTTTAGCGGTTCATAATTATACGAACACCTCAAACAATGGTCCATTTTTCATTCAAGATTGCAGTCATTTGAGTCCAAATTTTTTGTAGAGTTACAGTAATAAAGTCTGACATATCTGCTACACATTGAACCCAGTGCAGCTCAAAAAGAGGAGGCTACTTTTTTTCAGATGGCTTTAAATGCTTTTGGAGTGATTGCGCTGCAAAAACATACGTTCTTCTGTGGTTTCCGCACTCTAATTAGCTTGTATCAAAGCTATGAGATGAAGTAAGTTCTTTCGATACATATTTTGTCTGACGCTTGGAAAATCTATGTGTTTTCGTGCCGTTTTCCAACCAAGTTTCAACCTTGCCCTAGAGTTAGCACAATTTCGAGCCTCAAAACTCAGCTTCTCTCTCGCACAAACATTTGATATGAAGCAGCTGCATTCTTTGTATGATGATGTAACCGTGTCAACGTTTTCGCGTTTTTTGTAGAGCTAATCTTGAGGCTATGAAGCAACAAACCAAATAAAGTTGTGATTGCAATAGTAAAAACAGTGGTTTTGGTGAAATGACGTCTGCGTGGCCAAAACAAACGCTCAACGCTGCTGATTTTTTCTGACCAAATACATAGTCTTGTGAACTTCTACATACTGTTTGCTTACTTCATTGTACGGCTTCCGAAACTGAGTTTTGAGGCTCGAAATCGTGCTAACTCTGTGGTAAGGTTGGAACTTGGCTTAAAAACGGCACCAAAACACAAAGATTTTCCAAGCTTCAATAAAATATCTATCGAAAAAGTTTATTTTATCCCATACCCTTAGTAGAAGCTGATTAGAGTGCGTGAACCACGAAGAACGGACGTTTTTGGGGCGCAATCACTCCAAAAGCATTTAGAGCCTTCTGAAGAAAGTAACGGTCCTCTTTTTGAACTGCACTGGATTCAGTGTGTAGCAGATATGTCAGACTTTGTAACTTTACAAAAAATTTGGACTAAAATGACTGCAATCTTGAATGAAAAATGGACCTTTGTTTGAGGTGTTCGTATAATTATGAACCGCTAAAAATTCGCATTAGGCGCAAAAACACTCCTAAGATTGATATCCATTTCCATTCTTATGGATCACATACCGTTTTCGGCTGTGTCCTATCACGTGGTACCAGCGGCTTTTTGGGTTCCTTCGAAAAAGTCCGGAAACTTTCAAAATTTAGGGTGTTCGTATAATTATGAACCGCACTTTATATCCTCGGAAAGCTGAGGACAAGGCGGTTCCGATAGTAACCGTCTCGGCGTATTATCTTCATCTACAGAATTTGTAGATCTTTTTATTTAAAAGGTTCGTAAATATTTGAAAATCATTACCCATCAGCTTCGCCAGGCACTTTTTTAAGATAACTCCAGAAGAACTCCCAGAGAAACTGTACAGGGTGTCCCAAAAAAATGTGCCTGCTGTTTGATTGTAAATAACTCTCTTGCAATGAAGTGTTTCGAGACGCTTAAGGTAGTATTTTGTAGAGCGAGGTCAAACTTAGATTTAAAGCACAGAGCGAATTATCGCTCTCTTCATTACTGTAGGATTACGGTACGAACTTCCAGCCTATGGAAAAATTGTGAAATATACCGCCTAACAAAATTTTTTTCAAAAAGTCTGAAAAATCGTGTATTAGGGTTTTTGCGCATGCTGATTTTTTACTTTTAAAAAATGTTTTCAGCTTTTTTGACGATGTAATCACATTTCTGACAAGTACTGGGAATTCAGCTATTACGGTTTACCCGGGATAACTTTGGAAAGAAGATTACATTGAAGTGGAAATTTCAAAAACGAAATCAGCGGCTCTCATTGTAGTATGTAAGTTTTTGGTTTGTTTGATTTTGTTCCGAGGTAAAATATAGCCTCCAATGGCCCAAAACCCTTGTCGAAGTTCGTACCGTTATCCTACAGTAATGAAAAGCGATAGATGATTCGCTCCATACTATAAATCTGAGTTTAATCTCGCTTTACAAAACTGTACCCGAAGATTCTCGAAACACTTCGTTATAAGAGAGTTATTTACAATCAAACAGTAGGCACATTTTTTCGGGACACCCTGTATAATTCCTGAAAGCGAAAGAAAAAATGATTCTGAGAGCAATTTCTTTGGGTTGAGCCAGACTTCGCGGGGAAGCGGCGTACGCGGCGTACGCAGCGTACGCTTGGTATATTTCATCATAGGAGCATATGCGGCGTACGCTGCGTACGTCGCGTACGCCGCGCAGTCTGGCCCAACCCTTTGCTGACGTCGCTGTCCATCTACACCAGTTATAAATTTTTCCTTTTAGAAAATCGTGAATGCTCAAAAATTGTCCACCTCATTCCCGAAACAGATGTTCTTGCATACACATCTTCTGCTCTATGGCATTTTCGAAGACAGTCTTTGTAGGATTTCCAATCCTACTTCAATCTTCACGAAGAGGTGATGATAAAACGTTGATTAGGGAGAATGATGAAAGAACACCATCACTCCCTTCCTCCTTCCCCTCCCCCTACCCCCCCCCCCCTCGGTTCGACATTTTACAATTTCTCGATCAAATGAAATACACTTCACCCTAGAGAAGCTGCGACCACTGTGACCCCCTTCAACCTGGGGGAGTCATTCTCACCTTATCACACCTATGATCCGGCACCTATGTCGCATCTAAGCAAGTTTTTTCTTTTCCTCTTGCTGTACGCATAAGATATTTTTTCCCAAGAGCAGACTTAGGAACCATACACTCAGCTTCTGCGAGCAATTGCCGACTCTGAGTGACCCTACCAGAAAATACAATCGTCTGTACAGTGCAGTTGAGGCACCCCATGCCAATGAGACGGCGGACCATAGTGGGAAGTTTAAATGGAAGAATAAGGCTCCAATTTATACGAATCTCGTTCTTAGTGGCGCAAGTCTTCGAGTATTATCGATGATCGAAATCCATAAATTTTGAATGTTGAAAACGAATATTGAAATATGTATTCAAATAGCAGATTTGTGTTGAGTCGACTTCATTTTCTACCATCGGTATCTCAAAATCTGCGAAAATTTAGTCGAAAGAGGGCTATTACCTTTTTTATAGCACTTTCGCTTACACTCTTAAACCAAGGCTCTGCTCTAGCACACAGTCTGCCAAAAGGAACATTGAATTGATAACTGAATTACTGTGTTCCTTAGGAATGTTTCTGAGATGCAATGTTTCCTTAGGAATATGGGCCACACGCATTTACATATGCAGACGGACGCTCTTTAATGTGCCGCTTGATGAAGTAATTGATCTCTCCGTGATCTAAGGCATGCTGTGACAAATAATCATGAATGTCTTATCATGAAGAGGCTAACATGGTTTGAGAACAGGCACATAGATCTCGCTTGTAACCGTTCTGCCGGTTGAGCTAGTAGATCAGCGTTTGAAACAGATGCCCTCGGGAACTGATAAAGTGTCCATATAGTATATCAAAACATTTACAAGATCAGGAGAGGTATTTGTCAATCGCCTGTACAGAACGGGGTTCCTTACGGTCACAGCACGTACCAGCGCGGCGTAGCGTCCGCCATACACGAAGCTAACAAGTAAGTGTTGTGTTGTAAGTTGTGTTGTAAGTTGGTGATTTCGTTCATCCTGTTTGGTAATTTACATAGTAGTCAAGTACGCTCACTCACTGTCCCTAACTCCACCGCGAACGGTCGGTTGATTCCCGGCTCTGTCCTCTCCCACCGTTAAGGACAAGAGCGAAGAAGGAATCGGTGGAAGAAACCGTAGCTGGCTCACCGGATGGCTGCAATACGAAAAGCCAAGGAGCAGAGGATCCGGCGTCGTCAACAACAAAGCAGAATATGCTCTTACGATGTCCGTTCTTTAGCTTCAAAGGAAAAATAAGTGGCGCTCAAAGAAGAATTGCGCTTGATAAACTTCGACATTGTTGGTTTATGCGAGACACGCCGAAGTGGTGCCATCCATTCGCAGCGCAGCTTCGGGATTGCATTGCACAACAGCGGGATGACAAATGGTGGTATCACTAGAAGGAAAGTAGGAATAATAGTCAAGGATCACCTCCATGAATACTGCACGGGAGTGGCCTTCCTATCTGACCGTCTAGTTCAAATTTATTTTCCTCTGCGTGAAAAGCAATGCGTGTCACAATAGCGTACGCGCCTTGGCAGGAAAACGATTACGATGAGTTCATGGAAGAATTTCGGAACGCACTTTCCCAAAAGCCCCATGCGTACGATATTCTCATCGGCAACTTCTTTAGCACACGAATATGAAGTGGATCGCGAATCAAGTTTGTAGGCAGCACTTGCTCTGGGATGCGAAACAACAAAGCCAGGCTATGATTGAGTTTGCCGAGCCCGAAAATTTCTACGTAGTAAACTCGTCTTCCCAAAAAACCGAGAAACGAAGATGGACCTTATTGTGACTTGAGAACGGCTAAAGTGATTCCTTTACTGTCCGAGAGGACAAACTAAAAAGTACCATACAGTCACAGCTATATATACCAAATGTGTGTACAACAGTGGCGATCAGGATCATTCACAAAAAGTCCGCTCATCGATCGAGAAGAGGAAGCTCTGCACTGCTCAAGGGCAATAAGAATTCTTCCATGGGTCAAGGACAAGGAAGAGCCGCAACGACAGGAGAGCTTTGTCAGATAAGTTATCACTTCCAGTCGAACCTATAACCGATCCACAAAGAGTGAGAAACTCTCACCAGGGAACCAATTATGTCGAGAGTGACATGAAAGCATGGCCAAGACTTGCAGCTAGAAAAGATCATGGGAATGATGGCAGAACAGTTGCGTCTTCAACACGAAGAGATGGTGGCAACTGTTCACCTGCCTTGCGAGAGGCCAGAATGCTGCTGTCCAAGATGCTGGGAAGGATCAATACGATCAACTCAGCAAAAAAGTTCAGAAGTTTATTTTCGACGAAGACACTGCCCACTGACCGACTATCTTCGTTTTTGAACAAGATCGTAAGCCAACTCTTAGCCAAAGTTCCTGCACATTTATCTAACACTCAACAATTTGTACAGCAGCTACGGAGCTTAAGTTTTGAACCTGGTAGTAATGTCGAATCTTTCGACGTAACGTCACTGTACACTAATGTTCAAAACAATGCTGCTCTACGAGCTTTATCGGAGATGTTAGACGATTATCACTCCACCATGATGACCTTGGGCTTGAGCAAAGAGTGCATACTACTCCTTACTAGAAAATATTTGAATTGTAACATCTTCAAGTAATCTGGGAATTACTATTCTCAGTCTAGAGGGCTTGCGAAGGGTCAAAGACTCGCCCCAGTTCTCGCGATTTGTTACATGAGCAAGATTGAGGAGCCAGTACTCGCACGATTGCCGTTTATGTATTGCCGCTACCGTGACCATCTTGGAGAACTTCCGTAAAAAATATGCGTGTATAGATGACACAACGTATGTGGTAAATATTTGAAGGAACAGCTGAACGGCATGCACTAAGAGACTGCAAAATTGGCTCACTATGTGGCGGATAGCTCTACAAGATATTATTAAAAGAATTGTACTACCTTTGATCCACATGCAAACTGGTTTCTAATTGCTAAAAACGAGAAAATTCAAACTCCATCCAAAACACTTCTAGGAAAACATCCAACTTGCTCACGCTTATTTTTGAAAATAGTGATATCAGATTATAGGTAAAGAACTATGGGACCGAAGAGCAGCACTGGTCACGGACGAACAAGTCATCGAGATTCATCTGAAACACGCAAGAGAAGTTGTGGAACGGGAATACCGAGTCAAGTTGCGATCGCTTCAAAGTTTTTTCTCCAGATATTCATGTAATTTATCAGTGTGTGTACAATACAGTTATAGGTAATATTGTAAGATATTTTATTGAAGAGGTGTTTTAATGAATTATAACCTTCCAAGAAACTAGAAAATGTGCCCACACAAATGACAATCTTGTTGCGGCTGATTTAGAGCTGCGCCATCCTA
This sequence comes from Cylicocyclus nassatus, assembly GCA_958299035.1. NCBI lineage: Eukaryota > Metazoa > Nematoda > Chromadorea > Rhabditida > Strongylidae > Cylicocyclus > Cylicocyclus nassatus. The sequence continues at coordinate 82,554,147 of CATQJL010000001.1, forward strand.
GAGTTCCGCTTCCATCAGTCCGCTTTGGAATAAATTCATTGCGAGCCGAACATCTCAAATTGAATCTATGACAATCGCAAAGCACTTCTTCTTGTAAGAATCACTCGCAATATTTGCTTTATAAAGCGTCAATCATTAGAAACCATTTGCTACCTTTGAAAACAATTCGCTTACCTTTTGGTCAATCGAATAGTTCTAATTAGAGCTGCTTGAATGAAGCGAATAAGTCACCTTTGAGAATTCGGAAATGGACCAGTCATCACCTCAGGGTCAATGAAGTCACTCCGAAAAGTGAAGTGATCACCTTAAAATCACTGGTCCTGAGGGAACTACGCGTCACTTTTGACGGGACAATCAGGCACGTGCAAGAAGTTTGAGGTAGAAATGATCTGTTCTAAAACTGGAAGATCGAGACCGTATTGCCTACATTGTCTACACAAAGTTGAACTCGTTATCCTGTCTTCATGTTCCAAAATTTCTGGATGAATTAGATTACAAGCATGAACTTGCTAAGCACACGAATAAACTTGCATTTAGACAGTGTGTGCGAAGCGGTCTCGAGTCTTCCAGTCATAAAATGAATAGTAGATTACCTTAACGTGTCGGAGGCAATTGCCACTTAGTAGAAGCTAGTGAATGCAAGTCAGTCCAAAACTACGCTGAGAAAAGTAGAGCATGGTCGGGCATTTACAGAGGATAATATACTGGTTTGGTTATTCGCGATAACACGCGATGATAGCCATCAAGTGCGCTAAGACTCTGATGCCATTTATATAGTACTATTTAGTCGTTGTTCTTCGCAAATGCATTTTACCAACGATATTTTTCATTGAATAGTAGGTGAACAAAAAGAATCTAACAATATCTAATCACCTGCCACACGGGCCTTGAGCAGTTTCAACTTTTTTTTTCAATCGGGCCTTTCAGTCGCTTAAGCGCTCATACATATAATATTTGGTTTTTAAGCAAAATTGTAAATCAGTTTCTATATAGGGTAGCACGCATTTACTTAACACATAGAAATCTTCTGGAAACCTTCAAAACGCAAAACTGACACGAGATTTGTTATAGAAATAGAAATAGAAATAGAGATAGTTATATACAAAATGTGGTGCCATAATCAATTTTGCAGTGAACTAATTTAACTCCGTTTCGTTCCTGTCCTTAGACGGAGTAAAGGAGCTCAGAACTCTCCCCGGAACTCATCAGTAAGGAAGGAGAGTTCATGAGTCCTGTGTATTTCAAAATAGTTTTAGGATAAAATTTTTTGAATGTTGTTGAAATAGATGAAGTTTAAAAACTTACAATTTTTATACTCCGTCTTTCATTATATATAATAATATATGATATATTATATATATTGATCATATACTATAAATTATAGTAGTGACCATATTGGTAGACTATAGGATAAAATGAAACATGTTAGTGTTTTTGTAGTTGGTTTTATTTATTATGATGTTAGTCATTTTGATAGACTACTTTACCAAATTGGTTGTTTGTAGTAGATTTGTATTGAAATAACTATACTGATTAATGATATGTGCTATTGATTAGAATCGTATGAAAGAGCTTAATTGAAGGCTGGTATAAGACGTATATTACATCAGTTGACTATATATTGTGTAAATTTTGATGTAGAATGTGTAATAATCTTTTAATTTTGTCGTAATTGTAAAATTCGTATTTATAAAGTATAAAATTATTCTTATGTAAGCATTTGAAAATATTTGTATAAATCATGTTTTCATTGTATCCATTGGAAATAAGTAAGTTTCGTAACTGTAGTATTTTTTTGACAAAATCGTCAAGATAAGTGCAAGTACGGGCAACTCTTAAAGTTTCTGTGTAAACAATTGCGTTTTTGATGTGATTGGATACACCAGAAGTGATGTGTATAAATCTTTTTACTTGAAAAGGGAAACTATCAGTTTTGTTATACATTTTAGTTGTGATTCTGTTATTAATGATTGTAATATGTAAGTCCAAATAATTACAATGTAAATTATCTATATGAGTAGTTTCCAAACTTAGTTTGTTATCATATACGTTTTTGATTATATTATGAATTAAAGGTTCAGTGCGGTTGTGTATGATTAATAGATCATCCATATAACGAAATGCAAAAAGTTGTTTATTGTTATTTACTTTATTAACTATATACTTGTATTCATACCAAGATAGTGTCAGGTCTGCTAACAATGGACTAAAATTACCGCCTTGTGGTACCCCTATTTTTTGTTTAAAAATGTATGTGCTAAATCTACAGAAACTGTTATCAAGAATATAATCAATGTAGTACAATAAATCTGAAATGGTGTAGTTTCTGTGGCTAGATTTTGTGTTTATATTATCGGTGTAGTATATTCTGTTAAAGCCATTATATGTTAGATATTTTTTGTTTGCATTTTTGAAGCATAATTTGAGAAGTTCCTTGAGGTTGGTTTTTATTATGTTATGTGGTAGGCTAGTAAACATATTTGTGAAATCAGCTGAGTATAATTGCATGTTATTTATGTTGATATTGGATAATTTATCACTGATATTAGTATTGTCTATTGACCAGTAATTATATGAAGTTTGTTTTTTATATTTAATCGCTTGTACATAGTTTTTAAAATGTATTTTTATGTGTTGAAATATACATTGTAATTCCAAGGCAAGAGGTTTGATGCTACTGTGTGTAGCTCCAGTGATAAATCTGAATTTAATAGGGTTTTTATGGAGTTTTGGTACACAGTATATTAATGGTATTTTGTTAATATTTTGCAGTGGTAACTTGTTATTTCTGCAAAAGTCAATATGTCTTTTTATTATATCATTAGCATTTTCTTCTTCATATAAATTATATGTTTCATTTTCATTTGAAACTTCGTTTTTCTTATCAAATGTGATCCCTAATTCTTTCATTATTGTTTGTATGTAGAATTTTTTACAGATAACACCGAAGTTATTACTTGCTTTATCAAGTGGGCAAATTACAAATTGATTTTTAAGGTTTTTTATGTATCTACATTCAAAATTGTAATTTTGTTCGTTTGGGTCTTGTTTGTTTTTTAGTCTGGTTTTATAGAGAAGTGGTTTGAATCTAAGTTTGAATTTTTTTAGAAGAAAAGTTTCTATGTTTATAAGTTCTTCAGGTTTAAGTTTGAATTTTTTGATGTAAGTATTCATAATGAGTTGAACTGTTGACTGGATCCAATCTATTATTTCTTTTTTACTGGTGTTGTTAGGTATTCTGTATTTAGTACCTTTGCTCATTATGGATTTTAAGTGTTTATCTTTAATTATTTCTAGGTTTCCAGTAATGATATGTCCATGGTTGTTATCAATATATTGTGTCATTTCTGATTCTCTACACTTACATTTTTGAGAAAGAATTTGATTCATTTTGTTCGTATCAAGTTCAGCGAGGATAGAATTGTAATTGAAAATTTGTATAGAAATTGGATTTTTGTATTTATATACAAGTCTGCATGGATTGTAATTGATTTTACTATAGTTTATTTTACTAGAGTCGCTGACATCACTTCATACAAACGTGCCACTTAAGCTTCATAAGAGTCACAGTCATGTGTTTAGAGTTGGCATAGGCAGGCGCCTGCCATAGCGCGAAAGACGGCTCTGTTTAGCGAATGCTTAAGATGCAACATCATGTTTGAGCTTCTTCTGAGACAGTCTTTTTCGAAACATTTGCAATCGTAAAAGCAGTGACCCTTTCAAACAAAAGCCTCAGCTGCAAATCCTTCGCAGGTAGGGGACAGTATTGTAGGCAAGTAAGGTCAGTATAACGGAGCAAAGCTTAGTTCCTATAGTAACTATCGCTTTCAGCCCATTGAGGCAGTTGTCGTAAACCCCATCTGTATACGCTACATAGATGATGCTACGCTGCCTGTCCTACGTAAGGTAAAATGGATATATGCTTCTATCCTCCTTAAATGCAGTGTCCCGGCAAGTGGAGTTTGAGATTTTGTGCTTACCAGGGTCTATTCGCTATACTGAAACCGAAAATCAACAATGGAGAGCACGAAAATGGCGAAGAAGGGCCCTAAGGCAGGAGGGAAATCGCAGGTGGGCGGGGCCGTACACACTGTAACGTCACTCTTCCAGGCTTTTGGAGCGATCTTGTTTGTTCCGATTTCATGTCACTCGTCTGCAGTTGACTGGCAATGATGTTAGGGCGACTAGCGGAAGCGAGTTGATCGCTTCTGAAGCTGGGAGAGTGAAGTCACAATATGAACAGCCCCGCTCACTTGCGATTTCCCTCCTGCGTTGAAGCCTTTTTTCGCCGTCTTCGCGCTTTCCAGTGTTGACTTTCGGATTTAGCGTAACGAATAGACCTAAGCTCAAAACCTCGAAATTGACTTTCTGCCTGGACACCGCCTTTAACAACCAGTCTCCTACCATTGATTTCACTCTTTAGAAACCCAGCGAAACTGGTTGCGTTTCTAAACCCACGTGCAATGTCAGTGGCTAAAAATACGTCAGCATAGCACACCAAACAGCAAGAATGTCTTAGTGCAATTTCACTTTGTTTGCCGGTGCAGCCAAAGCAGTCGGTTGTTGGCCGCATGTTTTGACCAAGGCAGACCGGATGCGTGCTAACAGCGTTACATTTAGCAGAGCAGATGCGCGGTCCAGGTTATCCGATACAAGAAATTGTGTCAAGGACCGGCTCTCAGAATGCAGACCGCACACGGTAGACCAGCAACTAGATATTCAATCAAATTTGTCCGAAAGATCTTTTCGTTTTGACCTACAAAAGAGCACGCGCATAAGATGCGCAAACGTTTTGAACACTATTCAACGCGGTTTTGCTTCACCGTTTCAGCAATCATATCTCCTAGTTGATCTTGTAGTCACTTAAAGAATCGCAAAATTTTCGTATTTTTTACGTTGTCCAAATTTGGCAAGTTTTGCAATTTTCATGTCAAACTTTAAACAAAGTCTAATATTGTGTGTGTATGTGTGTGTGTATATGTGTATGTGTATATGTGTGTATGTGTGTATGTGTGTATATGTGTACGTGTGTATATGTGTATATTAGGTTGGCACATAAGTAATGCACCTTTTTATATAACTTTTGTCTATTTGAACGTAGCGCATTCATTTTTTGGCAATATAAGTAATATGATGTAAGCTTCTAATTCACACATTTTTGCCGAATTTTACCATCTTATGTGAGGATTACGGTAGGTTTACGGTACTATGGGAAAAATTTTAGAATGCATCAGATTTTGCTGAAACTTGACCTGTAGGGCTTATTTGACATGCTGATCACAAAAATGAGGTCCGTTTCGCATGAAAAGGCCTCGTTCGTGAGATCAAAAGATGAATTTCATTTTAGCGACAAATGAACATGATATTCGTGTTTACCGCATAGGATTACCCTATAGTGCAAAGTTATAGCGAATTCTGACTTTTCGCAGCTTAGTTATTGACAAATTGCTTTCAAAACTTGACGCATTTGACTTGTTCAACTTCTCAAAGGCGCCCCACCTTAATTTGTGCTTAGATTTCATTTCTTTTTCACTGATTCCAATGTGCCAACTTCCACCTATATGCAACTTCCACCTATATGCTGCCTATAATTGCTTTTTCATATGTTTGAATCAGGTTTCGTAGGGCTTCATGTTTGCCAAAAAATCGTGAAATTTCGATTTTCAATCAAATGGTTTGCGCAGACTTGCAGCTTACATCACGATCTACATGATGCCACAAAATGAGATTGCTACATAAAATAGGAAAAAAGTTACGGGAAAAGTTGCAAAACTTATGTGCCAACCTAATATGTGTTTGTGTATATGTGTATATGTGTATGTGTGTATGTGTATACACATATACACACATACACATACACATATACACACACGTGAATGTATGTGTATGTGTATACACATATACACACATACACACATACACACATACACACATGCACACATACACACATACATACACACACAGAATGCCAAGGATTTGTAGATAGTAACATTTTTGTTACACTTGCAATGACCATTTCTAGAAAGTGTGTTATTTTGAATAAAACTCGAAATTCGAAAGCGGAAAACTTTTAAAGCAATCCTAAAGATGATAAAGCAAATAACGAGTGATCTTGCTTGTTCGAGTATGAATTCAATTTACTTTGCAGTTAAGTACCTCGTTTCTTCAATGTGATTTTTTCACTCATTTTTGCAAAAGATTAGATACGTGCAGAATATATGTAAGCTTCATAATTTACGCCAAGTGATACCTACATAAGGTGATGACGAATACACTTATAATTCTTCATATGTTGAAAACCTTCACGCAGATCCTTCGGCGAGGGTAAAGGATGAATAGAAAACACTAATGGGTCCTTTGACGAACTGCATTTCAATGGCCTTTGCCAAAAACCCTGCAAAAGCTCGACATTAAAATAGCTTTGATCTACTTTACATTCCTTCGACAAAACAATCAGTCTTACTCTTTTCGAGGATCAAATGAAGATTTAAAAGTTATTATATGGCATACATCAAGCCTGAATTTGGCGAAAAAATTTTGCGACACGCAAAAAAATTACACTGCATCAACTAGGGGCTTTCTGAGATAAGAGATAAGGATTTGCTGATTCCAGATCTGATCTCAATAAAACTTTGTAAACATATCTATCATATCGTGACCTTCGCGTCGGCGGTCTTTATTCGCGTTATTCAATAGTATCAATCTCTTGCAGCTCTTTTTCAGCATTTTTTTCAATGCGCATGTGTCCGGCCCGCCTTATCTTGCTTTATTTGGCGGCGGCAGCTTCTTTGAATTATGTTCGTTAACGATAAAGCCCATATTACTTTCCTCATTTGCGTGAGAGGGTATATTCTGCTTCCTCATTCTTCATGCATCTAAAGTGTACTTAAAAGCAAGAAGGATCGTTGAGTTGAAGAGCGAACGCAAGCCGGATGTTCTTGGTTTTCTTCACTACGTCCTCAACTGTCCTACGCTCCCCATACTGCTCATTTTCTCCTATTCAATTCTGGAAAGATAGGTCATCCTCGTACTGTCGTCCCGACCTGAGTAGGTTCGTCAGCATTCGGTGATGTTCAGCTTGTTGGACATCACATCGATGATGATTTCTATTTCAGAGCTTTGCATGAAGACTGGCGAAAGATTCTTCAGATGTTGTCACTTGTTTCTTGGGACCAAGGCTGTACGATTCTTGAACGACCGATAGCTCAATGATTCTCGGAGAGAAGAACAGACGGTGCGACATGATTCTCCTACCTAAGGTGGCTTAAGAGCAGGTGGACGTGGGTATGAAATAGATCCGAGTACAAGTCATAGATGAATTTCCACAATGACCTTAGGGAAACAGTTTTGGCGGCGAGGCGCGGTCAACTTCTTACTGAAATTGAGGCGCCGTTGCGTGTACTTCTCTCAGTCTCCGCAGCATATCTTCACTAGTCTCATATCTTTGAGATCTTCTCGCATTATCGTTTCTCTCATGGCTTTGCAAGTACGAATGTCAGTCAGCTGTTGTCCGTGGCTCGTGCTCGTCCAAGTTCGCGGATCAGCTCCAGAGTCTCAGATGAAAGTCTGGCACTATCCAGACTCTTGGATTCTTTAGCACAATCATGGAAGTGCTGAACGAGCCGTTCATATCCTTTGTCGATATTGTCAATTACGCTATCTCGCTGAGCCGAATATCGAAGAAAATAGATCTCAATTAATGATAGTCCTGGGAGAATGTTTCCCAAATTTGAACGCTATGATATCGTGAAAAGTAGAACTTGGCACTAGAAGGCAATGATCTGATCCCGTGTAGAATTTCCGAACAACAGCGATGATAGTTAGACAATATTATGTGTTGATGATGATGTGTCTATCCCTCAAACTTTATTGCGAGCATCCGTCCACGTACGACTAAACAAGGTCACTTGCGAGGCGCCTTTGAGTGTCCGAAGCGACAGTTTGTTAGGCTGCTGCATACGTTCTGTTTGATTTGAATTTTCGAATTCAAAATTTCATAACTGTTTTCAAAGTTGACTTTTTTCCATGATCTTAGTTTTTGTATCTCGGCTATCAGGGGAACTGTTAAGCGGTTCGTTAGCTATCGGAGAGGTACTATATCATGCGAAAAATCCTGTTAGAGAAGAATCACGACTTACACAAACTTTAACGTTAGACAGCAAATTTTACAAGCAGGACGTATTCTTCATAAAATCGAGCTCATGCATATGCTAGCCTGTTACATCCTTACTTGGCAACCCAAATAAAGGACTTGACTTGAAGGACGCATTGTAGAAGTTTTCTTGCAAAAACATTTTTGTATCTCGGCTATCAGGGGATGTTAGGCCTGCAATCTCGTTAGACTGAGGAATTTACTGAAATTTGATATGCATCAGTGCAAGAAAAGCAAATTTTGATGGTACAAACATTATCCTATTTAAAGGGGAATTATATCAGAACAGCTGCATTAGATATAAGGCAAAAAAACCAGACAGAACTTATGCAGCAGCCTCACTAAATGATAGCCCAGCATGCATCTGATAAATGGATATGCGTACGGTGACAGGCCCGATACGTGTTCGGTATCCCATTGAAACCCTGTTTTCATCGTATTCAGCTTCGCGTAAAAGTAACGATCTACATGTATATTGACGCCCTATTTTGTCGTAAGGTCTAGTTCACTCTTGTGGGATTTCCAGCATTTCGATCCCAAAATGAAAGAACGCCAAAGAGAAATCCTGCTTTAGTGCTTGTCAAAAACCGAGATGCGATAACCAATGCTTCATTCTTTGGAGGTAGCCTTGTCGAGGCGTATGCCTCGAGTAAATTTTCCATACAGCGTGTAAGAAATGTGGAGTTCAGCACGGCTTGGGGCTTACCAAACTGATTTTATTGCCGCAGTCTGAAAGAGCCGAGTCCTGCTTGACAACAATGTTCATTTCGCTCATTGAGCATGGGAACTGCTAGGTTATGGGTGTTACTTATAACAAACATTTAGGGCCTGCTACATTTCTTACAATTAGTCGACAATAATAAACCGCAGACCGTCAAGCAGATAATAAAGCAGTCGGCGGTCAATCCACATTTTACGCATACGCACAGAAAAAGCAATTCGGGACCGCAGTGTTCGCAACATTTGTATGTGTTCTTCTATGCAAGCAACAAATACCATTAAATTTCAGCTACACTAAATCTTGATAGTTTGAGTAAAATACTCATATAGGTAGAGCAACAAGGAATAATTGTGTATCGCCTCTGACGCACTAGCTCTACTCGATGTCTAGAGGGAAGATTACCTGATTTCTACAGTTTCTATTTGTTGGTCTTATGTGTACATCTCCTTCTAAAAAACTCACCAAAACTTTCTTTCAAAGATATAAGTTTTGACCCAATTCGAAAGCTAAGCAGTGGCGTTGTGAGAAAAGCCAAAACAAAATGGTAATTAATCCATTCATTATAGGTAAGGATCGGAATATCGACTTTGTTTTGAGATTTATAAAAAATGGAGCAGATCTTGCTTTTGAAAATATTTGAAGCGAATCAGATCAAAATCAATGAAACTTGGTACAAAATCGATTTGGGAACATTCTGGCAAAAACCTTTCATTCTTCCCTATAACGATAACCTAAACAAAGGTTATCAAAATCTCAAGTCGAAGTCGTCAAGGATCTTCATTACATTCATGTAAAATTAGCTGTAATCAAACATACCGAGAAACTGCCCCATATCAGTAGCACGTTATCTTTCCAGTTTTCTCGCGGAACATTAACTTTTTCAGCAATGATTCCAGTAAAGAGGACATCCTGAATGAGACATGTAGTACGTTGGCCTAAAGGGCCGGGCATACATCATTCGATTTTATCGCTTCAAGATTCCTTCTAACAAGACAACTGTGAGTCCATTGCATGTAGATCAACTTGCATTTCTGTTATAATAGTCAGCCTGTCATGTAGGAAAATTATCACAACCGAGATGCAAGATGATCGACATGCAACGAATTGGTAACATTTGTCTTGCTGTGACAATCGCAAAGCGATGTTGCGTGATGTATGTCCGGCTTTAAGTTAGCAACAGGGAAAAGATCGCGCAATCTCTCATGCGAGGAAGGAAGAGTTTGACCCTTAACAGCGCCTTCAAGCGTTGAAATCTGCTCTTTACTTATGGAGCATGAGGTTTGAAGTTGTAAGGTTATGGTTATCACAACTGAAGATGCCGGCGTGCCTGCGACATTTGCTTAGCATGCCGCTACTATGCCACTCGCTGCCAACGGCATGCCGCCGGCACGCCGATGCTGACTATTCGCGGGAACTTGATTTCTGCCCCAGAAAAACAAAAGCCTTGTTTATAAACAACATGCAATCATATGACACCAATTTTGGTGTGTGCATGCGCGTTGGAAGAGGAAGGGGGCAAAAAGCTATAGCCAAAAAATTCATGAGAACTTATGTGAATGAAAACTGTGCTAAACATTTCTCTGAATTAGCTGGCACTATGCCAGTTGGGGGCCAGCTGAGTCGGCACCGACCCTTTGCTCGCATAAATTCACATACTTTTTTTACATAAGTTGTACCTACACTGTAAATGTTTACATGCAAAAAAAACGATTACATAATGTTTCTGTTTTTGGCGTTTTATAGCCACCTGAAGATTTCTTGTTCTGCTCCGCAGCCGAAAAATCTTCTCCAATCGCAAGCGCGCCCTAAGCAAATGCAAAACAGATCAGAACGAACTTCGTACGATATTTTCGGGATCAAAGAGGACTTTGTTTCGAAGTTTCTTGGGTGCCAGGCTGTGCCGAGCTTTGGGAAAGAGCATAAAATGACATTGAGTATAGGACAAGAAAAGACTACACACGCTGTGTCGATCTTAAACCGTAGTTCACGATGTTTCATTGGATACCTTATAAACTGGACTTTTGGGTGCTCATATTTTTTATTTGAAAAAATTCTTAGCAGCCAAGAAAAATGTTAGGAAAGCGTTTAGAATGCCTTTAATGATATGCATCTTTTCACGAGCAACAGTGCGCCTCGATGTTTTAATGTATGACTGTTGCTTCTAATTTCAAGAATTGAAGTTTTTATCTTTTTCTTTGCCGTACAGGTTTGTTATGAAGTTTTTATGTTCATGCTAAAGATGTGTCGTCAATGAAAGAGATTAACGAGAGGAGTACTACAATTGGTATATTTATAAATTAAATCATACTCAAGTCATCATATCGTACGTCTAATGCTGTAGAAATTTTAAAAATCATTAATTAGGTTAGACCTTCATTTGTAGGCAAGCACTGGTCAAGAGTCTCAAGCCCGTTTCCCACTTCACTAAGGTTTAAAGTAATTGTCAGTGAAAAATCTTTTGATCTACGCTGACTATGTGTGAAGAAATTCTATCATTTTCTCAGACTAGGTTTTTTGAAGTGAATAGAATTTTGGATGACTTTGATTTCCGAAGCTATAGTGAATGTTCCGAAGCCTCAAGATGTTGGCCACTGACATGAAGATAGATAGCTCTTGATGTTGTTAGTCGGACTATGGTCGCAAAACGTAATCCTTTTCAAATCCTTTCGATGGGAGATTGCGAACCCATAAACGACGAATAATTTTGCTTGCCGGCGCCAAGCGACAAAGCGTTTTTGCACAACACTTTCGCCGTGTGAAGGTTTTGTGGTTACTTACGAAATGCAAGGTTATTTTGTAAACAACTACGAACATTTTTTGAAATACGAAACCTACAGGTTCCAAAAGCGAAAAAAGTTGGAAAATTCTAATTTGGAAGAACTAATAGACCTACAAATGGTATGAGTTTGCAAAAGCTGTGAGCCACCTATGGTTCACATCTTCCCTGGCAAAAAAGTGCATGGGCCACCGGTGGTCCACATCATCGTCAATGGATTAGTGGAGTATAAGGCGTCGTCAATCGGTCAATAGCGTATGAGGCAATTTGTTCAAAAAATAACAATCAATCAAATACTGCGAGTATCTGTCAAATTTCAACTGTCAACTTCTTCATAATTGTACCTCTAATCTCAGCGGTGCAAAGAGATGCGCAGAACTGAGTATGCGCCATCCAGCATCTTTACCCATTACGTACATAGGACCACTGCAGAAAGGCGGATAGAAGGGTTGTGACCAGTCATCGTACGACAAGAACCTGAGAAACAGAATATAATGGTATTAGTAACAATTGTTCTCTCAATATTGCAATAACAAAAGAGATTTTTTTTATACTTCAGGCTAATTTTTTTTTATTCTGCGAGTTGAATGCCCAAAACAACTATAATTTTCAGCCAAAGCACGCACTCATACATCCAACTATGTATAACCGAGTTGGAGGAATGTAACTATACAACTTGTGTTTTTATACTTTTCAAAAAGTTTATACCATATTCGTGCGCAATGTCTTTATTATAAAGTCGCAATTACATCACGTTCACGCTATTGCTATCCTTCACGTTACGACATAAGAATCAGATAGATAATAGATACACGTGGATCGGATTTATTGTTAACTTCATACAAAATTTCAGGGTAAGGATAAAGCAAAAGTTAAACCGTGAGCTTCGCTAACTTCGTAGCTTATGACTTCATTGGCTATAACAAATAAGACAGGAACAGAGTAGCGAACCAGTTAGTATGGCATATTTAGATTTGGGAATCTAAGGGAAAAGGGGGGTTTTTCAAACACGTCTATACGTTCAACGCAATACTCAAACAGCCCGTGTGAGAATATGCTTTTCAAAATCTACGTGGTTGAACATTACACTACCCAAAGCATTTTTGGGAAACCATGCTTCTATGCACAAAATGGTGAAAATGACTTCACAGATAATGATGTGGCACCAAACTGGTATGGTAACGGATGAGAGCTAGAAGGCACTAACTCCCACTTTTACAGAACTTTGGGTTCGAAGCAAATGGCAAGCTTTTTACTGAAAAATCTCTACCACCGAAGATGGAAAAAAATGAGTCGTACACAGCGTCAAATTAGGGTGAATTTGAATTCAGCGTATATGGGCAGTGGGAGTAAGAAGAAAGTATGATATCACAAAAAGAATGAATGAATGAAGAGCGTGCCCAGCTTTTGCCTCCATGAAGACGGCAATTCACGTAAATTTTTCATAATTTTCACACAAATTTATTCTAACAATGCTTACTGTATGTATCCCCTTTCGTTCGGGGTACGGGTAAAAAGTCACTTCTTTTCGCGAAAAGACGAAACGCGACGTCAAGCAGTAAAGGCCTGAGTTCCCGTCAGCACACTCCTGTCGCAATGCTACTTATGGCATTGGTTCATGTACCACCCCTACAGTGGCGGAGAGCGGTCACCGCGCGCAGTGTGACTCCTGACCCGTAACCTTCGTTCGGCATCCAAAATAGGAACGTTGATTTTCAGGGGAAACCGCCCTTTAATTAGACGCCCCGATCAAAGGGAAACCTACAATTCGGAAGTGACAAAGGCGAATTCGTTTCCAGGTTTCCATATGCTGCCTTATGCCGGGAACTGATTGCATCCTCAACTACAACTATCAGTCACGGTACCATAAACTCATATGAAAGGTACCTTGTAAAATCATACGCCCTTCCACATGCGAACATCCATACGTGTTGTCTTATGACTCCATAACTTTGTGATGAAATCTCGCTCATTGAATTAAGAAAAAAAAAGAAGAAATCCGAATGACAATGACTTGAGCCCATCACCCTTTCGAAATGACTGTTGATCATGAACATGCTTTCAATACTTGTTCCCAAGTTTTATCGCAACGTTGTTTTTTATGACCGTATTTCTGCCCACTTTTTGCTATGGCCATCAACCCACACCAAAAAGGAATTGCTCCCTCAATTTTCAAGCAACGAAAGCAGTCAACTTGCATCCAATCTGCGAGTGCTGTGGAGTATTTACTGCTGAAACGTTTCGGTATTGCAGCTTTAGCAAAGGTGAATTGGATGAGGCTGTATGACATTTCAAGGCCTGATGATGATTTCATGCAGCTCTAAATGCAATTTGTTTGACGGGTTCTCGGAGTTGTTCGCTTGTATGGCAGGAACACTTTCACAATACTGCAAAACATTGGCTTTCACTTCGTCAGGTCTAAACTTTTCGAAGCAATCCTGTACCAAACTCAAGAAAGATGTAGCCTTGGCAAATGCATTACGCAGTGATGGCTCCCTCAACTGCCTTACTTTCAAGTTTGAACACAGAAAATGCAATTATTCAAAAGTCGTAATTTTATACATCAAATTTCAAGCCGCTGAACTTCCCCACAGAGCGCTCTCTGCAAGTTTGATGAGATCCTAGGACTTTTTTTTACAGATACATTTATAGCAACTCCTATCAGCCCTTGGCATTCCCTTAGAATATGGCCTGTGGTAAACCCTGTTTAGCACATTTCGGCTGGGGCGTGCCTACGTTGAACATAGAGCGCCTTTGTGTGCCGAAAGGAACAAATGAGTAGGATTGGTGAAACGGCTGAGTAACTATTATTCAATACGCGAGTCCTTAAGTTGAGGCCGGTTAGCGGTGACCGCCGTCAAGAAATGCACTTAGCAAATGAATGAAGAAAAGAAAGCAGGATTTTTTGACGAAAATTTTATGGAAAAAAGAAAATGTTGGAACATCACCGAATGAAACAAATCAAAAAGCTTTTTGAAAGAAAACGCAAACAGTCTATGAAAAAAAGAAAAGGCCCCATTTTCTTTTTTTGTCACCGCGATCAACTCTTTACCTACTAATCCTCCTTCATTAAGGTCGCCGAAATTGTGCAGTTTTGGGAGTTTTGTGCCGCCGCAGGTGCGTCAACTGAATTGTTCCGTAAGTTACTTACGAGCAACTTACGGAGCTTACGGGAATTGTGTCTGATTCTCCTCTTTTGTACACTATCTCATTTGGTTTACCAGAAACCTGCCCTCGGCCTAAATGTCATTCTGTTGCACTGATCGAGGCACTCAGCCGGGTACCCTTCTGACTGTTCAAATGACTATCCTAAAACATGAAAAGGTGGGCGGGTCTTTGGTTCACCTTGAAAAGTTCTTTTCTTCTGAATAATTCATCTCAGGCAAACTGATAGTGAAATGAATGGGGGTTTACTGCGGGCCTGCGACACCAACAGCAAAAACGCAAAAAGGAAAAAAAACCTTTTGGAAGACCTAATATTTCTATAAGTTCAAGAGTGGTGAGAACCAGGCCCTCGCAAATTGCAGGCTCAAACCTGCAGTGTCTACAATGATTAGGAAATAGCGCAAATCAAGTTTCAAATTTACACCAACCGAAGCTTGAGATTACGGCATACAAAAGTGAAAGCGTCAGATCTTGCGCATATTCATGCTGAGCAAAGCCATTGTCTATAATGTCCTTTAAAGTCGTTTGAACTATTGAATCGTAGTGGTATTATGATCGTGCGAAAATTCCAATAGATTGCTTGCAGAAACCTTTTAGCTCTAACCATAATTTTACGGAGATGTTCAGCCGTCTGCAAAATCAAATTACGCCTTTTCTCGTGAAGATTGTAAGCTCGGAAACATTAAGGACTCTGAAAATTTCCCTCTTGAAAACAACTTCTTTTTTTCTCCTGAACATTCTCAGATCTTTGATTACTGTAGAGTTACGAACATATACGGTTGTTTTTGGCAAAGCTTACCACTTGTGACTGGAATTTCTTTCTGGTTTTGATTTCGCACATACTAAACAAAATATAGATTGACTGGCTCTATCAGTCCTCTTCCATAGCTTATCCATGCGGTCAAGATGGACTGCGACATCACCGTCAACTTTCATCAGAAACTGAGCCATAGGGCAATATTCCTGATGAAAAATAAATGATGCGTAAACCTGCAACGAAAATGTCTTTGAGTTGCAGATCACTTTTGGTGTAGTTTACCTTCAAGTTTAGATTATCATAAGATTCGGACATGTTGGTAACAATCAAATCATCATGTAATTCTTGCTCTTTCTGCAGCTTATAAAGGTCACTTGTGGAAGCTGGAGAAGACATGATGAAGAAAACAATCGTGCGGCCAGTCTAAATGTTTTTGTGCGGTGGTATGTGCGCATCATCATCATTGCCTACAACGAATTGATAATTGTTCGTAGCAATGCAGTCATTCTGCTTGAATTTCACTTTTAGAATCAGTGCTCACTTCACTTAAGTCGATGGAAGCTCGTGCTGAGAGCAGGCTAAGAAAGGAAGCACCTTGATAGAATCCGACTCTTCTGCAGATGCCCAGCTTTCGCGAACGGCACGACGCATCTCGGTATGATTCGCAATAGATAACACTGTGGCTATCATGAGAGGGTTGCTAAATGCATGAAAATCGAGTAAAATGATAATTTTTAACATTATCATAATGTTCACTAGACAGATCGAAGCGGATTTTGCAAGCCCACCTGTGTTATGCAGTTATACAAAGTTATCCAAAGCCCTTTCAGTGCGCCTTTGGCAACCGCTATTTCTCAACTTACTTACTTTTTGATCTAACTAAGCCTCTGTAATACAGGGTGTCCCAAAAAAATGTGAACACTGTTTGATTGTTAATAACTTCCTTGCTTTTATGTCTTTCGCCGAGCATAAGGTACCATTTTTTAGAGCGAGGTTCAACTTAGATCTGCAGTATGGCGCGAATCGTCGATCGCTCTTCATTACTGTAGGGTTACGGTAGGAACTTTGACAAGGATTTTAGGTTATTGGAGGCCATGTTCTGCCTCGGAACAAAACCAAACAAGCCAAAAACTCTTATACGAGGTAATGGCAACCGCTGATTTCGAATATGAAGTTTTCACTTTACTGCGATGATTCTTTCCATGGTTATCCCAAGTAAACCGTAATAACCGACTTTCCAGCATTTGTCAGAAATGTGATTACACCGTCAAAAAAGCTAAAAACACTTGTAAAAAGTTGTGCAGCAGAATCAGGGTGCCCGAAAACCCTGGTATACGATTTTACAGATTTTTTGGAAAAAATTTTGTCAAATGGCATATTTCACAGTGGATCCACATGCTGAAAGTTCATACCGTAATCCTACAGTAACGAAGAGCGATCGATGTTTCGCTCTATGCTATAAATCTAAGTTGAACCTTGCTCTACAGAATGGTGCCTTATGCTCGGCGAAAGACATGAAAGCAACGGAGTTATTAACGATCAAACAGTGTTCACATTTTTTTGGGACACCTTGTAGAAAAAACGATGATCGACGTATTTAGCGTTTTCCTTAGCATAAACTTGCGCTTCTTTGGTTGCAGGTTATTTTTCAAGCCTTAATTTCTAAGCTAAGCGATAGCCAGAGTAGGCACGAGGGTGGCAAATTTTGAAGCTGAAAATTGTCTTACAGAAAAAAAGCGAGTAACGTAGAGTCGTTTTCAATACGTACTGGTCTTTTTTACCGTATGCCTTCCCCTCAACATGACGTGGATTGGCGCGGCGCCGCCTCGCTTTGGGCCCTCGCCCCGTAGCGGACGCTCGTTTAGCGTGGCGTGGCGAGAAAAGCAACGTGGCGCAAGCTCGAGGCGATGCGGCGATTCACCAATCCACCTCATAGGCTGGAAGCAGGTTTGAGCGTGGGGTCACGCGCGCCAGATCCGGGAGGGGGGGGGGAGGGTGAGGGTAAGAGCAAAGGGAGAGGATTGAATCAAGACCAAAAAATTGAGGAAATACTACAATCGAGTAAGATGAAGAAGAAAGGCGCTCAATCGTGACCACAACTCTTAGAGGAATGACAGTCGTACAGCATGCTGATTGACTCGACTAACGAAGTCTCAGCTAAATTTCAATTCCTCTAATTTACACATACGTAAGTTCACCAAAGAAGCTTTCTATGTAAATTGGGTATGATTTCCGTAATCATTATGTCCGATCACCTCAACGAGCTCCACAGATCGTTACTTATTACATTTTCTAGTGTTTCCTAACGTTTAAAAATTATGATTTTCAAACATAATTAACTTGGTCACAAAAGCGAAAGAAGTCAGCTTTTTCGTATTCATAACAAAGTACTACTCTTTATCAGTCTGTGGTAATAGTTGGACTTTGTATCACTCTCAAAAATGGATTAAGAAGTGCTGTCAGAATGCTAATCACCGCGTTTTCTGCCTCGAGTGCATTCAATTTTAGCGATCACCACAAAAGCCAAAACAAATCAAGATGAGCTCAACACCTATTGTAAAATCTTCGAGGTTCATGCTAGCGAATCATATAAAACTAAGGTGGAAGAACTTCGTCGGTGTAAAGTTATAGGGTCAGGTGCAACCCTCAAAAGGTCAGGCTGCCTGAGTATTTGAGGGGTTGCGCCTGACCCCGTGACTCGCCTTCAAAATCCAGAAATTGCTCCATTCCTGGTGTGAAAATTGAGCTCATAGCTTCTTCTTGCTACTGGAGATTTGGAGTCGAACGCCCCACCCCTAGAAAAGCTATGGCCTTTTCAAAAGGCCCATTCAGATCAAAATCAGCCGCCAAATTACGCGTAATCGTAAGGTGCAGTTATAAGAAATCGTGCGTACAGTGCTCAAATATTGAAAGCCGTCTAGAAAAGGATGTTGTCTTCCAGAATGTTGCACTCTGAGGATTCGGAAGTCAAGAGGAGTAGGAAGGGATCGTTTGAGGGCTTTCATGGGAAGGGTCGTTTTCGAAAAACTTTGTCTGACCTCTTGCTCAACTTTGGCTGGAAGGCATACGGTAAAAAAGACCAATACGTATTGAAAACGATCGTATGTACACTTTTTTTACCTACACTTACATTCTCTCCACAAGTTGCTACACCACTGGCATGCAAGAACACGATCTTGCTCGACCGTTGTTTACAAAAATATAAATTTCTTTTCAAGTAGTAATTTATTGCCTTGTTTGCAGCGCACACATAACGATATGACAAGGGTTTTTCGAGTATAGATGGACAAAAGCTCGAATGAGCGTAATGCAGAGTATGATGGAAAAATTATCTGACTTTACGACAAGTTTTTTTGAGAACTTCTCACTATTTAAAAATATCAAATGACTCGTTTGCAACACACTGATGATGATATGGCAGAAAATTTGGTGTGTATAAGGAACAGTGGGAGTAGGGAACCGAGTATGAAAAATTATGGGAGACTCTTGCGAAAAAAGCGTAAACTTTTTTCTAATTAGGTGGGCATATGCCTGTTAGGATGCAAAATAGCAATAATATCGGTGAGAGAAAAGCGCGTTTTTTTAATTGCACACGCAGCTGGCGAATCAGTGGGGAATCGTAAAAGTTGAAACTAGCAAAGGCGTTTTGAAAGATGTTCATTTTCCACCATTGTGTTGGGCCCTGGCGACAGCTTTCTCCTGCTGCATTCAAAATGGCCACGTTTATTGTATGGTTCTCAACTGCAGTGTGATTGAGCGAGATAGAAGATTCTACAGATGTTTTTGATGCTGCACATGTACTAAGAACATGCTGGCTTTGAGAAAAAGTTTAGGTTATTAACTTGAATTCTGTACCGTTTTGAACGTAAAGTAAATAGAATACTTACTGTTTGCGTGAACCATCACATGACGATAAGCGAGATCTGCTTGGCAACAAGATATATTTGTAAGTGCGAGAAAAATTTGCAAATCTTATTTCGTGCACCGTTGAAACATTTTTGAAAATTCTTTCAGGCTCCATCATGCGCAATGTGATCTTCAAAACTAAGCAACAATCTGAAAAGTCAACTCATAATCAAATCTCGTGTTATGATGTATTCGCTATGCACTAAGAGGGCATTTTTTTCGCAGTCATTCCGAGCAGCAAGTATAGGATGCATAAAAGCAGCCCGGAAGTCATATTGTTCTCAACCACACTATACTTCTAGACTTCATTAGTTTCATGCTCATAAGACTTTCTGACCGCAAATTTTTTTCTATCACACCTCGCATATATCAGGTTGGTGCGAAAGTTCGTGCTGTTTTTAGACCTATACTTGACATTCAGGATAAACGTGCTCGGCAGTCAAACACTTCAAAAACTGTTCTATGCCGAAATCCTTCCCCTTCCCAGTAGTGATGTTTCAGTTTTCAGATTTTTTGGTGCTCGCTTAAAAAAATCGTTAGAATCTTCGACCCAGAGGTTTTTACTTACCTAAACTTTTGCTATTTTTTTGTAATCTCGCCGGGTTTCTGAAGGTGTTTTATTGAAAGTTAGATAGAGTAACCAAAATGCAATGTAAACAATTTTTTGTCTCCAGCCAACTGTTCATCTTTTCCAAAATTATCATTTTAATGCTACCAAACTTGAGACTTGTTTATCCCAAAATTCGTAGAAAATTAGACCTTAAACAGCTAGGTTGTCATTCCATGCAGCTTCTTCTTCTCTTTCTGACAGATGTTTTTTCTTTTGGATTTGTAAAGGCCTCAAGGAAAAAACTGCCGTATTTCCAGTTTTCTGGTCCGTCTCGGGCGGCACCCAAAAATTTCAAAGATCGATACGTCGAGGCGGTAGAAACTCGTGCTGCTAAAATTAGTGTTGAATCATGATCGATTTTTGGAAGCTATAATTTGAAGATTTCATAGTGTTCTAAGCATTCGTATAGTACGACTTTGTAAATAAATGTGAAAGCTACTGGAAAAGTTGTTTTTGGAAGACTAAGAAGCCGTAAGCTATCGATGCCAAAGAATTAGCTTTTGTAGCAATTTGTTTTCTCTATCCAACTTGAAGCTTTTTCAAGAGCCTAGAACAAAAATTTCAAAAGATAGCTAAACTACGTTAAGCTATAGCTTACGCTTGGCTGCAGCTATAGCTTACGTAAAATGCATGCTACTGTGGCAGTTATTCGAAAAAACATTGAAGGAACCTGAACGAAAACATCACTGCTGAAAATATAAAGGAATTCTGCATAAAACAGTTGTTAGATGTTATCGTGACTATCGCTATTCTGAATGGCATGAGGATAGGTCGAAACAGCGCGAACTTTCGGGCCCACCTAATATAGTATGTTAAGTCGCTCCGAAAATACGCTTTTTCAATATATTGGAGGGCATGAAACGCTGATTCCAAACCTTACTTCCTTATCTACAAAATTTTCAGGGACGAGGATTTATGAGCGTTTTGAGAGGAAAAATGAATGTGCACTTTGGATGAAATGAGTTGTTGAAGGCAGCGTCCGGGCAGATACGAAAATGTAGAGTACAGGGGCGCCCCTCCTGGTAAGGTTCGCCCAACTGGCAATGCACCAATTTGCTTCTGAAACGAGAAATCCGCTTCAGAAGTGCGACCGGAACGCCCCGGCGACCGGGACGAGTTAGTTCGATAAGCCAAAGTGCGCATACCCACACAGTCAAGACGTAGGGTCCCACAAAGACTCCGCGTCTTAACCTTGGCGGCAGGCAGCAAAATTCAAATCAAGAGCTTCTGGAAAAGCTCGTTTTCGGCGTTTTCCGGCCCTCCAAGCTGCATTTTCAAAATCAACGAGAGGAATAAGCCGAGGTAAGCGAAAAAAAATCTATTCGAAACTTTGCCCGGACACTGCCTTCAAAATCTCACCAGTCCTCAAATAATGCAACTAAGCGTAATATAATTTTTATTTCAAAAAATATTTTTTGAGTAAAGTGCCTTTATGGTCATTACTGCTCCATTGAAAACTAGAAAAAATATTAGGGCTGTTTTTGTCTTACTTGCGAAGCGCTCATAACTCCTGCTCCATAAATGTTTTGCAGATGAGAAAGGCAGATTTGTACTAGGTTGTTGCAAAAATAATGTCCGTTTTGCAAATTTTCACTTTGGAGGGTTATAACTTCTTTCAGTCTTTACATTTTTGAATGCAGTCAAGACCATCAAAAACAGCAAACCTTTCTTAATTTAGCGCGCGCCTGCTCATACTGATATCGCAGTTGGGAAGAAAACCACGCGTCAAAAAACTAAAAGTATTTCTCTCGAAAACTTCTTCTTCAAGAGCTTACAACTCTCTTCAAGTTTTATTCGTATGGCTGGCAATCAGCTTATTTTGTAGCAGCAGACCAAGAGTTTATGAGGTTATAGAAAAGACTCTGACGAAAGAGTTCTGCGAAAAGAAAAGACAAAAATTCAAAGAAGTTCACTTTTTTAAGCCTACTTGTTGTAGGCTTGTAAGCGTCAAATTGTAGAAATTTTAAATTCTTCGCGCAATGAATAGCTGAGTTTCTCTTCAAATATTGTAGTTGAGGTGTGCTAATCTCAAGCTTACAGAAATGGGCGAAGCTGTGGCGATTGCCTTAATTATGAGAAATTTTTGATCTATAGAATGCCAGCAGTAAGTAACTCTTTCGACGCGTCCATTTCTCAGTCCAGATATCTCCAAAAATCCGCTTAAGCATGCAGTAGGTAAACAATCTTCATCCAATAGAAATACTATGTTTTCAGAAGAATTCGTTCATTTGCGCATGAATTGTGGCCACGGAAACTCGAGCATCGAAATTTCGATTTTGAGTGCAGTTATGGGAGGTGCTGGTGAAATTCTCACAGATGAGGATAGCAGCCTATTTCCGCCATCGTTAGAAAGTACATGAAGAGCGCTTTCGAATGATATGCAAATTCTATATCGAAAAGGAAAGTTTGATGGAAAAAAGTTGTCTGAAATATAGGCCTAGAAAAACGGACATTATTTTTGCAACAACCTAATAATTAGCATTCTCTGCTTTTCAATACGGTATACATCCCATCTAAGAAGACCACTTCGACTAAACATGCTTCCCTTATAAAGGTTTCTGGCAGCGTTCGATACCGCATCTCATAATCTTTTTGATGCTTGCAAATCATAGCAACTTACAAGGAAATGGTCAGAAGTCGAAGTGGACAGTCAAGCAAGCTGCCTCCCATACGATGCAACATTGTCAACGCTGATTTCGAATTTGTATTTCATTCTGCTTAACATCTTTATGGACGAAATTATGAGCAGTTTCATTTCGAAAAAATCGCACATAAAAGTCGCGAAACTTAGCACGCTGTTGCACTTTCAACTCGCCTTTGGGCTTTAGGTATCAAACTAACCAAGCTGCATGATTTGACCCAGCACTGAGCCGAACATGTCCCTGTAATGCCAAAATTCCTTGCTCAACGGCTCATATAAACTTCGCCCACCAGGCGTTAAACAGGTATGGAATACAGATTCGAAATCAGCATTTAATGGTAAATGGATTGGAATGGCCACTTCGGTTTTCGACCATTCCCTTGTTAGCCAATGAGCTCTCAGAAAACGACCAATTTCTGCAACTCTGCAACTCATGCTTCTTAAGATGGTCAAGTTTGTTGTGTCTTTAGATTCTCGAAATAAATCCTCGGACAAGTTCAGTTAGCAGACAGATAAGGCAATTCCAACAGGATTTGAATTTACCCCTTCCCGTACTTCCCATACTGTCTGTTTTTTTCTTGAATTTTAAACAAAACCATCAAAAATTAGCAGGACCTTCTCGGACACACACGTTAAGCACCAGTGAATCATCCGAATTTGAAACTTCCAAAAGTGGATTATGTTTTTAGCACTAATGAACAAAGCAAATGAGTTCTACAGACTCAGACTTCCAACTACAGGCTGGGACACGTTCATAATGAATGTTGAAGATTTTATCCCTGAATACTCAATAAATCGGAAACAAAAAAATATTTGTCTTAAAGAGGAGGAAAAGCTGCATCGAATGACACACGAGTTGCTCGCCGACTGATGTTCTTTGAGATTTGACTTGGTCAAATGTGAAGTAGTGCTTGAAGAAATGATACCGAAAACACTGGGGAGCAAGCTGTGAAAGAGTGCTCTATCCAAATTTCACCTGGACTTCTTCGGAGAATCAGTGCAGAGATTTAGAAAAACAGCGAGACTTGACGATGGCAAAAATATAAGTCGCAAATTTTTATAATTTACCAAGAACTCCTCGACTATGCTGCAATGAGTTTACAGCTATTGGAAAAAAGTGAAATGCTGCATCGAATGCTGCCAAGATTTCTTAAATTCTTTTGCCCACGAGATGTGGCGTTTACTTGGAAGAAGCGACATTACCTTGCTCAAAAGCTTGCACCTTCTGCTAAACATCTTTGGAAAACTTGCCAAGCTTCGGTATTTGGGCTGTAGGTGCACCTTATGCCCTATGATGTGCAGTGCAACCAGCCATCAAACTTCAAAAAAGGATTTGCTGAGCAAGTTTGCTTGGACGATTAATGACCGCAAAAATTGGATAAATCGTTAGATAGTCGAAAAGTAATCGGCTGATTTATGCTTCTTTGAAAAGGCTTTAGTGATTAAACTTTTTTCGGTGGTTTGCTAATGTGAGAGAAAAAGCAAATAGCATACTTCAAATTACCATTAACTTAACTTAAATTCAGAGCACCTTTCAGCTCAAAATTGGCATCAGCGGCTTGGACAGACCTCAAACTTGATTAAAACCCTATTTCAAAAAGACGAGCGCTGGTCTGATGTTCGCAGAGCATCACTGGAAAGACGGAGGCGCTACTGATACGAAAAAGTCTATGCATTACTTTTAGGAAACGTTCGATTTGCCAAGGGGAATTCTCAGTTGTGAAATTGCACAAACTCTTCCGTAGCAGCAGTGCCTCCTTGTCTCCAGCTGAAGCTCTGCGAGCTTCAGAACAGTGCTCGTCTTTTTGAAACTAGAGTTTCATTTAATCAGACCCCTGAGCCCAATTTTTGAGCTGAAAGGTGGAATCTAGTGGTGGATTTTGAAACATGCCAAGTAATGCTTTTTCTGTCACATGCGCAAACCACCATTCAACGTCCAAACACTACAATCTTTCCAAAGAGTAGACAAATTAATCAAGTTGTTCTCGGCAATCTACCGTTTTAATTTTTACGGTCTTCGTCGTTCAAGCAAATTTGCTCCGTAAGATCGCCTTTTTTGAAGATTTGATGAATGCTTGCATTGATATTTTAAGTCTTAATGGTGCATTTGTAGCACAAATACTGGAATGTGACAAGTTCCTTAAAAACGTTTAACAGAAAGTGGCTGCAAGTTTCTCACCAACTTCGATGTTCCGCCATTCTTTTCTAGGGCCCTTTCTGTGTGCATGAAACTGCGCAGATTTTTGCAAAGTTTAAAGCAGTGTAATTTACCCGCAACATCAAAATTTGGGTTTGTCATACGCAAATAAGTTACATCAAAATTTTAGGGTGGCTGCAAACTTCTGGCCAACACGAGTATAGTGACAGAATATCGCGACACTAACATTTGCCAAGAGTCTGCAGGCCGTGTCAGGCCTGCAGACTATCTCGGAGCTGGAATGTTAACTGTATTTGTAACCATATAGTTTTTGTACCAAATTTGTTTGTATGTAGTTTTCCCAGTAAAGGTTATCGGGCGTCGTACTTTTGACGCCCCCTGTAGTGCAAAGCAGCAAATTATTTTTTCCCGCCTTCTTCAAAAATTTTCCGTCAGCAATCCCCAATCATCAAGCAGCTGCAAGTTAAATTGAATTAATAGCTGTTTGAGCCGCAGTTATTACATCTCGCTCTTTTCTTCACTATGCTCCCAGTATCTTGATTAGCTATGTTATAAAACGACTCACATGATAAAGTTACAAATCCGAGCAATCTTACAAGTGGGGCGTTACCTAGTCGAAGCACCTTTTTTGGTTTGTTGGCCACTTCTCGCGCCTATAAGTTGATTAAAAAGAATTGCAACGTATAAGTGATATATCAGTGTTAGGCATCAACTCCTGCTACCTCATGCCCAATTACGTTTACCACATCTTTGAAGTATGATGATGTCCGTCCTTACCGATTTCGCATTGTCGAACATACGTTTGAGGACTTTTACCATACAGGGTGATCCACATGAAGTGTGACGCAACAAAAAATATCATAATTTTGCAAGGGCTGAATAGAATGAGAAGCTTTTGTCCTCACTTATTAGCGAATAGAATTCTGTATGGGGACTTTCAACTAGCTTTTAAGATATTTGTTCCTGATTAAAAAAACGTTTTTTCCCCTCCAAACCTCTTTGAAATCTTCGATTTGCGCGCGATGGATTCTGCTCCCAAACTCTCACTAGAATTCTTTTCGGCAAATTAAACGACATAGGTTTTGAAGGGCAGACTTTTTTCTTTCAGTAAGGTAGAAAAGAGTGTTTTTGGGTTCGAGGATGGGCGAGCTAAAGGCCAAACATCATTTTTTCGTAGTGTCCAAACGATGGATTTTACACTACTGCAATTTCTTGTTTTCGCTGTGGATTGGTGTGTTTAGTCATGCTAAAATTTCCAAAAGCGTCTATAGTAAAGTGCGGTTCATAATAATACGAACACCCCCAATTTTGGGAGCTTCTGCACTTTTTGGAAGAAACTCAAAAAGTCGTTGGTACCACGCGAAAGAGCACAGCCGAAAATGGTATGTGATTCATAAGAATGGAAATCGATGTCAGCCTTAGGAGCGTTTTTGCGCCTAATGCGAATTTTTAGCGGTTGATAATTAAACGAACACCTCAAAACAAAGGTCCATTTTTCATTCGAGACTGCAATCTTTCGAGTCCAAATTTTTTGTGGAGTTACAGTAACGCAGTCTGAAATATGTGCTACACATTGGACCCAGTGCAGTTCAAAAAAAGAAGTGTTACTTTTTTCAAAGGCGCTTAGAGATATTGCCCTCTAAAAGCGTCTGTTTTACTGTGGTTTACGCATTTTAATTAGCTTCTACCAAGGCTATGAAATGAGATGTACTTTTTTGAAAGATATTTTGTTTAACGCTTGAAAATCTTTGCGTTTTTGTGCCGTTTTGCGACCAACTTCCATCCTTACCGTAGAGTTAGCGCAATTTCTAGCCTTCAAATCTCAGCTTCTAAAGCCCTAGAATAAGTAAGCACATAATATGTAGAAGTTCACAAGGCTGGTAGTTGACCAAAAAAAAATCAACAACGTTGAGCATTTGTTTTGGCCACGCAGGCATCATTTCACCAGAACCACTGTTTTTACTATTGCAATCACCCCCTTATCTAGTTTTCTGCTCCGTAGCTCAAGACTAATTCTGCAAAAAACCCAAAAACTTTGGCACGGATACATCATCATGCAAGCATTGCAGCTGCTTCATACCAAATGTTTGCGCGAGACGGAAGCTGAGTTTTAAGGCTCGAAATTGTGCTAACTCTACGGTAAGGATGGAACTTGGTCGAAAAACGGCACGAAAACGCAAAGATTTTCAAGCGTCAAACAAAATGTCTTTCAAAAAAGTACATCTCATCTCATAGCCTTGGTAGAAGCTAATTAAAATGCGTAAACCACAGTAAAACAGACGCCTTTAGAGGGCAATATCTCTAAGCGCCTTTGAAAAAAGTAACACTTCTCTTTTTGAACTGCACTGGGTCCAATGTGTAGCACATATTTCAGACTGCGTTACTGTAACTCCACAAAAAATTTGGACTCGAAAGATTGCAGTCTCGAATGAAAAATGGACCTTTGTTTTGAGGTGTTCGTTTAATTATCAACCGCTAAAAATTCGCATTAGGCGCAAAAACGCTCCTAAGACTAACATCGATTTCCATTCTTATGAATCACATACCATTTTCGGCTGTGCTCTTTCGCGTGGTACCAACGCTTTTCCAGTTTTTTCCAAAAAATCCAAAAACCTCAAAATTTGGAGTGTTCGTATAATTATGAACCGCACTTTATCAGGTCGTCCCGAAAATTCTTTCACACCAAATACAAAAATTCATAATTTGTCGAATTCTCAATGAATCTGCAAGATCTCAATTTTGTATAAGAGAGGAACTCGTGTTCTTTGCACCTATACTTGAACTGTTCTCCAATTTATACAAATGGAGGAGATAGAATCTCAAAACCAAAATCACTCGAAATTTGAATTTTTCGTGTAAGGTCATAAAATCGGAAACTTGCAACAAAATCGGAGCATTCGGTATTGTAGGTTCTTTCACCAGCTCTTTTCAACTATGCAAAGTTTGCGCCGATTGAGAGTCTCTATGAAAAGTTACGGTTTTCGGCAAGCAATGCAAAAGGGCGAATTTGGTTTATTTTGGGTTTTCAGGGGAATCATGACTTTTTAGAGAGACACTCCTTCGGAGCAAACTTGCACTGTTAGAAAGAGTGGATAAAAGAACCTACAATATCGACTGCTCCGATTTTTGTTGCAAGTTTCCGATTTTTTATGAACCTACACCAAATTTTGAGTGATTTTGGTTTTGAGCTTCTATCTCCTTCATCTTACACATTAACGAATATACTTGGGTAATTCGAAAATTTTTCATCGAATGAATGAATATCGAATAAATTCGAAAAGGAAAAATTTCGAATAAACGAATATCGAATAAATTCGAGGTTCAAAAATTCTCAAATGAATGAATATCGAATACTAGCCGCTCACTGCCGTTACGCGGCAGGTGCGGCTGGCACTCGGCAGCTTCGCTGCCTCGTACACTTTTCATAACTGGGTCCTGGAAAACTTTTTGTGCACTTACCATCACGCATACACGGTGATTCTAGGTTATGGATTCCGCAAGGTCGGTGCATCATCATTGTCGTAACAATATCGGGCAGAACTGGGTCCACAGAGGGGTCCGAAATGAAGCGCTGATGAGGCGATCGACGTCGGCTGCTGTGCGAGGTTTCAAGTCGTTATCCAAGATAAGAAGGAGTGCGTGTGTGGCAATCCTCGCTTCTGCCACTCGAAGACTGATACGTAACTTACGACGCGGCCGAAGGCGTGTTTTGTGAGAAGTAGCTCCATGAGGGTGGCGAACTTGCACTTGTAAACTCTCGCAATCATGTCAGGACGGTCGGTGGCAGTCTGTCCTGGCTGAAGGCTCTCTTCAATTTCCCGCCATTTGGGGTTACATGTAAACGTTATAAAGAAGTCCGGCTTGCCATATTTTGCAATGGTCATGGCTTCCTGGCAGTCTTGTAACATAGAGCGCGGACTTCCTTTAATCCTGGCTGGCAGGATGATTCGCTTGCCCGGTGGTCCATTGCTACCATAGTCAGAGGAGATGAAGTCGAGTATCGACTGGTACGTATCCGCTCGAAGGTCGGCTTGATGAGTGCGGATGTAGTTGAAGCGGTTCTGCTCCGTCATAACCCAAGCGTCGGCAATGAACTGCTGCGTAAATGGGCCTCCGTGATGAATCGGATTGAAGCCAGGCCTGACTTGAAGCAAGTAGAAGTAGTATTCCCATTAAGATATGCGGGAGCGTCGACGGGCGCGATCCCTCTTCTTCAGATCCGGGCTCCACCCAAAATTTCTCCTTGGAAAAAATACCGGTAGCAGAGGGATCGGCAAGAATGGAAATGTTTGAAATCTTCTGAACTGCGTTGACATACGGATGTACGGCAAATTCGCGATGAGCGGGAACGTCACCGTCTTCGCCGACGTAAACAACGGCCTCCTCGTCAGATGTAGGGGCGTTATAACGACGACGGTCAAGGGAACAGTCCACTTCGAAAACAATACAAACTTGCTCAGCACTGCGGTTCTCCCTCGATGCGGCAGCTTCTTCTTACCTAAGCACCTCATCCATCATCTTGAAGGATCGAGCGAAGGAATTAACACGGTGTATTAGTGCACTTAACGATCGCATCACGTCGGAATTACATTTCGAGTTCGCAGGGTGACCGAGACGCTCCGCGGCTATTTGTGCCGTGTCCAGAATGTACAGCTGGCAGTACGATCGCGGCGCCCTAGGGGCGAGATGAAGAGGACCGGAGTAGTCGTAGATTTGGCCGTGGATTTTAAAGACCCAGGAACCCTGACCTGAAGGCAAGTCAACTTTGGCACCCATTGATGCTCATCGCCAACGCAGAATTGAATTGGCGTGCTTTGCAGTGGAAATTTTGGGAAGGGTCGTTGTTGCCAATGAAGAACTGTTGCAACTCTGTAGAAAAATTGGCGAACTTGTCTTCGATAATAATGTTGCCAAAGTTGCAGCACACATTAATCTTATCACAGCCATTAAGGACTTTAGCACGAAAAAATGCGGCGCTACAATGGAGGCAAATAACATCAAACTTGTCGAGGTGATGCTCAGTGACGGAAGGCACATCAGCAGGTAAGGGTTGTTCATGATATCGTTCACGCATAAAGCTAAGACGTCCATCTCGTGCAGCCCGTGTCTCATGGTTACGGCGAAGACGGCTACGCAAAGCTTCAAAAGTACGTCTTGCAGCAGTACGGCTCGGGTTCTCTGTGCGAAGTGCATTTGCGACTGGTGTGTGGAAATGGTCTCCTCGGATCGTCCTTGTCATGTGCCCGCTTCGTCTACTGAACGCATTTTTAAAAGTGTTTGTGCTGGCGACAATGCAGGTAACTTACGTGCATCGGGGTAAGTTCTTCTTGGGTCTCTTGTGCTTCCTGGCTATGGTGAAGACGGTTATGTGCAGCTGCGGAGCTCCACCTTGCGCCACGTGCTCGACTTCTCTGCGCAATGTGCATCTGCGAGATGGGAGTGGAGGTAGGTGCCGGTTCAAACATTACTTGTTGCCGCGAGTCAAGCGTAGAGATCGTTTGTGCTGTGTTCTCGTCGATTGGCTCGTATCCTCGTTGGCCAACTCGTTCTGGGCTCGCACCATGCCTGGATTAATCCAGTGTCTCCTGAAGGTGTTCGCTGAGCTGTGGTTCCTGTTGCCGTCGACGAAGATGACGCTCACGCGTTGAGGCAAGACGCCGTTCTCGTTCCTCTGGTGTTTCTCGGCTACGACGAAGGCGGCTGCGCATAGCTTCAGAAGTGCGCCTTGCTGCGGTACGGGCTCGGGTTCTCTGGGCGATATGCATCTGCGACTGAGGTGTGGAGGGGGACGGTCCATTGCTGGAGGGGGTCAATGTCGGCGCCATGGTCTCGGAAGTAACATGGTCGAAGGAGGTACGACCGATGAAGGCATGGTATGAATGAACCGTAAGGCAGGGATAGGGTATTTTGATTTGTTGGTCATATTCGATCTCGTGGATGAATCATTTTAATTTTGTTGATGAGCTAATCAGTTCGACGAAACCCGTTGCGAAAGGTCAACGCATAGTTGGATATCAGCTAGCCTCCAGAATGTGGCATAGAAAAAATCAAAAGGTAAAAAAGTTTAGTGGTCAAAGTTGTAGATATTTTGTTCAAATTAACCATGCTCAGTCATCCCTTCCTGCCAGTTTTCAGCTCAACAAAGATTAGAACATGAAAAAATCGATAAATCGATAGCGCCACTGAGTGATTTTTTGCGAAAAAGCTTAGTGACACCCGCCCCACCCCGATCTTCATGTGTGCAAAGTTTCGTTTGAATTCAATGAAGTTTTCTAACATTTTAGGCCGGTCATAACGAACTTGCTAAGCAAAAAACGCAAAAAATCGATAAATTGATAGCGCCACTCGGTGATTTTCGGTGAAAAAGCTTAGTGACATCCGCCCTACCCCGAACTTCATGTGTGCAAAGTTTCATCCGAATTCTTCGATTCTTTGTACCGTTTCAGGCCGGTCATAAAAAAATGCTTATCCAAATATTATATAAGTATTGATATTCCAACACTGGAGTCGAATTTCGAATAAATATTATAATGATTTATCGAATAACTAGAGCAGTCATATCTCAAACTTCCTGACATATCTGGCAGAAGCCGATCCATTCATAATCAGCACCCTAGTATCCCCTATACCAACTCCAACTTCAATTCTCCGAAAATCGCTGAAATCGATAAAACAAATTTTAGTAATACGTTTCGGACCGCGAAATCGGCGCGGCGAAAAAGAGGGTATTTTCAGCCGTTAGCCAACAAAGGGACCTCAATTCGTATACCGTGTGCTACATCTACAATCAGCATGTCGGATAAGACTCATACCCAAAGTTCTGAGTGAATTCGAAGTCTTTGAATTTTGTCGCCTGAGAAGGACTTCTGTGCTTTCCTGAAAGATAGGAACAAGAACTCAGTTTCTAATTGTTTCCAAAAGTATCTATGTTGTATACGATACGTATCATTAATGGAACTATGTTTTTTCTCTTTGAGTTCAAAGCAAAGAAAAGTTGCATGCCGCACGCGTCGTTCGCGTTGCCGCACTTCGATGCAGCTGATGGTCGATTTGTCCTGGTATCTTCTGAACAAACATCGGCGGCACAGCCTTACAAAGTCTTTTGAAAAGGAGGAGCTTAGGCTTGACTTGATAATCTTGGACAATAAGAGAACCTCCTGCAAACACTAAAAAGTTCCTTGAAAGGCGCACCATGTGCAGCACCGGTCCGAAACGTGTTAATCAGCATCCTCATTTACCCCCCCCCCCCCCCTGTACCAACTCCCAACCTCGTGGCTCAAGATTTTCCAAAATTCAACAAAATCGATAAATATTAGGTGGGTCACAAAGTTCGTTCGCCAGATTTTTGAAAAACCATAACTTTCCTCCTTTTTGGTGGAATCTCTTAATTTTAATTCTATTTGAAAGCGGAAACCTTTCTCTTTACAGCTGTGCCTTTGAAAAATGGTCTGAGAAAGTTTGAGAGTTAGAAGCAGTTGAATGAAATCAGTCAACAACGGCACTTTTCAAGCTGGATCACGAATAATTCTGGAAGTGTTTTTATTCGATAGAGAAAATTATGCTCCTTACTATAGCACCTTTTCCACGGATTAAAACGGAAAAGATCCAGAGTTATAAGCAAATAAAGAGAATTACTTCAATTTTGCAATTTTTGAGCATGTCCAAAATGGCCCAAAGACGTCACAAAAAAGGCGAGAAAGCTATGAACATGTGTTTGTGACCTTCTCTTTCTAGCTGTGCGAAAATAGTAAGAATCGAGTGCGATTGTAATTTTCGTGAAAAACAGAGGCCCAAAAATCCGGAAATATTACGAAAATTGAAATTGCTCTCGATTGGTACGATTTTCACTCACCTAGAAAGAAAAGGTCACAAAACCCATGTTCATAGCTTTTCCGCCTATTTTGTGACGTTTTTGGGCTATTTTGAGCATGCTCAAAAATTGCAAAATTGATTAATTCTCTTTCTTTGCTTATAACTCTGGATCTTTTCCGTTTTAATCCGTGGAAAAAGTACTACAGTAAAGAGCATAATTTTCTCTATCGAATAAAAACAATTCCAGAATTTTTCATGATCCAGCACGAAAAGTGCCGATCTTGACTGATTTCATTCAACTGCTTCTAACTCTCAAACTTTCTCAGACTATTTCATATCAGAGGCGCTGCTGTAAAGAGAAAGGTTTCCTCTTTCAAAAAGAATTAAAATTAAGAGACACCGGGAACAAAGCAAGTTATGATTTTTTGAAAATCTGGCGAACGAACTTTGTGACCCACCTAATATATCTTTATCCATAATCAGCACCCTTACTTACCGCCTTGTACCAACTCCCAGCCCCGCAACAACGGTGGCCGCATATGTACTTAAATGCCACAAATGCTACGATACATTGCCTGTTCACTGTGTGGTATAAGCTAGTCGTGGACGAAGGCATTGGTTTATTCCGTAAAGCAAGCACGATTGTCCCTAGCCCTGTGCATATGCAAGCATTTCAGTGGCGACGTGGTTTGGTCATGTCCAAATAGTCATGTCCAAAACTTATTCTAAAAGTACAGAATGCAGGGCATTTATCATTTTGGTAGTTGTACACGTTAAACATTTGCGGTAAGCTGGCGTTACGTTTGAAGACACTTCGTAACTGGCAAATCGCGTACAGCGATCTAAACCGTCTAATCCTCCACTACAACTGCGGTGTCCTTTACTGAAAATACATTAATTCGCAAAAAACTCTAAGGTAACGAATAGAGGCAGTTGTGCAATATAACTTATGCGAGCAAGAGTGCTCACTAGTGTGGGCTTTGCGTACCACAAGCATGAGCAATCCAAAGAAAAAAAAAACAGGCATTTCAAAACACTTTCAATATATGAACCTGGAGCATGAGCTTGAATTTGATAGCTTCTTTACTGATTTGCCGCCAATAGCAGTGCGAAAGATCTCATTGATCGAAAAAGCATCAATTAAAATCCACATATGATTTTTTTACTGTCAAGCAGTCGGAAGAATGCGAACCCCCCCCCCCCCCCAACAGTTTAAAGGTCATAATGGTTGCAAAATATCCATTATCGAGTTTTGCGAAAAAGAAAAATGCGGACGTAGTGAGCTTGATAATCACCAGTTGGCTCTTCAACGAAGTCGAATAATTTGAATACGGAGTTCATTCGAATACAAATTCGAATAAACATTCGAATAAAACATTCGAATAAAATCTATTCGAAACCCCGTTTTTTAATTATTCGAGTTTTCGAATGATATTCGAATCCTCGTTTTTTGATTATTCGAGTTTTCCAGTTTTATTCGAAACCCTGTTTTTTGATTATTCGAGTTTCGCATCTTATTCGAAACCCCGTCTACTCAATTATTCGAGTTTCGAATATTATTCGAAAATGGAAAAACTCCGTATATCGAATTTCGAATACGAATATATTCGAATGTTTTATTCGAATGATCGGATTTCTATTCGATTCGGACCCAAGTATATTAACGAACCGTTCAGGGACATAAGCAAAGAGCATGAGATTTCTCTTATATAAAATTTAGACCTTGCAAATTCGTTGAGAATTCAACCAGTTATGAATTTTTGAATTTGGTGAGAAAGAACTTTTGGGACGACCTAATATTAGGTTGCTACATAACTCTTCTTACACTTTACTTCTTACGGCGGTCAGTCATGCACCTCATATTCTTTACAGGGCTCCAGGGCACCATTCGATAGGGAAAAGCAAGCTCTACAAGAAGGTATGCAAAATTTCGCACCAACTTCGACCCACTATAAGTTTGCACCCAAATTTTGAGTCGTAATGAAGGCTAAAAAACGCGAGAAATGCATATCTTCGCTTTATCTTTAAAAAAATTCTACAAATCTTCAGCTTGCTCATAAAAATTGGACACTATATCAGACACTCACGTGTACCGTTTCTGAATTTATTCCTCACTTAGAAATCGAGAAAACGAAAATTTTCGTTTGTCAGTAAACTCCAGTTTCTCTCTTTGAATCTAGCCATCTTATGTCGTTGAATAGATGTTCTGCCAAACCCAAATTAGTATGGTGGAATCTTTTATTCACCTAACGTTTCGACAAGGTCGTCTTCTTCGGAGGTCATTGATCCACCGTGATGAAGATGTTAGTGGTCCGCAGGAAGCGAAACGTTAGGTCATTAAAGATTCCACCGTACTAATATGGGCTTGGCAGAACATCTATTACAATTTACGAAAATTTTCTTGTTCTTACAAAAACGAAGCTATGCTCTTTCTATTTATGTAGCTGTATACTAGAAGCCCTTAGAAGTATAGCCGTAAATTTTCAGCTTTTCAGAAGCCCTAGTTTTCGAAAAACACCGAATTTAGCATTTTTTACTCGTGTGTTCAATGTTAAATTAGGTAATTTTCGAAAACTGGTCTAAGGGCTTGTAGTATACAGCTACGTAGATAGAAACAGCATAGCTTCGTTTTTGAAAAAACAAGAAAATTTTGGTTTTCTCGTTTTCTAGATGAGGAAGAAATACAGCAACGGTACATGTGAGTGTCTGATATAGTGTGCAATTTTTATGAGCAAGCTGGAGATTTGTAGAATTTTTTTGAACGAAGATATGAATTTTCCGCGTTTTTTGAGCCTTCAGTACGACTCAATCTTGAGTGCAAACTTATAGTGAGTCGAAGTTGGTGCGAACTTTTGCATACCTTCTTGTAGAGCTTGCTTTGCTCTATCGAATGGTAGCCTGGAACTTTGTCAAGAATATGAGGTGCATGACTTATCGCTCAAGAAGTTGAAGTGTAACGGGACTTATGTAGCAACCTAATATTTCCTTTGGTCTAACAAAGTGCCACAGCCCTTCAAAGTTTATTTTCGATGCTTTTTCAGACCTCGAAAAACTGCGATTTTTGTTGCTATGGCAACTGCTTTTGGTGAACCTTCAAATTTGACCACGTTTTACTAAGAACCGAAGTCGCGAAAACCACAACGGGACAAAAGAATATGGAGAAGATGACTATCATTGAAATATGGAATGAAAAGACTAAAAATTGAACTTTTTCTGGTCAAACATGTGGACCACATATGGAAAAACATTTTGGCCTTTCCACTCAAACATTCTTAAACACACGAATTCTCTTCCTGGCCTATCTGTGAGGAGAACGCCCGCACTTTCAGATCCAACATAATGGATTTGCTAAAAGGAGATCTTGGGACGAAGTTCCGCCTAAAACCATTGCGCGCATTTTGAAATTTTCTCCAAGCAGATAAATTTTTTCACTAAAGCCGAAGGTGGGTTTCTTAAAAGTAATCTACAATATCTTACACGGAATCTTCTTGTCGTCAGATACAAACAAAAGCTTCTAATTTCATTGAGTTCTAGCGAAGTTAAGAAAGCATTTGTACGTCAGATTTCATGTAGATGTGGACACTCTTACTTACCTGAATACTTAGGGCCGCATTAACATTCCCACTGCGGAGTAGATTGCAGCTCAATAGAAAGCTTAAAATTTTGAAGCTCCAGATAATTAGATTTATAGTGGGGGATAGTAGTAATACTTGAGAATGGATAGAATGCTTTCTATCCATTCTCAAGTATTACTACTATCCCCCACTATAAACATGTTGAACAGGAGCGAGAAGCTGCACAAGCCGCTTTTTCCAGCTTTTATATGATCCCTAATGGTCCCGACGGAACCATCTTTTCTTTGAAGTCATTTTTCTTTCTTCGAAGTTAATGAAAACATTCCAAAGTTGCACTGGTTGTCTGACCTAAGGAGGGTGGGAGTAATTACGGATAGGTAGACAGCTTGAAATCCAGACATCTGAAACTCTAGGGTTTGAAGCTTTCTTCTGAAGCTGCGATCCTCTCCACGGCGGGGATGTTAACGCATGCCCCTTAGTTTGTATGGCAATCATCCATTCTACTCTACCAAGACAAATAAATCTTTAGGAGTTGAATAGAAAAGAATAATATAGATACCTAGAGTACATAAATAGAGTAGTGAGGCATGACCCGTTCTCCCCCCCCCCCCCTTCCCCTAGATCCCCTTCCCTCTTCTAGGCTGTCGTCGGTGGCTGCGTCCACGAGTTCCAGGGGCGAAAATCGTATCCAGCTAATTTCTCAGCTGGTCCATCCGTTCCACGAACACGTCTGCGCATCTCGTTGGAAATCTTCCTCGGTGACGATTCGCTTCTCGGAATCCACTCGGATTTTCTGAGTGTCCATCTGTCGTCTGTTCTTCTTATGATGTGAGCGGCCCATCGATGTTTCGCTTTTGCAACGTATTCCGCTTGTCACAAAGACGGACATTCTTTGTAAATCCGTACTGCAAAGTATACTTGGGTCCGAATCGAATAGAAATTCGATCATTCGAATGAGCATTCGAATATATTCGCATTCGAAAATCAGTATTCGGAGTTTTCCCATTTTCGAATGATATTTGAAACTCAAACAGTAAAAAAAAAACAGGGTTTCAAATAACATTCAAAAACTAGAATAATCAAAAAACGGAGTTTCGAATAGATTTTTTTCGAATGTTTTATCTGAATATTTGTTCGGATTCGTATTCGAGTGAATTCTGTCTCAAATTATTCGAGTTTGTTGCAGAGCCATTTGCAGAGAATCAAGCTCCCTTCGCCTGCGTTTTTTTTCTGCAAAACTCGGTAATGCATCTTTTTGCAATCGTAATAACCTTTGAACTGCTTGGAAAGTCGCACTTCTCCGACAGCGCGACAGTAAAAAATAGGTGTGGTTTTTGATTGATGCTTTTTCCATCGATGAGATAGTTCGCACTGCTTGGCATCAAATCAGCAAAAAAAAACAGCTAACAAATTCAGGCTTATGTTCCGAGCTCATAAACTGGAAGTGTGTTGACATGCCTGCTTCTCTTCCTTTGCATTGCTCATGCTTTTGGTACGCAAAGGTCTACACTAGTGAGCATTTGCTTGTAAAACACAAGCCGCACAACTGCCTCTGTTCTCTACATTGGAGATTTTTTGCGAATTGGTGTATCTTGAGTAGGACATTGCAGGTGTAGTAGAGGATTAACGGTTGCTGAATTTTGCAGTTATATCACTTGCAATAAAGTTTTGTTTAATGGATAGTAAATGATAGTTCATTTATCACAGTGCTTCCAAGATTTTCACGGAGGCTTGCAGACACTTAACACCGGGAGCTATCAGCTTGTCAACTATGGTAAAGGCCAAAGTCCGACGAGAAGGTCCACATTGAGAAATGCGAGTTTTGATTATGATAGGCCCGCACATACTTCACGCGACAGTCGTACGCGATTTGCCAATTACAAGATGCTAGCTACGAGGTGGGAGTTGGTACAGGGGGGTATGGGATGCGCTGATTATGAATAAAACATTTACTTTGATGTTATCATCAAATTTTTTTAAAATTTTGAAATACGAGGCTGGTAGTTGCTACAGAAATGAATGAATGAATTTTTTTTTAATCAATTTTTTTCCTTTTCTTCATTCCTGAACATATACTATAATTGGAACAACACAGAGAAGACTAGCATGGCCTCTGCGCAAGGATACGCGCAAATTCTTGAAGCGTTCTAAAATTTTTTGGGGACGAGTGGCGTAGTGGTATGAGGTGCCGCTATGACCAGATCGGACGCAGGTTCGATCCCCGCCGTTGGGCCATTCAAGCCCTCTACCCTCCTGGGCTGGTAAATTCGTACCAAAGTAATTTGGGAGGATAAAAGCACTGACTCGAAAACGGCTGGCCCCGCAAGTCACTGTTGTAGGCTCGCACGCATACAATTGCCTCTTCGACTATGAAGTTAGTGTGTGCGTTCGGCGCATGCCTCAAAGGGTATTAAAGACGCCGAATCTTTTATCTTTTATCATTTATTAGTTGTTGCAAGGGGTAAATGAGGGTGCCGATCGAGAATAAAATCTATTTCATCGATTTAATGATTTTTGAAAAATCTTGAGCTAGGAGTTGGCATAGAGGATATAAGGTTGCTTGTATGAATGGATCGGCTTTAGCCAAATATGTCAGCAAGTTCTAGATCTGGTTGCTCTGGTTATTCGATAAATCATTCGAAATTCGACTCCCAATGTTCGAATATAATCGATATTCATTCATTAGATAATTATGATTTTCCGATTTTATTCGGGATTCATTTATTCGAAAATTTTTAGATTTCGAATTTATTCGATATTCGTTTAATCAAGATTTTTCATTTTCGAATTTATTCGATATTCATTCATTCGATGAAAAATTTTGAATTCACCCAAGTATACTAGAAAGTCCGACTAGGGTTCGTAGTAAACCCCCTCCAGGGGATCTACCCTGAGGCGGACCTGAGTTGATTATGGGGCGCCTCAGTCCAGCATCCTGCGAGCATCCATCCTTGATTTAGATGCGGATCGCTTTTCAGGTACAAATCTTGCGTGCTATCAAAGAGGAAACACCTACACCGTTTGTGTAAGTTTGGTCAATGGGGTATGAGATTGCTATTCAGCCCGCACGACCGTGTTCAGCGCCGGCCAGTGCCAGATTTTTGTGCATCACCGAGCAATCTTCGATAGCTGCCCCTATCGAAGAAAATCGATGACGGCCGCTATCAAGGAATCCACAAAACAAAAGAATGCACAAAAAAACTGCGTTTAACCAAGATTTCGTCAAGAATTGAGGAAGTAGGGACAAATTCGAATAGAAATAAACAAAGAGATTGTCGCTCTAAGTAGCTTTTGTAGAAATAACCCAAGCAATCTGCAAAAAGAAGAAAACCTGTTTTCTTGTTTTCTTGCCGAAATCAGCTGTTCATTGATCTTTATTTTTTCGGGCACCGATATTGTGCAGTTTTGCGCGTTCTTGTACAGCAACAAGACGTCAAGTAAGATGTCCCGTAAGTTACTCACGAGCCTTACGGGTTTATTCTCTGCTTCTCATCCTTTGCACACTATTTCGGTCGGTTCATCTCAAAATCATCGCTGCTCTTACGGTTTTCATTTGAATTCACCTGCTCTGACGCTCACCCGTCAGATCAGGTTGTATTCTCAAGCATGTGTGAAAAGCTGCTGGTCAGTTTTTCTCGACGGGCCTAGATGTTGTTTGTGTCTGGTCATATTTAAATGAATGAGCTATAGCTATAGCTGTGTATGTGGTTCGTAGATTCGACGTGGCTACAGTGTCGGCCCAAGCGTCTACTTTACGAGACCTGGAGAACGGTTGAGTCAAACAGTTGGCCACAAAACTCCGGGTCCGTCAGTTGCTCGGTGGCTCCTTCAGAGGACCGAAGTCGGCCCAGGTTGCTCTTCTTCTCCTGACAGGGCATATACTCGATTTAGAGATCTTGTGCTTAGACGGGCCTATTCGCCATGCTGAATTCGAAAAAACCACACTGAAAAGCGAGAAAATTCAAAAAAGAGTTTCCAGCGCAGGAAGGAAACAGCTGAATTCCGCTTCCAGCTTTCCGGAGCGGCCTTCTCGATTCCGCTAGCCGTCCTAACATCGCTACCGGCTAAAATGCAGATGATTAACTTGATACCGGAAGCGAAAAGATCGCTCTGAAAGCTGGGAGCGTGAATTCACAGTGGAGAAAACCACGCTCACCTGCTAATTTCCTTCCTGTGTTAAAGCCGCTTTTTGGCATTTTCGCGCTCTTATGTGCATTTTGGATACAGCGTAGCGAATAGGCCCAAGTAAGATTTTTTTCCCGAAATTTCGAAATCGAGTTTTTGCCCGGACACTGTCTTTAAGTTCTTCTCTCGAGTCGTTCTCCATGCTCATCGAACGCCCAAGATACACGTAGTTTTATTTCCGCAATGGGTTTTTTCATGAACTGAGTTCGAACTCAACTTATTCGCAACCCGATCTACTTCCCTACTTCCTTTAGTTCCTTTAGCATCGTCTTTGCTTCGGTGATATTGCTCGAGAAGAGAACGATGCCGTCCGCAAAACGAAGGTTCGACAGGAATCTCCCATTAACTCTTCTCGTCACAGTCCAGTGACTTCATCGCTTACGGCAAGGCTGCGGTGTACAGCTTCGGAGAGATTGTGTCGCCTCGTCGGACTCCTTTCCAATAGGAGTGGTCAGGGATTAAACAGCTGCATCGTCGTTGTATAGTCCTTGTAACAGTCGGCCACGCACTACGCTGCGTCCATTCCTCTGATCGACTAGCGCTGACGGATGGCGTTAGTTTCGACAATGTTGAAGGCTTTCTTGGCTCTTCAAAGGTCAGGACAAGAGGCAGTTGGTACTCCCGGCAGAATTTTATAACCCTCAAAACCATTTGGACGTGGTTCAAGCAGCTGAAGTTTGCGAAATCCGGCTTGCTTTTAGGGTTGGGCTTTATCCAATGTCTTAGGTATATCCAAATGAGGATGGCTTTCATCAAAAGCTTGCAGAGCGCTAACAGCAGGTATGTTAAACAATAATTCCGAAAATCCTCTCGGTCGCTTTTCAAAAAGAGACGCTGAAATCTCGTGTAAAGTTGTCGCATGGATTACGCGAAAGTCTGACGAAAAGATGGTCTAATCCTGGAGCCGTGAATGTCTTTGCGGTGGCACTTCAGCAGGTAGTTTTCTTGGTGGTACATCTTCAGTGGGAACCGAAGGCATCAGCAGGAATGTTGATCAGCGGAAGAGGTTGGTGTAGGTTCCTCGCGATAAATCTCATATCGAAAAAATCGGGGTTTCATCTTTGTTCAATAACGCGCCCAGCGGCACTGATATTTGCGAAGATATCTCCAGCACTTACTTCGTCTTCTTCGGCTGCTTCTAGTATCTTGGCCTGCCTGTACTTTCTAAGATCCTCCTGCATAGCTTTTTGCAACTGGCATTGCCTAGCAGTCGATTGAGATGGGTTGCGTTCAGATTTTCTGCAAGAATCTTGCTCTTTCAAAAAATTCTTTGCAAAATGCGTCCCTTTTTCTCGAAGTCATTGGGTACATTATCCACAGAAACGCAATCCGTTACGTTCGCATTTTTGCGTTTAGGTTCTTTTCGATGGGCTAATTACAACTTGATATGAGCTCCTCCAATTTTCTGCTGTCACAACTTCTTTCTTTATTGCGGTGCTGTGGTAGACCTTGTTTTTCAACTTTAATCTGAATCGTATCTTCTCGAAGGAGACAGTGATTGGAGCCACTGCGGAAGGACGGAACTATAGCTCCAAGAAAGCACCACCTTTGGTTGGTGAGAATATGGTCGATCTCCGCGTGAGCCGCCTCCGTTGGGAGATTCCCATGTCCGGCGATTTCTTTCTTTATGAATATTGAATTTCCATAAAAGGGCCGTGCGGCGGAGAGAGACAATCAGGGTAAAGCGGGGGGTGCGGCACGCCGCAGAGGGGGGGTCGTATTGAGGAGTCAAAAGGGGAGGGGGTCGTAGTTAGGTGATCTGATTATAGCGATAACATGATATTCGTATCATATCCATAATTAGCACGTCAATTAACCCCTGTAGACAAAGTGTGAGCGAATTCTGAAGATTCAAGATACTAGGCTACCTAAGTGAAATGGTCAAATTCCAACATGGTTAACTTTGTTTTAAAGGTGAATTAGCTATCCGTTTTTGCACTCAAGACAAAGCACTACTCCTTCTTTGTCCACCTCAGGAATCCCGCTTCAGAAGACCTCCAAACTGTGGAATTAGAAGCCAACCAAAATCTCATTTTTCCCATTTTTCGCTTTTGATGGCTGTGCTTTCACCAAATATTACTCAGAGCTAAGAAGACGAATCAGGCTCAAAACATCCCTATGGAATGAGGTTTAGGCTATCGATTCATATAAATATTGTCCGCTAAAAATGTTTTTTTGATATAGTTAATGGCCTGCGGCACCCCCCCTCAAAACCTGCGGCTGCCGCAGGGGTGCCGCAGGGGTGCCGCAGGCCATTAACTATATCAAAAAAACATTTTTAGCGGACAATATTTATATGAATCGATAGCCTAAACCTCGTAGATTCCATAGGGATGTTTTGAGCCTGATTCGTCTTCTTAGCTCTGAGTAATATTTGGTGAAAGCACAGCCATCAAAAGCGAAAAATGGGAAAAAT
Organism: Cylicocyclus nassatus; assembly: GCA_958299035.1. Taxonomy (NCBI): domain Eukaryota; kingdom Metazoa; phylum Nematoda; class Chromadorea; order Rhabditida; family Strongylidae; genus Cylicocyclus; species Cylicocyclus nassatus. The sequence goes on from CATQJL010000001.1 coordinate 82,597,021, forward strand.
GAGATTTTGGTTGGCTTCTAATTCCACAGTTTGGAGGTCTTCTGAAGCGGGATTCCTGAGGTGGACAAAGAAGGAGTAGTGCTTTGTCTTGAGTGCAAAAACGGATAGCTAATTCACCTTTAAAACAAAGTTAACCATGTTGGAATTTGACCATTTCACTTAGGTAGCCTAGTATCTTGAATCTTCTCGCTCACACTTTGTCTACAGGGGGTATTTGACATGCTAATTATGGATATGTTGTCCATTATGTTTGACAGAGCCTTCAGGTAATACTATCTTAAGTGTATAGTTTAGGAGGGGGGTCTTATTAAGACAGCAATCAGGGGGGGGGGGGTCGTATCCGACGGTCGAGTGCCGCACCCCCCGCTTTACCCTGGAGACAATCACCAACGTGATTGTTGCTGTTTTCATTTCGCAGCTCATATCCAAACTTCCCAATCCTATATTCCTCTTCTAAAGACATCCCGGTCTTCGCGTTGAAGTCGCCCACAACAAACTTGTATAAGGAGCCCACACAACAAACTTGTATAAGGACTTTTCGTTGCGGAGGACCTGCTCCAGATTTTCGTAAAAAGTATCTGATTTGTATCGTCAGTTGCTGATGTTGGTGAGTAGCTGTTGACGATGCTGATGGTCTTCTGACATGAAGGTTGTAGTCGTAGAATGGCTAGTAGAGTGACAGGATCTGAATCGGAAAGATGAACGATAGATGGTGGACAAAGCCAGCGCCTTCACTTTCGTAATGAAACCTTCTCACCACGGATTATGATGGTCCCATCACTTATCTGTCGCACGTCCTTCTTCCTGGACTTGTTTTTTGCAGACCGGTGGCGTGGTACTTGATGTGCTTTGCAGCTCGAGAAAACATGCAAGACGGCGTTTGTGGAGACTGCCCTGGCTTTGTAGGTGCAACGCATGACACACTTTGCTTATATTTCCTAAGCTTAGCTTGACTCTACTATAGTAGGACTCACAGCAAAAGATATCCTTTGACGAAACCAGCTCGGAATTGAAAAATGTACTACGCTGCTGCATAGGCTCTGTCCGAATTTTTTTGGCCTATGTTTAAGGCAACTGTTCTGAGAGAATTTCACCTTTAGTGCAATACTTTGTGCACCATTAGAAAGCTCTTTCCTTGCTTTTTTCAAAGCATGTCAGAGTTCAATATAATGTTCAATGTAGGGAGATTGCAGGCCTGACATCCTCAGATGATTGAGATACGTTCTCACCTAAGAAATATGTTCTTGCAAGAAACCACAATATCGTTCAAGTCAAGTCCTTTTATTGGTAGCGGAATAATAGTGTAACAGGCTAATATATGCACAAGCTCATTTTCATTTAAAAAACGTCTTGCTAGAAAGACTTGTTGTCCAATATTAATTTCTTTGTATGTATGTTCTTCAAGCAATAACTTCTTTCGAATAGACGCAATCAATGAGTCCAAAGTTGGAGATGTTAGAGTAGCTTATAAAAGACTGATTATGTGCTGTCTGTTGTCCATCTGGTGGTAGAAATCGCGCCTCTTGACATACACCGCGATTGCGGGCTGTTTAATGGTCATCATTGGTACGGCGGAAAGTGCCCTTTCAACTTTCGCAGAGACCATGCACGCTTGCCCATCCGGTTAGCCTTCGCTTTCTCTACTTCGCAAGAAAACAGAAAAGTTATTCAGGCCAAAATATAATTCTAAAGTGAACCAAATATCTTTACATGTAGTTTTCGCATTGCAAGATCATGGCGCTCAAGTAATTCATAATAACTGTCATGACAGACTGAAGTGCAAAAATGCATTATCTTTGAAATTGCAATTAACGGGATAAAATTATACAGCACAAAAGACGTTGACACAAAGAAAACAACGTATGTAAAAAAACTTACATCGGATATAAGGTTTTGGAAGACATTTTTTTGCAACGGAGTGCAGGAGGGCTGATCTGACTGCATTGCCGATAGGTTCCTATCGATTGTAATACGCCTGGTACCGTTTTGATTTTGATTGAGTTGAACTGTATCCCTCAAAATAGCATTCATTGTGAACGAAGCAATTGATTTTCATGAATCTTCACGTCGAGTTTTCAGAACATCACTGCTTTATGCTCATGCACTTTGACAGAAACATGTGGTAGGCTGCATCTAAAGTTCAATTTTGTTTTGCAAGTAGCTCGCAAGGGAGGTCCGATTATCGATTGGTCTTTCAAAATGAATCTTGCAAAATTTAAAGAGCATCAAATGATGATTCTAAATCTGATTTCATTATCTGCCGAGCCGCTCTGCATGCCGAGATATGAATTTTTTTGGTGCAAATAATGAAAGCACAATCTAGGTAAAATCAAATTTTATGGTCTCCTCAGCTTTTAAACAAAGCATTGTCAAGTATAAGTGCTTTGGACAGAAGGTATTCTTCAAAAGGATTGCTCTGATAATCAACATAGGACGATTTGAGCAATTCTCACAAATTTTGTTCTAATTATGCACCCAATTTTTTTACTCAAAAAACGCTCATAAGTCGACTTCCGTTTGGCAGATAACGAAGACAGCTTTGGAAAAACCTTTCGATGCTTTTTATAGTTGTATCAATATCATGTGACAATGCCACTTCGATCAAATAGACCTTCCTTGTCAGGTTTATAAGAAAAAGCCATGGCCTCTCCTGTGACTTTTTTGAAAGGTATACGTATTGCTATCATGAATCTAGGCACTCACATCTCAGCGGAGGGAGGCTTACAAGAGGAGGTCGCAAGCAGGATGAACACAGCATGGATGAAATGGATAGCCTTAACAGGAGTTCTGTGCGACAGAAGAATGCCAGTGCAACTTAAATCCCAACTGTACCGCACCGTCATCCGGCCAGCAGCACTGTATGGCAGTGAATGCTGGCCCTGTACGCGCGTCGAGGAACGCAAACTCAGTGTCATGGAAACAAGGATGCTGCGATGGACCTTAGGAGTCACACTAAAGAATCACATCTGCAATGACAGTATACGAGCGCAAATGAAAGTAGCTCCAATTGCCCAGAAAATGCAGGACAAGATTTTACGATGGTATGGGCATGTGCGCAGAAGGGATGAAAGTCATATCACGAAGTCAGCCCTGGCGTGGAGGCGCCAGGCAAACGACCCAGAGAGGTGGATGGACAGAATCAAGGCCGACCTGCGAGAACTTGGTATAGATGAAGACCTCGCTTCAGATAGAACGACATGGAGACGTCTCACAAGAAAAGCAGACCCTGCGTAAGCGGGACACATGCTAGGATTAAAAAATACGTATTGTTATGGTTTTTGAAGCAAGGTGTACTCCAGTAAACTCCCCTTGGAGTGTTTATCGCAAATTTGCCCTCTTTTTGCTACATTGCTTCAAAGGAAGCTACAGAGGATTTCTGCGGCGCAGGTTGAAGTCCTCTCGTGAGGACTTTATGAGGAAGGCAACGTGTATTCACGTTGTCTTCCTCATAAGGTTCCTTTTCATAAGTTCTACACCCTTGGAAAGACGTTATTTTGCTAATCAACAAAGACTTATTCCTATAGCGTTTCCTTTGTTTTACTAAGTTATTATTATGAAGAAAAATGATTGAAGCATGGAAGATGCTCGCAATTAGTGCAGCGAATGAGAACATACTAGGTCCGTGCAAAAGTTTTGTCGGTTTTTTCGAAGTGATCCTCAAATACCGTGCGGTGAAGATGAACAAACATTTTAAATTGTATACGATACATAATTTCTTTTTCTTAAGCTGCTATATCTCCCAGTGTGATTTATCAAAAGAGTGCTGAGATAATTGTTGAAAATTACAACCCTTCGTTTTCACCGTGTCCAACTTTCGCTAATTTTCAAGATTTTTGTTGATTTTTTGGAGGAGCTTCAAAATTCAGCAGATAAGGCAGACCTTGTGCCAACTAAAGCAATTTTTTGTAGCTCATAGCGGCGCAAAGGCTTAATCACTTGTTTCGCAAATGCAGAATAACACTTGATGAAATGAAGATTCTCTTTCGTACAGTTGAAGTAAGCTCAATCATAAAAACCTTATTTTGTCGATTGTCTAACATGGGTAAATGGCTACCATCTCACGACTCATAGGGTCTAATACTTTGTATAATCTTTTCTAAAGCTATTCACAGAGATAAGCATGAAAAACACATGTAAGCTCAAGAGCATCTTCCCCTCCTTGCAACCTAAACAACCATCTTTATCCCACTAAAAAGACGTTGTAGTTTGTACAATAACATAGTTTGACATTCCTTCAACAAGTTTGAGCGGCTTGTTGAAGTCTCAAGTGGTCTTTAGCATTTTAGTATATCAAAATAAAGGCTAATAAAACCGAAGTAAAGAAGATTTTGGTCTGCGTTCAGCTCGAGATTACCTCTTGGATGTGAATGAAAGTTCGGGTTTCGCTTTTTTTGGCTGCTTTGTTCAACTTTGTTGATTTTTTGAATGTCTTACTACTCATCATCTTGTGGAGCGCTTTGTTGAGGGGCATTTTCACTTCAAAAAACTCACTTCGATAAACAGATTATGAGCTTCAGAGTAGGAGATAGGAGCTGATGTTGCGCTAGTAAATGACTACATGGCATCATTGTAGCTCTTGTGTATGCTCAAATCACCTTGTCAACGTTTGGCGCAAAAACTAAAGGCGCCTTCATACCGCGTCGGCCGTCACCGCCAGCAGCCCGTAGCAGCCAGTAACTGCCGCTGGCTACTTTTGTTATCATAAGAGCGCAAAATTATCAGCTTTTTGCTACGCTGCTGTATCCGCTTACTTTTTTCACCTTCCACGCTTTTTCCTTCCTGTTGCCTCCAGTATACAGTTCAATCTCATAGATCGTACTTGTGTCCATATTTGTTATTATTTTTATAGTGTCTTGCTGTAAACTGGTTATTCCGGTGGTGCCCAGTTTCCTTATTGCAATTAAGCCAGGGTCCAGTTACAATGTAATTCCCTTTGACTCTGGACGTATCCGGTTTCCGTACTTGTGCTATTTGCTTATTTTTTGATAGTTCTGCCTCAATCTTTTCCTTGTATATGGGTGCTTATATATCATATCCTATCAGCATCGAAATCCGCACTCTCAAAACATCTTGCAAGTCTACATGCTTACAGCGTGCGAAGCATCAAGGAGTGAATCAGCTGTCATGCGAACTCGGCTTGAACATAAACATAAAGCAACTAGAATGAAAATTCTGTAGAAATACAAAAAAGGCACACAACCGCCGGATACGACCCCCAAGTTGTGTCTCGATACGCCCCCGCCCTCTCAATTTCCGTCTCAATACCCTCCCCCCAGCATTTTCGTTTGGTTGCTGTAGGCATAACATAAATGCTCTACCAAGCATAATTATAACATATTCATAATAATCATGTCAAATTACCCCCTGTGGGCCAAGCTCTAGCGAATTCTGAAAGCTTTTGATATTGCACCCACCCAAGTAAGTGGACATCCTCAGATATCTTAACTATATTTCAAAAGTGAATTACGCTGTTTTGTACTCAATACAAAGCCCTACTCCATATTTGCCCATATCATGAATCCTGCTTCAAGAAACCAGTAAAATGTGGAATTAGGAGCCAGCCAAAATCTCGTATGTCCCACATTCCGCTTCCAATAATTGTGATCCCGTAATTATCGTTTGAAGGAAGGAAGAAGAATTTAGCTCCAGTCAGTACTTCTGCAAAAAGTACGAGGTTTGGGCCATCAAACTGTCTATGTTATGTTCTCTAAAGTTTTCTTTGAAGGTAATCAATGGGATGTGGCACAACTGCCGAAAGCTGTAGCTGCCACATCCTTTTGAAGTTCACGCCACTTGACTTACCTTCGAACAAATACCTGTGCTTTTTGTATCATTGGTACTGCTTCCCTTCCTTTTTACAAAGTAGGAATTCCGGGCAAAACTGTTTCTTCTAGGAGATGATATAGTTTTTTCCTTACCCATGCAAGTATAAGATACTGCGAAAATAAGTTACGGTAACATGCTCAGTCTGCACTCCTACGTGAACCACGAGGGAAGGCGACAATAATAAGTACATTCGATAGCAAGCTTCGTGATTTGGGCTTGAATTGAGCTTAATTGGTCATCTCTAGTGTGAGATATTGAAAGCGAAAAATGGCACAAACGAGATTTTGGCTTGCTGTTCATTCTTTGGTCTGGAGGTTATTCGAACTGGGATTGCTAATTTGAGCAAAGAAATAGTAGTTCTGTGTATTAAGTGCAAAAAGAGGTAATCAACACACTTAACATAAGTAACATGCTTAAAAATAACCATCTCAGTTTCGCTAAAAGTTAACTTACAGGGGTTATTGCATGCTAATTACAAAAAAATGCTCTTATGCTTTTAGAATTCTTATCATGAATACTATACCTATGCGATGGTAGGCCAAAATATCGTTGTGCTAATATTTTGCATGATAAGCCCATCTGAAATTGTTAACGAATATGGTGTCATCTGTAATATCAGATTCAATCACTTCGATAACGACCCCCCCCCCCCCCTCACTACCCCTCAATACACCCCCCTCCCCTCCCTCCCTTCCCCTCCCAGGTGTGGCATGCCATACCCCACGCTCGATTCTGGTGATAATTCAATGATAATTCAAGCTCACACTATTAGTTGGAAAGTAAAGGTTGTCGTTTTTTTAATCAAAGCAACAGTGCGGAATCCAAAAGTATGAGCGGTATCTTTCGACAGAGCAAAGTAAGCCCTACAAGATGACCTTTGGGCATAAGCGTAATTCGGATTTATGCAAAATCTAAAGCAAGAACATGAAAGCGCCCTTCCGTGTACCAGACATATATAATTATCACTTGCTATGCTTCTTTCATGGTTACAAATCAAGACAAACACTGAGAACGGAAACTGGCGAACTCCACCTCCAGTTGTCTTGGGCTCCTCCCATATGTGCAGTCTATACTCGGAACTTTTTGAACTTTGAGTAGAATTTTAACTTCAAGTACACCTTAGTGAAGTGTTAGACAAGTGCAGCCTCTTTAATCAAAGTGGATTCCCATATGAGACCTACATCCCTTAGAAGAGCATTTAACGGTGATTCCAAATCTGTTTTTATTATCTACGAGGCGACCCTGGACGCCAAGTTAGTGTTTTTGAAGCGGAACGTGAACGCAGAATTCAAGGTAAAACTAAGTCTTACGGTGTTTACAGCACTTATACAGAGCAACGTTGCATATTGCTGTATTAGAAAGAAGATATATAGTGAAACGGAGTGCATGGTACGCGATAGGAGCCCATGATGCTAAAACACATAACACATTTCATATCCTCTATACTTGAGCAACCACCATCCTTTACCGTACCATTATCTTTGCTCACTATCGTTTATAGTCTTTTACTCCACTGTCGCATTAAAAGTCTTCGCTTTTCGCATTTATCAACTAACTAACCATTCTAAGCAACTTATTCTCAAATGTACAAGATGACGTGCAAGCATGAAGCCTTCGCTAACACTAAAAAGATCTGCTTTTTGACATTACTGGTCCGAAAGTCTGTGCTGTTTTTCAGGCCCATGCTCAAACCATTCAAAATAAAGATAGACAAAGGCTCTAAAAAGGTTCAAAGCAAAACTTCTTCCTCTTTCTAACGGTCAAGTTCAAATTCCTTTGATGTCCGCTCAAATAATCGTCGAAATCTCCAACCCATGCTTTTTTCCTATCCTAAGCGTTGCTTTTCAAAAATTTTTATCTTTAACTTTTGGACTAGCTTTGATACAATCGGATAGAATAAACAAAATGCGATGCAACAAACTATTTTAGCCTTTCCAATCAGTTTTTCAGTATTTCTTGAAATAATTCTTCCAAAAGCCTTCACTTTTGCGAAATCGTGAAATCCACAGAAGCTTAAAACACCAATAAATCTCCGGAATTTGGAGCTTCCAAAAACATTTCAATCAGACGCTGATTTTAGCGAGCAAGTGAGCATTTAGAGTTTAAAATAATGGACTCAGAATTTTTTCGGGTACAGCCTGGAACGAGTCCAAAGCAGGAATAACGATTTTTTCCTCAAATATTACACAAATTAGGAAGAAAAGAAGTCTATAAGAAAGAGGAGAAAAAGCTGCATCACATGACACACCGGTTGTTCGAGTTTACTGTTCTACGAGCGGGCTTCCCGGGTTCCACTCCGCTTTGGAGCCTGCCCATCGTGCTTGTCTCTCATGTAGCGAAGTTTACCCTTCTGATCTCGACTCGTCCTGGGTTCGCTTCCTCTTCTTATCATATCACGAGCCAGCAGATCAAAATGAGCTACGCCGCTCATCCTTCATGACTGTGCACAGACAAACAGACACACAGTTTCTTGCTTCATTTACATAGAGATGAGGATTGGAATGTCGGAATATTGAAATTAATAGCGTCGAAAAACATCTTAGAAATTTTGAAAAGCCAGCTAGAGATGCCGAAAAAATGCAAAGTAGTGCATTTATCCAAATGTTATCACTAGTGCGAAAGTTAAATATGGAATTTTTGCAAAATAGCCAGGCTCAAAATGGATGCAAATTATGGGTTGAAGATTCTGACGATTTCTCGAGCGGATATCAAAAGATTGAATGAAAACAACCATTTAGAGGAAGAAATTCTGCGTCGAACGTGGTTTGGAACGTTGTTTATCTTTATATTGTTTGAGCATAGGTCTGAAAAACAGCACGAACTTTCGGACCGACCTAACATTTACTCCTCAAAAATTGGTAAAAATTTTTCAGCTTCTTATACAACTGTTGATCAGAACCAAAACCACAACTGAACTTTGATTATTCCCACGACTATGATGATATCACACCGATTCGTGTATGTAATGATCTGTGAATATAATATAACTAGCGCCCTACGGGTCGGTATTAAGTGGGTTGGGGCAAATATTGGGTGGGTCACAAAGTTCGTTCGCCAGATTTTCGAAAAATCATAACTTCTTTTCTTCTTGGTGGAATTTCTTAATTATATTTTTGTTTGAGAGAGAAAACCTTCTACTTTACAACAGTACCTTTGCCATGAAATTGCGTGAGAAAATTTGAGAGTAAGAAGCAATTGAATAAAATTACTCAAGATTGACATTTTTTAAGCTGGATCACGAAAAATTTCGTAACTATCATTATTCGATAGAGAAAATTATGCTCTTTACAATGGTACCTTTTCCATGAGTTAAAACGAGAAAGATCGAGAGTTTGAAACAAATAAAGAGAATTCCTTCAGTTTTGCAATTTTTGAGCATGCTCAAAAAAGCCTAAAAACATCACAGAAAAGACGGGAACGTCAAGAATATGAGTTTCGTTACCTCTTCTTTCTAGCTGAGCAAAAACCGAACCAATCGAGAGCAATTTTGATTTTCGTGATATTTCCGGATTTTCGGGTCTGCGTTTTTCACGAAAATCGAAATTGCTTTCGATTGGTACGATTTTCGCTCAGCTAGGAAGAGAAGGTCACAAAACCCATGCTCTTGGCTTTCGCGCTTTTTTTTGTGACGTTTTTGGGCTTCTTTGGGCATGCTCAAAAATTGCAAAACTGAAGTAATTCTCTTTGTTTGCTTATAATTCTCTATCTTTTTCGTTTTAATTCGTAGAAAAGGCACTATAGTTAAGAGCATAATTTTCTCTATCAAATAAAAATATTTGCAGGATTTTCTGTGACCCTGCCTGAAAATGCCAATCTTGAGTAATTTTCTTCAATTTCTAACTCTCGAACTTTTTCAGGCCATTCTATGGCAAAGATGTCGTTGTAAAGAGAAAGGTTTCCTCTTTCAAAAAAGAATTGATTCAAAAATTCCACTGAGAAGTAAGGAAGTTATGATTTTCTGAAAATCTGGCGAACGAACTTTGTAACCCACCTAATACATTGATAAGTGGCTGCGTGCACCTAACAATAAGAATAGCAAGGAACTGAATTTTTTTTTGGTGCAATGTAAACAGTAGTAGAAGCAAGATATCCTGCCCCAAAAACCACAGGTCTCAAACATGAGAATCACTTAAGCAGTAGTCTCTGTACAACAGCTGAGTCGACACGAAATTTATACTGACTTTCAGAAACAGTGCAACGCCCGCAAACATACCGATCTGTCGGTCATCCAACGTCCTATACTCTCCTTATAATGTCCGAAGTCATTTCTCAAAGCGAGACCAAAGCCCGCTCAAAGCTTTTTCTTGGACAATCTTAGCAAAGATGCCCTGCCGCATGCAGTCCCTGGTCTTCCTTCCCCTGATACCAAGCTTCTCTTGCTTCTTCTGCTTTCAAAAGCACAACTACGATTTTCGCAATGTGATAGGTAAAGAAAGTTTCCGGGGACTTTTGGAAATTTCATTTTCGGACGCATTATTTTGGCGCTCGGTCGAAATTTGACAACAAGTTTTTCACACTGTGCAGTAGAGGAAAGCTTAAGCTTTTCGATACCCTCTTAATTTTTATCAATTTAAATCATGTTCAATCTGCACATCAAAAAAGCAAATCTTTTCAACCATGAAAAATTCACAACTTTTCTTCCTGCTGTCATTCTTCTGTACACTTCAAAAAATTTCGTTTAAATCATAAGTGGTCTAAATAGGAGACTTTCAGCTCCCAATCCGCACCTGCACTCTAACTTTGCGTTTTGCGCTCTGAAATTACGAGCTGACGAATTTGCTTCTGGATGCAGTTCTTTCCGCATCTCGCGTCGCTACCGGGGATCGCCACGCCTGGCTGATAGGACCAAAAGATGTGTAAGGCATCACCTCAACAATGTTCGCATAATCAAAGATTTGGTCCATCCTATGCAGAAGAGAAGACTTCAAAGTCACTTATTCGAAAAGTGATGCATTTTTGGGGCAAAAAATGTTTGATTTTTCGAACTTTTTGGGAAAAAATTTTTGCAGGCAGTCGCTTAAAGATGTAAATTGCCTCCATAACAGCCCCAGCTGACTTCTATATGACCGTCTGAGCGTCTGAGCTCTCCAGCTCTTATTGTACCTGAACAATCCTAAACAAATATGCCACTTTTTGCGTCGACTTTTTTCCCTTCTGCGCATGCTGGTGAATCGCAGTGAGGTGTTGAAAAGCCAGCAAGACAAGTATATGTTATAGACAAAATTATCTTTGCGATGAAGTTTGTAGCTTCAAAGAATAATTAACCTGTTTGCAGTTACAGCGATTTGAGAAGAATTTTCGCAAGTGCCGGGAACTTTCTTTACGACTTAATAAAAGCGGCCAAAGCGGATTTCAAGCGAACTTTTGTATAATTTAGCAGTAGAACTGAGAAATTCTTACAAGGGAATGGTGAGAAGTCGAAGTGGCCAATCCGCACAAGCTGCATACCATTCGGTGCAGCATAAAATGCTGATTTCAAATCTGCCATTCATATCTGCAGAGCATCTTTGTAGGCGAAGTTATGAGCAGCTTTGCTGCGAAAAAGCCGTGTACAAAAAATGCGAAATTAGGCACATTATTACTCTTTCAGCTCACCTCTAAATACGGGTCATATGAAATATCTAGTTGCAGGTTTTGGTCCAACACTGAGCCGAGAATGGCTTTGTACGGCCAAGTTTGCACTTTACACACACAATTGCTTAGCAAAATAATGGCCTTCAACGGCTTATAATTTCGTCCACAAAAGCGCTCTGCAAATAAGGAAGACAGTTTTGGGGTCAGCGTTTTATGTTGAGTCTAATGGTATGCAGCTTGTATGGATTGGCCACTTCGAGTTCTGAGCATTCCCTTGTTAGCAAAATTGCGCTGCCGCATAAAGCCCTTGAAGCTTTGCTTCCTCTGAGACTAAGCTTGCTTTGCTTTTTTCTTTTTCAAAGCAAAAATACGATTTTTGCAAAGAGCGGCCGAAGTGGATTTCAAGCAACTTCTTGTGAGATTTAGCGCTAAAACCTACACAAAACTCAGGCTGATTTTCAGTCAACTGTGTCATGTTTTAGAAAGGTTCCAGCGAAAGAAAAACCCCACCTAAAGCTTTTGATGCGGCTTTCGCCAAACGTCTTAAAAGTATCCCCGAAAGAAAATAGGGCTCTGCGCAATCGCAAAGACTGGTGAGTTCACTACTGCTTATGCATTAAGCCCTCACAGTTCTCTTCCGTCTTTTGAACGCTTTTCTAAAATCGTACGATAAATTTTGATTACCTGTAGCGATTCTGAAAACTATAGAGATTGTTTACCTAAATGAAGGAATCTTAAGGAATCCTTCTCAAGCAATGGTCGCAAACACATCGTCGCGATCATGCATAGCTCTACACTTCGATAATGTCTCCACATGAGGTGATTTCTTAGCGCGAGACTAAAACTCCTGAAGCTTTCTATCGGAAAATATAGCGAAAGGGGTACTTTTCCTTTATCCGGACAAATTTTTTCAAAAAAAGATGTTGCTTCTACAGTGCTGGCCATAGCTATAAAGCCACCCCTGAAAAATCAAGGTAATTTGTCCTGTGTCGAACAAAATTGTCTAAAAGACCACTATTCTATTTGTAAACTAACGTTATATCACTGTTCAGAACGGCTCCCAATTTTATTGGTTTTGGCTAGAGAAAAATCGAAAAATTTGAAAAAACGTGTTCCGAAGGCTGGCCATAGCTATAAGGCCACCTCCTATTTTCAAGCAATTCTACATCCTTTGAATCTAGAATTTCTTGTACAGTTACAGCATCAAAATATAAAGCATTTGTTACACCCAGGCGCTGTCGTCATTTGAAAAGAAAGTTTATAGCGCATTTTTTGCTTCAAAATGCATGAAAAGTCACATTGCTGCAAAAAACTGCTAGTTTACTGAATTTTCGAGCACTTATTCAACTTGGATGAAGGCATTAGGATTTGCTACGCTTTTACAATAAATGCTGTGAAGGGCGCTTGCGTCAATTGTGCGTAGTCGCTGATATCAATAAGGGAGCCTCAACCTTACCATGGGTTAGGCCCGCTTTTTGAGTCGAAAACTCGATTTTCGGCGAGCGAAAAACTTTTGATCGGAAGTTGGCGCAATATTTGCAAGACGACGCACTAGTGCAAAAGTTGTCAGAACATTTGAAAAGACGCAACTTCAACGTTGAATTCAAATTGCTTCATCTGCAGTTCAGTTGTGCGCAGTAGATGTAACATGACTCTCAATTTTACTCTCTTCAACTCCTCATCAAGTCATATCTTACGAAACTGTTAGGAACACTAGAATATTAGAGTCTTGAACGGTTTTTGGTCCGATCGAATGGTAAGAGTGGGTCTTGCTTACCCACAGTGTGTTACTGATTTTTGAAGGAATTGTGCTCAAGGCATAACCGGAATCCTAAAAGTTGCGATGAAGTTTCGGCAACGCACACAAGTTTATCGTTGTAATGACGACGCAATGAAAACATAACAGGGCTTTTCGGACATCGGAACTCAAATTCTATGGTTCGAAAGCTCATCTACTGAAGGGGCGGTTGAGGCTCGCTCTTTGATGTATGCAACTACGCAGGAGACTCAAGCGCCTTTCACAACATTCATAACAAAAGCTTAGCAAAGTGTAATGCCCTCATCCAGGTTGAATAAGTGCTCGAAAACTCAGTAAACTAGCAGTTTTTTGCAGCAATGTGACTATTTATGCATTTTGGAGCAAAAAATGCGGTATAAATTTTCTTTTCAAATGGCGACAGCACCAGGGTGTAACAAATGCTTTATATTTTGATGCTGTAACTGTACAAAAAATTCTAGATTCAAAAGATGTAGAATTGCCTGAAAATAGGAGGTGGTCTTATAGCTATGGCCAGCCTTCGGAACATGGTTTTCTCAAATTTTTCAATTTTTCTCCAGCCAAAACCAATAAAATTGGGAGCCGTTCTGAACAGTGATATAGCGTTAGTTTACAAATAGGATAGTGGTCTTTTAGACAATTTTGTTCGACACAGGGCAAATTACCTTGATTTTTCAGGGTGGCTTTATAGCTATGGCCAGCACTGTATTCTTGTACCATATTTTGTCCTAGCTTCACAGGAAGGAGTGTTAACCTTCTGCCACATGTCAAAAAAAATTTGGCGTGTCACCTACATGTTCAACAGGTTTTCCCAAGAGTTTTTGTCACCTTACCTAGCGGTGCAAGTCAATCTGTTTTTTAGTCAATTTTGAGCTCATTTCGAATAGTCATTTCGGCTAGAATTGCTTGGCGAACAGAAAGACTTGAGGAGAAATACATTTCTGAATCACTGTTGAAAGCAAGCAGTATATTCTGGGATAAGTTCATGATTGTTTTCGGCTTATGTAAAAAAGCTGAACAGCTTAGAAGACCACAAATTCTCTTTTATCTCACCGGAAACGATTTCGAGAATAACATGTTAAAACTGACCAAAACGTGTAAATTTTTTTGTGACACGTGGCAAGAAGGCAGTCCTCGTAGAATCTATGAAAAATTATTCTTAGGCTAGAAAGTAACTCCCAATTGTATAATATGAGGGCTTTTTGAAAAAATGGATCCGGATAACGGAAAAGTACCCAAAAGGTCTTGCCTTAGGAAGCCCATGGCTCTATTCTTCTTTTTAAACCAAGCCCCTTTACTTTTTTTTGCTTTTGGGAGCAGAAATTTAATTTTTGCGAAGTAGGATTGGTTAAAATGGATTTCAAGCAGGTTTTTTTAACTTAGCCTTGAAAACAAGAAATTCTTAGCAAAAACGTCCTGCGGCAGTAGCGACCGTAAGGGTGCTGGTAAGTGGGTTGGGGCAGATACACTGATGACTGTCTGCGTGCAACTAAGAATAGCAAGGAAATGAATTTTCATTTTCTCAACGACCTTTGGCGCAACGTAAGTACGTAGTAGTAAGGAGCAAGATCATGCTTTCAAGAAAACTTTTTACAATGAGTAACTCCCAAATCATCTACGTTGTTCTTCTTGCAGTTACCCTAGTCCAGATACCAGAGATCCTAAACATGGGAATCACCTCGTAGTAATCTATGTAGAACAACCGACTTAACCCCAACTCAGGCTGGCAATCAGGAACTGCGCAACGGTCCAAATGCATCTACCTTCGCGATCATGCAGTCCTATACTCTCCCCATAGTGTCTCGCAAAGTCATTTCTAGTTGGTAAAAATGTTTGGTTGTTGAATCTTTTTCCAGCAGACCGAGTTCCCTCTGCTTTTAGAGGCAAAAACAATATTTACACAATGTAGAAGCACCGGAAAGTAAGTTTCTAAAGGTTTTGTGAAATCCAGCATTGAACCTAGAAATTTAGCAAGATGTTTCTAAGAATTTAGTAAAGTGTACTACCACATGAGACTGATTCTTTTCTCCCAACAAGACGTAACTTCCTCTGTTTTTTTTTTTCCAGAGGCAAAAGCACAATTTTTTCGAAGCAAAAGCACCCAAAGGAGCTTTCAGCGAATTCCCGTAAAATGGATAAATTATATTTTCCTATTTTCCTAACCTTCGTATTGCTTCAAAATCATAACGTTCTTCGAGAACCAATTTTTAATTTTACAAAGATTGGGCTGGAAAGCAAATAAAGCAGCAGTTTTCCAAATCAATAGGAGCTGGAGGCTAGACATTTGCACTAATTTGGTAGTCTGGAATCAATGTTTCGTTGTTGTTTCTTCGTACATGATAAGCACTTGATCTCTTCTTTGCTTGTTTGTGAATGAGATGGTAATCTTTGACGATTATTGCCTATATTCCCTATTTGCACTTTCCATGCAGAACGAGTTCTTATTTGCACTTGAAGTGCATACAATCTGAAAACTGCTACGAACACCATCATCGGTTTACATCGTTGTTTTGCAAGCCATATGGATCCTATTTGTATGACGCATAATCTGGCCTGCCCTCGTTATCGCAAATCTCTTCTCAACACTGTAAGAGAACACATAGCACAACAATAAAGCATAGGGGGAGGAGAGTAATCCTGTAGTATCGCGTTGAAAGAGTCCAAAAGATATTATAGTAAGATTACTTCTCATTCACACCTTATCAATCCTAAAAAATGCTTTTTGTGATTGAGCAGAACTCCGACTCGAAGTGCTGACCAGCGTCTTGGGAGCAGTTCAGCTTTTACGGTAAAAAGCGTGTTTTTCACAATTATACTATTATATATACACCACTGCAGATGTGGAAGGCTCTCATCATTCTACCGTAAACGTTAAAAAGCAAAATTGTAACCACTATGAATTAGTCAAACTCCAGCTATATGCTTCTCTACAAGATTCTTGTGCTATAAAGATAACATACATTGCTATATTTCTCATTATGAGGAAATGGACATAAGCCTTTTAGTTTCGAGTTCATCTATCGCCGAACCATTTGTAAGATGTGCGATGCTTGATGTGCGTATTGCACAACGTGCGTGCTACTTAACGGCCTGTAAGACTATTGCCTATTTATTTTTAATGTTTCTTTGCCTCTTTTAGTTTGATTGTATATATATATTCACAACACATTTCTACAATTTGCTGCGCTAGAAAAGGTTTCACTGAGGACTTGATAATGAGAGATCGGTTGCCCCACATTGTGTACAGTACCCACACTAATTATTCGACAGAAAACGCAAAAACTGACGATCCGCGTTTTTTTCGTTTTTTCTTCATAACTTCCTTCAAATTGCGTAAAATACAAATCCGAAGAAAGCATGATGCTCAGCTTGTCAAGATGAATCTTCTGATATACTGTACTCTCGTACTATTCTGTTTTCAATCTGCTCGATTTTTGTGTGAGGACGGGTATTCGTAGTGGTGTAACTCAGCGAAGAACACACATGGACGATTCATGTAAACATGGTTCAGTAGTGCTGTCCCCGTAGATTATCATGTACTAGCATTCAGCAAAGGATCCCCTTTCCAGAAAGATAGGCCGTTCAATTTTGAAAAAATCGATGTCTCTCAAATTTTGGTTACCGTAACCATACCGTAAGACGCTAATTTGCAAAGCAGGTGCGTTTTTCGTGATCAGCAGGCTAAATAACCCCTATGCGCAAGTTTTCCGAGGAATGTGGGAGGACCGGCCCGCCGCCCGTCACCCTCGGCTCAGTACGCGCCGCAGTCCGCGTCGCACTGAAACTCATCACTGAAGCGCGTTTTTACGCTAGCGTCGCAAATATGCAAAAAGAGTTAGCACCATGTTAGTACCCATCCCCACTGTTCGTCACTTTGTAATCACCTAGCATAGGCACATCTGCCCGAAAAGGACAAGGTCCACGGCAAATCCATAACCTCATGCCGTACACCTTCCGGAACTCCACGAAGAAGCCTCATTATGCAAAAATAAGTAGGCTGTTTGTATCTAGCATACCAGATAACCCTCTTAGACCGATCAAAGGCAAATCTGTGGTTTTGACCCCGACACACAATGCAAGGAAAAAATAAGTTGTCGGAAAAATCTCGTAAATAACGTGCAGGAGAATGCCCATCTATTGTGTTCCAGCAAAAATCACAGCTTCGAAATTTGAGGCCTGGATGTTATAATAGCGCCAATCTCGTAGAGGCGGAATGCTTGCACATTGCTATATAAAACTCCATCATCCATTCAAGACTTGTGCGGGGAAGGAGGCTGCACAACACGTGATCCTACCAGGGAGAACAGACTAAACAGCAGAGCGACTCTACATTTCCACATCGCTTTACTAGTCATCTTCAGACAATGAGCGTGATTTGTGAAGCCTACAAGTCGTAGATGTTCATCCTTGTTGCGATGTCTGTTGCGAAAATTTCTCGAATTGTATTCTAGCGGATCTAGTGGGATTACTGTGACTTAGTGAATGCGATACTCTCGTTTGATAGGAAGGTAGCGCCTCAAAACCACATTTAGCGACATATAAATCAATGGGTTTTGATTGGTATTACTGCCAGAACTCTGCCCCGAACTGAAGCTGATGAACTCATTGACAAATTTGGAATCCCGCTAATGCCACATTTCCCGTGACTGGACAAGCATGTGAGTGGACAGAGTCACTGGCTCTAAATTTGCATACCATACTGACATCCTATCTGTCCAACCTGTCCAACCATAAAGCCTTGTCTTCTTGGTGCAGAGAGTGAGTCTAGTCCGGACCGCGCAAAAAAGGTCGTGATCTCAGCAACAGATTGCATTATTTTTATACATGTCTATCCTCTCTAATAGTATGAAGCGGACAATCAAAAATGGAGGAAAGTTTTCGTCTGCGTAGAGTCATGCCTATCATTACTGCATAGGTCTCTCCTTACTGCCTGCTCATATTTTACTGGCAAGCTTTAGTGTTTGACCCTAGCTGAGATAGAAGCAATTGTTTGGCGTCTTCCATCTGCACAAAAGCACACGAGGCAGTGACTGATTTGTTTGGCAAACTGCTCCGCCAAACGGAGCCATAACGAAATCTACGCACTAAAATAAGTTTGAAAAACCTTTTCGTCTGGTAGCTTAGAATACTTGCGCAAAATTCTCTCATGCTTAATGAAACGAGTATACGGGTGCACGCGTCGCCTTTGAGCCGCGATGCGTACTGAGCCGACGGTGACGGGCGGCGGGCCGGTCCTCGGAATGTGGGCTCTTTGATTTTTTCTCGTTCTAGGCTCTAAAGCTTGCCGACGGGTTTTGGCTGAAATATTGATGATCTTGGATTGACCGGAAACTTGGCCCATAGAGGTTTTCGGACTCGCTGATTACAGAAATAGTGCCCTCTGTGCAACATAAGTTCTTTTGGCAGAGTTATGCTGAGAGGAATGCTGCGATACTACGCAAGTGCCTAAGTTTGTCTGCCCTTTGCGCGTGTCTGTTGGACAACTTACCTGCTCCTTTTTGTAATTTGAAATCACTAGAGGCAGTGCTCTTAGAGCATGCTTAAACTAGGCCCTTACCTTCATTGATCGCCGAACTGTGAGCTGACGAACTCACGTCCTCATGAAAATCATTCGAAATTTTAAGATCGCATATTTTGGCCAAATATCGCCGCGAATGGTTACAGATGACTCTGATTGCAGATATTATGTTTATATACACATGCAAATTGATAATTTATGCCCCATACTGCTGCTTACCCCTTGTACCAACTCTTACACCTGTAACTCAAAGTTTGCAAAAAATCGATAAGCCGATATCGACCGATGACGAAATGTAATCTATCAGACCAGCTCGGCTCCTAAGGCTGTCATATTGATTCCATGTTCCGGAACTGTTTCCGCGCAGTCTCGCAATGTTCCCGCACTGTGCTCGGAACTGTGGAACTGCAACTGTGCTGCATGCACTGCAGCCGCCCCGCACGCGTTTTGAACGGCGGGAGTTGGAGAATTTTGACCGTTTTCAACGGTTTTTCTTCCAAATTTTTCTCATTTTGGCCTTATTCCTCTACCCTGCTCTTTTTTTTTGATCAGCAGTACTTCGAGCTCGAAGCGGGGCTGAAGAATGAGCGCTTTTCTGTTCTGCGTATGCGACAAAATGTGTGTTCTTGCGCTCGTCCATTTTCTCTTCGCTTTATTTTTACAAGGAAAGGGGCTGAGAATGGTCAAAAAGGAAACTCATCAGAAAAGAAGAGAAAAGTCCCAATTTATACAACTTCAGAATTGCTCCTACTCCTTAATTTATGGCGAAAAGCGCTCATTCTTCAACCCCGCTTCGAGCTCGAAGTTCTGCTGATCAAAAAAAAAAGGAGCAGGGTAGAGGAATAAGGCCAAAATGAGAAAAATTTGGAAGAAAAACCGTTGAAAACGGTCAAAATTCTCCAACTCCCGCCGTTCAAAACGCGTGCGGGGCGGCTGCAGTGCATGCAGCACAGTTGCAGTTCCACAGTTCCCAGCACAGTGCGGGAACATTGCGGGACTGCGCGGAAACAGTTCCGGAACATGAGAATCAATATGACAGCCTTAGGAGCCGAGCTGGTCTGATAGATTACATTTCATCATCGGTCGATATCGGCTTATCGATTTTTTGCAAACTTTGAGTTACAGGTGTAAGAGTTGGCACAAGGGGTAAGCAGCAGTATGGGGCATAAATTATCAATTTGCATGTGTATATAAACATAATATCTGCAATCAGAGTCATCTGTAACCATTCGCGGCGATATTTGGCCAAAACATGCGATCTTAAAATTTCGAAAGATTTTCATGAGGACGTGAGTTCGTCAGCTCACAGTTCGGCGATCAATGAAGATAAGGGCCTAGTTTAAGCATGCTCTAAGAGCACTGCCTCTAGTGATTTCAAATTACAAAAAGGAGCAGGTAAGTTGTCCAACAGACACGCGCAAAGGGCAGACAAACTTAGGCACTTGCGTAATATCGCAGCATTCCTCTCAGCATAACTCTGCCAAAAGAACTTATGTTGCACAGAGGGCACTATTTCTGTAATCAGCGAGTCCGAAAACTTCTATGGGCCAAGTTTCCGGTCAATCCAAGATCATCAATATTTTAGCCAAAACCCGTCGGCAAGCTTTAGAGCCTAGAACGAGAAAAAATCAAAGAGCCCACATTCCTCGGAAAACTTGCGCATAGGGGTTATTTAGCCTGCTGATCACGAAAAACGCACCTGCTTTGCAAATTAGCGTCTTACGGTATGGTTACGGTAACCAAAATTTGAGAGACATCGATTTTTTCAAAATTGAACGGCCTATCTTTCTGGAAAGGGGATCCTTTGCTGAATGCTAGTACATGATAATCTACGGGGACAGCACTACTGAACCATGTTTACATGAATCGTCCATGTGTGTTCTTCGCTGAGT
Source organism: Cylicocyclus nassatus (assembly GCA_958299035.1). Classification (NCBI taxonomy): domain Eukaryota; kingdom Metazoa; phylum Nematoda; class Chromadorea; order Rhabditida; family Strongylidae; genus Cylicocyclus; species Cylicocyclus nassatus. The sequence goes on from CATQJL010000001.1 coordinate 82,617,608, forward strand.
TACACCACTACGAATACCCGTCCTCACGCAAAAATCGAGCAGATTTAAAACAGAATAGTACGAGAGTACAGTATATCAGAAGATTCATCTTGACAAGCTGAGCATCATGCTTTCTTCGGATTTGTATTTTACGCAATTTGAAGGAAGTTATGAAGAAAAAACGAAAAAAAACGCGGATCGTCAGTTTTTGCGTTTCCTGTCGAATAATTAGTGTGGGTACTGTACAGAGTCAATTACTAAATTAGAATTTGCTCACAGACAGAATCTGATTCAGACATGAGCTGAGCTGTTGGTATTTACGAAACTGCTTGCGCTCCGCGGGAATATTGAAGAATAGTGCCTATCTAACGTGCCGCAATCAGTCGGTCACTATTGCCTGTCACCATTTTTGGTGAAGGCTAAAGTTAATGCTGTTAAAAACGTCAGTGACAAGGGTACAGATGAGAAAACAGTCAATCTGGAATTGTACTGGAAAAATAATTTATAAATGTTTACTGAATTCGAAGGTAGTTTTCTACAATACAGTACATATAAAACGTGGTCTCCCTACCGTTCCTCATTAAGTAGTCGCATCCGATTGCGGTGAGATTAGCATCCTAGAAAACACTGATGCTTTTTTGAAAAGAGTTGCTGAGACATTGACTGGATTTAAAGAAATGATTTCACAGTTTTGTTGATATTAGACTGTTATTTCAAAGGTTATACATTATGTGAGCGTTTTTCACAAACTTATCGTAAGCACATGATACGTATTCTAGGGATTTCTTACTGAGATTTTGAAGCCCAAAAAATGATCTCTAGAAGAACGAATTTTGGAAGTTGGAATGAAATTGAGATTTCCATTCGTGCTGGAAGAAACGTAGTTTGAAATGATAAATGTTTTAAAAAGAAAGATAGAACAATATTTTTTAATTCCTGCAATTTGCAATTAACCTCCCTATCTATCTATTTATATCTAAAAACATTATTCGAGCTATTTTCTGTTTAAAATCATCAATTCTTTGAAAACTTAAGTACTTATTCGAAACGTAAATAAGTAAGGTTTGCTCTTAACACGATCAAGTTCGTTTATCAAAACATGAACATTGAAACTTCGTAAAATTTCATAGAGGAGACGGCACGCTTCATGATTTCAGATTTTCCTCTACTATTGTGGTTGGTTGCCGTGATTCTAACTTTTGAGTTTAGGGATGCTAACAGATGATTATCATCACGAGAGAGTTCTACAGCTTTATGTAGAGAAGGGCTGGAGTAAAAAAAATACGGAGCTAATAAAGCCGCCTTTGAAGAGATATTACCAATCCTTTTTGCTCAAAGTTAAAGATAAACGGAAAGATGAAAAAAGTTCGAGGCACAATCTCGAAAACTAATATTGTATTCGGAATCCCCATGCTCGATTACCTCCCTGTTGCAAACTTCCAGCCTCGTAGCTCAAACTTTGCAAAAAAATCGATAAAAATCGATAAAATCGATATCGATCGATGACGAAAGGCAGCCTATGACACCCGCCGGGGCCCGAAGTGTATGTGTGCCAAGTTTGGTCCGGATCGGTTCAGAAATGGAATTTTCTATTCGGAACATACGTACAGACAGACATACAGACATACATACAGACAGACAAACAGACATTCAGCTTTATATATAAGATGCTTACCTTGAACATATAGGTAACATTGACAGCGAGTTCGTCGGGGTCCGGTCTGTCGTTTCTTCAAAAGTTCTCTATGCTTACAAATTTGGGAGAGCTAATAAGCTTAGCTCACTTGAATCTGCGATAAAATCGATCGGCTTGATGTTTTTCAAGGTGAGTCATCCTCGGTGCTTTTGATAAGATTTCTCGAGCTCTCAAAGCGAGTTCGCAACTAAATGCTGTCTGAAAAGTCAAGGTCTGCAATGAAATTGAATTCGGTAGTCAACCATTTATTAAGCTATTCCAAAAGAATACTTGATTTAGCGTGCTATTTTTTTCAAAGCAAACGTTCCCGGCTGACGAGGAAAAAATGATCGCAAAAGCAATTTCAAAGATCACATTATCAACTTACACCATTCCTTTTTAGTCGATAGAGTAGTTCGTCCATGAAGGCTATGGCATAGGGCTTGACCCCGCAATCGAGAGCACGAATATGAAAGTTATTGTAAAAATATTTAGCAGCAAAAGCCAACAGAGGGAGAGTCTAAATGTTGAAGGCTAAGTCCATGAAAGCGTTAGAAGTCTAACTTACGCTAAGGATGTAGAGCAGCTTCATTTAGTTCTTCCTCAATCCCCTCGCTTCATTTATACCGCTAGCAACGAAATTAATGAGTTAGAAAGAAATGATGTTCGCTCTGGCTTTAGAGTACAAGTAAGCACAATAGCGTTCGTCGTGGATTTTTGAACAACGGACAATGTTTGGTGACTATGAGCAATTGTTGTGCTCGAAATATACCAGCATTAAAGCTAAAATACACGTAAAAGTGCAGCTGTTTGCGATGATAATTCCAACGTCGTACAGCTGTTCAGTTTTCATTATACAAAAGCGAATTTTCAAATGAAATTTGCGTGGGAGAGCAGTGCCGCAAAAGAAAGAATCACCGTAGAAATTCAATAATCATTTCAAGCTATTTTTCCCCCAAATGTTTCATCTGAATGTTAATTTGAACGCAGAATGCTGGCAGGCTGGGACACTAATATTTCCATGGAACGCGAGCGATCGACTGAACCATTCAAGAGTGAGATCATCATATGACCCAGGATACAAAAAAATTGCATGTTTTTATAAGCACATTTGAATTCCTTCGCCAACCACTCACAAACAATAACAAACCATGCTTGCACTCCGTATGTCATTGAAACTCCCTGGTTCCAGCCGTTTTGGGGCACAGTAACCCATGGGTTTCAAGGAGAATAAAGCCCAAAAAATACAAAAATTAGCTGATTTTTTGGGCGCTACCATCGTTAATAATATGGTTATTATTTTGTGTTTTGACTCATTTAGGTTAAGGTTTTAAGACTTTCTTCAACTTTGCTCGTCTCCGCTTCTAAAAATGAATATTTTAAACACGTCTTCTATGCAGATTTTATCCATTTGAATTATATATCTGGAAAACAATCGGCGAGCATATCATTTAATTGTCTTCTTCTCGTTATTGTAAAACTAATGTTTACATACCTGTATAAGCGCCCTTCGCAAGATTGTTTTTTGGAGCAATCAAAGTATACGTTTGATTTGCAGCAACTTTTCGAAGTTTCCGGTCATGCGTTTGCACTTTCGTTATGAAAACATGCAGCGCACAAACTGAAAATCTTAAAACCTCTCTAAGCGATATAAAATTGAGTGAGTTGCATTGGCAATGCTTTCAAATTTCAATTCTTCTTCGTAGATATAAATGGTTCACTGTTTCCTCTACAAGCTTTTGCATCATAACAGCGCAAATTAAGGCTTTCAAGCATAGGATGCATGGCAAAGATTTTATGAGAAGTTGTGATTCTTCGAGGAAAGCAAAAACTTACTGTTAGCATGTGATCACATGCATCGCTTCATACTCTTATGACTGATCAATCAACCATTTGACACATGCAAAAAATGACTGCCTAAACAAAGGTGTGCTTCACACATTCTCCCAGAGTATGTAGCATGTAGCAGAACATGTAGATATATCGTTTGTTCCCCAGCAAGATTCCCATAGATACCACGTCATCTCGCTGCCTTTCGCTCTTTTGAACGTGTTAACCTCGGGCAGTTCCGTTGAAATCCCAGAAGAAACGTGTCAAAAAGAGCGAAAGGCAGCGTCGCACCACGTACGCACGCTGGTTCACATGGGAACCTCTCTGGGGCGCAGACAGTATGTTGTTGAACTAGGGAGTCTATTGTAATCGCTTTTCATGCTTTATTGCTATTGAAAACTTCAAGCGCACAATTTGGCGTCCGTATGTTTCCGCTCGCATTATTGCTAGCTTGAAGGCATCTATGTATGCACCACTCGTCTTTTGCTTGTGTATCAGACTTGATTATTGTCCTAGAACAGTGAAAAAACTCAATGACCTATTCTAATACAAGGTTGATAATCAAGGCGAAGATGAACAAGGCTGGAAAAAAGTTGATTCTGGTGTTTCTAAATTGAACATAATTAAACACAACATAATTACGTTCCAAATTTAATGTTAATTTCGAAATACTATATGGCTTTGAAAATACTATTTGGCACTCTGCACAAGGGTGAAGTCGAAAAATTCAAAACAATTAAGAAAAAATTCTAAGAAGTGGAAAGTGGATGTTTGGTGACACCGCTCGGCTATAAGAGGAGCAAAACCCAGAACGAACATGCCTTTGTATGTATCATCTTATTGTGGGAGAGCGCAAATGATTGGTTTCTTGCAAGGGAAAGCCGCTTGCTCGAAGTGGTGATTCAGAAGGTGATGTATACCAGCGAGTAGAGCTTAGAACGCCAATTTAAAATGTACCTTCTATATTTGCGAAGCGTTTTTCTATTACTTAAAGGCAGTGTCCGGGCAAAAAGTCGATTTTGAGATTTTGTGCTTACCGGGGCCTATTCACTATGCTGAATCCGAAAATCCACATTGGAAAGCGCAAAAACGGCAAAAAAGACTCTAACGCAGAAGGGAAATCGAAAGTGGGCGGAGTCCTTCCCACTGTGAATTTCGCAGTCCCAGCTTCTAAGGTAATCTTCCCAATTCCTCCAGCGCCTTGAGATCTCCACCGACCAAGTGCGAATACATGACCTGAAATCGGAACCGAGAAGATCGCTCTGGAAGCTGGGAGCGTACCACAGTGGGGAAGGTCCCGCCCACCTGCTGATTTCCCTCCTGTGTTAGAGCCGTTTTTCGCCGTTTTCGCGCTCTTCAATGTGCATTTTCTGATTCAGCGTAGCGAATAGGCCCGGCTAAGCAAAAAAAATCTCAAGATTGAGTTTTGCCCGGACACTGCCTATAAGGTCTTTTCTATATTCGTAGAAGTGACACTTAGTAAGAAAATAACAGCATGAGAATAAAAACACGATTAAACAGTACTTCAAAACATTCAGAAGTCAGATTAGACCCAAGGATGGGTCGCTTGCTTGAGCATTGATACTTTTATTGAAAACTTCCGTGATTTTATAACTCAAAATGCAAGAAAAAATTTGGCATAAAAGCTTCTCACTTATTTCAAGAGAATCTACGCAGTTACAGAACGTATATCAGCTCAGCGTTTCAAGCTTTTCCGCCGGTATAGTCATCTTCTAGAATTGTCACATCGACCAAGCGGCCTTCCTTTCTCAGTAGTGTTCGCTGCAATAATTGTTGTAGTTAAAAGCTAAAACTTTTGTATCGAAGTTACAAAGTGGTTACATAAAACATACTCTCTATCAGGAAATAAGTTAGCCCCTTCGATCCGAGAATCGCAGTGAGCCAGGTTTTTGGAAAAACATTCAAGAAAATGATTCAAAAAATTAACATATAACTTCTTAATAACTTATAACTTATAACTTCTTGACAAGTGAAGCCTTTTTAGTCAAGGTGGCTCTCCCAAATAAGACCTATATTCCTTGGAAGAGCATTTAACGCCGATTTTAAATCTGTCTTTATTATCTACGAGGCGACCCTGGACGCCAAGTTAGTGTTTTTGAAGCGGAACGTAAACGCAGAATTTAAGGTAAAACTAAGTCTTACGGTGTTTACAGCGCTCAAACAGAGCAACGATGCATATTGGAAAGAAGATATTCAGTGAAACGTAGTGCATGGTACGCGATAGGTACGCATGATGCCAAAACACAGAACACATTTTATATCTTCTATACATTGAGCAACCACCATCCTTTACCGTTCCTTTCCTCACCATTGTTTATAGTCTTACTCCACTGTCGCATTAAAAGTCTTCGCTTTTCGCATTTATCAACTAACAAATTCTAAACAGCTTAGGCCCGCAGTAAAGCTCGGTCACGGGAGATGATCTCCCCTGAGGCCCTCATATGAGGCTTTATCGGGTGAGATGAGGACTCCCACTTTTCCGTGATGCAACATACTTAGGTCACCCTACAGGTAAGCTTCAGATGAAGCCCGGCAGGGAGATCAGCTCCATGCCGAGTCATCGGAGATGAGCCGGGCGACGACATGAGGTAGATACTGTGCTAAAGAGGAGAGCACAGAGAAAACCTCCGTAAGTTGCTCCCGAGTAACCTACGAGACACCGCAGTCGACGTTCTTTTGCAGTGCAAAACTCCCAAAATTGCACAAATTCGGGGGCCTAAGCGAGTGAGGATCGATGAACAGCTGATTGCGTGACGAAATCGGAAAGAAGTTTTTTTGCATTTTTTGCAGTAGTTGCTCGTTTTTTTCCAAAAAAACGCTTCAGATAACAAAAAGGTAAATTTACCTTTCTAGCCATTTTTCGCCAAGTGTGATTTTTCCTCGTATGAAGGCCAAAATATTGTGTATTTGTTTTATCTCGTTGTTTGCCTGGTGAAATCTCTGCTAGCGGTTATCATCGATTTTTTCGACAGCGGCCGCTATCAAAGATCGCCAGGCCAAGTAGCAAAAATCCAGCTAGCCGCACTCGAACCACGGCTCTGCCGCTTGAAGCGCTTTAGTCTTATCCATTTGACTAGTAATGCACGGCAGAAACGTCCCATCTTTGAAAACGCGAACGTCCAGTAAGTGATCTGCTCTAAATCAATCGCTCCCCTGGCAGTGTGCTTAGGCGCGATGAGATCAACTCCGGTCCGCCTCAAGAGAGATGTCCTAATGGGGGTTTACTAAGGGCCTTAATCTCAAATGTATCAGATGACGTGCAAGTACATGGAGCCTTCGCTGACACTAAGAAATCTGCTTTTTGACATTACTGGTCCGAAAGTTTGTGCTGTTTTTCAGACCCATGCTCAAACAATTAGAATAACGATAGACAAAGGCTCTAAACATTGTTCGAAGCAGAACTTCTTCTTCTTTCTAACAGTCATGTGAAAGGCGTGCAAGTGGTACCCAGGCAGCCGACTGCTGCCACAGCCAGCCGCCAGAGCTGGCGTCAGCGCAGCCGCATACGGTAGGATAATTATGCTAACCATTTGATACCTCTCCGCCGAGAGGTTTCCTCGCACCTCGTCGCGTTGAGGTGCGATATCAGCCTCAGGGATAGCGCGATATCATTAATAATGTTATCAATTTCTATGTCTTTTTAATTAGCAAAAAATTCTTAGTTTACTGATAAAATGAAAATGAACAGATTTACACAGAGTAAAGATTTCCTAGAGGAGAAATGGTTCAAAATTTCAATCTCTTAAAATGACCAAAAGGTGAGTGAATTCAAAATTTAAAAAGTGTTTAGTTATCAAAAATTTAAAATTCAAAACCGAAGGAATACGGACGGTCCAAAGGAGAAAAAGGTTTGTTTAAATGAGGATTCAAAGACTTAGTGATGATAAAAGAGCTGATAAGCCAAATTAGGTCAAATGACTGAGCCAAAGTGTGTCAAAAATTGAGTAGTTCACTGATGCTGATATAGAAGACAATAGAGTAGGTCATCAAAAACCAAAATGGATAATAAATGCTATGACAGAATTTAAGGAAGATATCGTTCTGGTGCAAATGTAAGTACAGCCTCAATTAATAATTATTGTATTATGATGTCCAAATTTGTAACAAAGAAATATTTAATTTGTCATTTATTCACTTTTGTAATTGTAACTTTTGCCGAATTTTGGAGATTTGTCGCTTGTATACAGTTTTGTAACTGTTTGCATGGTTCTCAATGAACTAGGAATTTTTTTCCTGTTTAAAATGATATAGGTATTGATATATAAGATTGATATTATCGCGCTGTCCCTGAGGCTGATATCGCACCTCAGCGCGACGAGGTGCGAAGAAATCTCTCGTCGGAGAGTTTCAGATGGCTAGCGCAATTATCCTACCGTATGCGGCTGCGCTGACCCGAGCTCTGGCCTGCGGTAGCAGTCGGCTGCCCGGGTACCACTTGCTACGCACCCTCAGTCATGTTCAAACTCCTTTGATATCCGCTCAAATAATCGTCGAAATCTCCAACCCATGTTTTCTTCCCATCCTAAGCGTTGCTATTTTCAAAAATTTTTATCTTCAACTTTTGGACTAGCTTTGATAACAATCGGATAGAATAAACAAAATGCGATGCAACAAATTATTTTAGCCTTTTCAATCAGCTTTTCAGTAGTTCTTGAAATAATTCTTCCAAAAGTCTCCACTTTTGCGAAATCTTGAAATCCACAGAAGCTCAAAACGCCAACAACTCTTCGGAATTTGGAGCTTCTAAAAACATTTTATGATCAGACGCTGATTTTAGCAAGAAAGTGAGCGTTTAGAGTTTGACTAATGGACTCAATAATGAACTCAGAATTTTTTTTTAGGTACAGCCTGGAACGAGTCCAAAGCAGGAATAACTATTCTTCCCTCAAATATTAGGTTGGCTCGAAAGTTCTGGGAAATTTTCGAACTAGATCTGCTATTTCTCGAAACTTAACGCATATACATCAGATTGAGGTACCATTAGATAAAGCAAAGAAGCTCTACAAAATGGTGTGCAAAACTTCGCACCAATTTCGACCCACCGTTAGTTTACACCCAAAATCTGAGTCGTACTGAAATTCAAAAAGTCGCAAGAAATTCATATCTTTGTTCAGACAAATTCTACTGACCTCCAACTTGCACACAGAAATTTCACACCACATCAGACAATCATATGCACCGTTCCTGTATTTTTTCCTCATCTGAAAGTCGGAAAAACGAAAATTTTCAAGCCTATGTAAAAAACGAAGTTGTGCTGTTTCCACCCACGTAATTAAATAGTTCAAGCCCTTAGAAGTATAACCGTAAATTTTCAGCTTTCTACAGGCCTTAGCTCCTAAAAATTACCGAATTGAGCTCTCCTCACTCGGGCGTTCCATGCAAAAATCAATATTTTTCGACAACTAGAGCTTACGGAAAGCTGAAAATTTACGGTTATACTTCTAAGAGTTTGTACTATTCAATCACATGGGTGGAAACAGCACAGCTTAGTTTTCACATAAGCTTAAAAATTTTCGTTTTCTCGATTTCCAGATGAGGAAAATATACAGGAACGGTGGATATGAGTGTCTGATGTGGTATGCAATTTTTGTGAGCAAGTTGGAGGTCAGTGGAATTTGTTTGAACAAAGATATGAATTTCTTGCGACTTTTTGAATTTTAGTACGACTCAGATTTTGCGTGTAAACTGACGGTGGGTCGAAGTTGGTGCGAAGTTTTGCACACCATTTTGTAGAGCTTGCTTTGCTTTATCGAATGGTACTCTATCTAATGTATATGCGTTAGGTTTCGAGAAATAGCAGATCTAGTTCAAAAATTTCCTAGAACTTTCGAGCCAACCTAATATTACACACATTAGGAAGAAAAAAAGTCTATCAGAAAGAGGAGAAAAAGCTGCATTACATGACACACCGGTTGTTCGAGTTTAATGTTCTACGAGCTGGCTTCCCGGGTTCCACCCCGCTCTGGAGCCTGTCCATCGTGCTTGTCTCTCATGTAGCGAAGTTTACCCTTCTGATTTCGACTCGTCCTGAGTTCGCTTCTTCGTCCTTATCAGATCATGAACCAGCAGATCAAAATGGGCTCCACCGCTCATCCTTCATGACTGTGCACAGACACAAAGACACACAGTTTTTTGCTTCAATTATATAGAGATGAGGATTGGAATGTCGGAATATCGAAATTAATAGCGTCGAAAAACATCTTAGAAATTCTGAAAAGCCAGCTAGAGATGGCGAAAAAATGCATAGTAGCGCATTTATCCAAATGTTATGACTAGTCCGAAAGTTAAATATGGAAATTTTGCAAAATAGAAAGGCTCAAGATGAGTGAAAAACATGGGTTGAAGATCCCGACGATTTCTCGAGCGGATATCAAAAGATTGAATAAAAGCAACCATTTAAAGGAAGAAATTCTGCATCGAACGTGGTTTGGAACGTTGTTCATCTTTATATTGTTCTAGCATAGGTTTGAAAAACAGCACGAACTTTCGGACCGACCTAATATTTTCTCTTCGAAAAATGGTAAAAATTTTCCGGCTTCTTATGCAAGTGTTGAGAATGTCAGAACCAAAAACCACAACTGAACTTCAATTACTTCCACGACATTGATGATATCAACTCACCGATTCGTGATATGTGGTGATCTGTGAATATAATAGAATTAGCGACCCTACGGGTCGGTAAGTGCTCAGACAATCGCCGGGGGCAGGCGGGCACCGGAAAAATAGATTGCTGATTTCTCGCACCCCGCTCGCGGATTTTTTGGAAAGCAATCAGGACTTTTCGGAAGACCGCTTGCTGGGTTCTCGATTCCTCAGAGTTCAGCAATATACAAAAGATAAGCGAAAAAAATTCAACAGGCGGTCTCCCAAAAATCCGCTGACTCAGGAAGCGGTCTTCCGAAAAATCCTGATTGCTTTCCAAAAAATCCGCGAGCGGGGTGCGAGAAATAAGCAATCTATTTTTCCGGTGCCCGCCTGCCCCCAGCGATTGTCTGAGTGGGCAGATGCAGTGATAGCTGGCTGCGTGCACCTAAGAATAGCAAGAGACTGAATTTTTACCAGAAACAGAGCTTTTAAACATGGGAACCACTTCAGTAGTAAACTATGTAGAACAGCTGATTTAACCCCAACTCAGGCTGGCACTCAGGAACTGCGCAACGGCCCAAACGCACCCATCTTCGCCATCATGTCCTATACTCTCCTTATAGTGTCTCGCAAAGTCATTTCTAGTTGTTACAAATGTTTGGTTGTTGAGTCTTTTTCCAGCAGACCGAGTTCCCTCTGCTTTTAGAGGCAAAAACAATATTTGCCAATGTAGAAGCATCCGAAAATAAGTTTTCAGAGGTTTTGTGAAATTCAGCATTGAACCTAGAAATTTAGCAAGATGTTTCCAAGAATTTAGCAAAGTGTACTACCACATGAGACTGATTCTTTTCTTCCAATAAGACGTAACTTCCTCTTTTTTTGTTTCCAGAGGCAAAAGCAATATTTTTACGAAGCAAAAGCATTATTTTTACGAAGCAAAACACCCAAAGGAGGTTTCGGCGAATTTCCGTAAAATGGATAAATTATATTTTCCTATTTTCCTAACCTTCGTATTGCTTCAAAATCATAACGTTCTTCGAAAACCAATTTTTAATTTTAAGGAGCATTGGGCTGGAAAGCAAATAGGGCGGCAGTTTTCCAAATCAATAGGAGCTGGGGGCTAGACATTTGCACTAATTTGTGGTCTGAAAACAATGTTTCGTTGTTGTTTCTTCACACATGACAAGCACTTGATCTCTGCTTGTTTGTGAATGAGATGGTGGTCTTTGACGATTATTGCCTACATTCTCTACTTGCACTTTCCATGCAGAACAAGCTCCCATTTGCACTTAAAGTGCATACAGTCTGAAAATTGCTACGAACACCATCATCGGTTTACATCGCTGTTTTGCAAGCCATATGGATCCTATTTGTATGACAGATTATCTGGCCTGCCCTCGTTATCGCGAACCTCTTCTTAACACTGTAAGAGAGCACATAGCACAGCAGTAAAGCATAGGGGGGGGGGGAGGAAAGTACTCCCGTAATATCGCGTTGAAAGATTACAAAAGATATCCAAAAGATATTATAGTAAGATTACTTCTCGATCACATCTTATCTACCCCTAAAAATTCTTTTTGTGATTGAGCAGAACTCCGACTTGAAGTGTTGACCAGCGTCTTGAAAGCAGTTCAGCACGGTAAAAGCGTGTTTTCACGGTTATACTATATACACCACTGCAAATGTGGAGGGCTCTCATCATTCTACTGTAGATGTTAAAAAGCAAAATTGTAACCACTGTAAATTAGTCAAACTCCAGCTATGTGCTTCTCTACAAGATTCTTGTGCTATGAAGATAATATACATTGCTATATTTCTCATTATGAGGAAGTGAACTCCTTTTGATTTCGAGTCCATCTATCGCCGAACCATTTGTAAGTTGATGCGCATATTGCACAACGTGCGTACTTCTTAACGGCCTGTAAGACTATTGCCTGTTTATTTTCAATATTTCTTTGCCTCTTTTAGTTTGATTGTATATGTATATTCACAACACATTTCTACAATTTGCTGCGCTAGAAAAGGTTTCACTGAGGACTTGATAGTAAGAGATCGGTTGCCCCACATTGTGTACAGAGTCACATACTAAATTAGAATTGGCTCAAAGACAGAACCTGATTCAGACATGAGCTGATGGTATCAAAGGGTTCCTTAATACTACGCCGCAGGACGCGGCGTGCTGCGGCAGGCTGCTGTGTGCTGCGGCGTAGTATTAGGTTGTCCGGAAATTAATGTCCGTTTTGAATTTCAACCGCAACAAGTCATACACTTTTCATTCCTGAATAGCTTTTAAGGTATCGTTCAAAAGAGCAAAGCAAGCTCTACAAGATGGCTGTCTTGCCTTAGCAACAGCTCTGATCTCGAGTTTCGAGCCGAAAACTAAAAAGATTCAACTGCCCGAAAAATCAAGAAAAATCATAATTCGGTTCGTAAGAATTCCACAAAAATTCTAACTTGCTCACGTAAACACTATCCACATAAGACATAAATGTATGCTATTGCCGTACTTTTTCCTCTGTTAGAAATCGAAAAAACGAAAATTTTCATACTTTTGCAAAAGTGATGCTGTGTCGTCCCCACATAAGTATATGTGTACTACAAATCTGTAGAAGTATAAGCGTAAATATTCAGCTCTCTACAAGCTTTAGTTCTCGAGAAATATCGAATATAGCTTTCATTAGTCAGGTGGTCCAAACTAAAATTCAAATTTCTCGAGAACTAAAGCTTGTAAAAAGATGAAAATCCACGTTTTTACTTCTACAGATTTGTAGTATACATCTACTTATGTAGGGACGACACAGCTTCACTTTTGCAAAAGTATGGAAATTTTCGTTTTTTCGTTTTCTAACAGAGGAAAAAATACGGCAATAGCGTACATATATGTCTTATGTGGATAGTGTTTACGTGAGCAAGTAAGAATTTTTGTGGAACCGAATTATGATTTTTCTTGATTTTTCAGGCAGTTGAATCTTTTTAGTTTTTGGCTCGAAACTCGAGGTGGATCAGAGCTGTTGCTAAGGCAAGATAGCCATATTGCAGAGCTTGCTTTGCTCTATTGAATGATACCTTAAAAGCAATTCAGGAATGAAAAGTGTATGACTTGTTGCGGTTGAAATTCAAAACGGACATTAATTTCCGGACAACCTAATATAAAGAAACCCAAGTTGCTTGTGTTTCGCGGGAATATCGAGGAATAGTGTCTATCTAACGTGCCGCAATCAGTCGGTCACTATTGTTGGTGAGGGCTAAAGTTAATGCTGTTAAAAACGTCAGCGACAAGGTAATGAACAGATGAGAAAACGTTCAATCTGGAATTGTGCTGGAAAAATGACTTATAAATGTTTACTGAATTCGAAGGTAGTTTTCTACAATACAGTACACATAAAACGTAGTCTCCGTATCGTTCCTCACTAAGTAGTCGCATCCGATTGCGGTGAGATTAGTATCCTAGAAAACCTGATGTATTTTTGAAAAGAATTGCTGAGACATTGACCGGATTTAAAGAAATGATTTCACAGATTTGTTTATATTGGACTTTTATTTCAAAGGTATACATTACGTGAGCGTTTCTCACAAACTTATCGCAAGCACATGATTTGCATTCTAGGGATTCCTTAGATTTTGAAGCCCAAAAATTGATCTCTAGAAGAACGAATTTTAATATTTGGGATAAAATTCAGACTTCCATTCGTGCTGGAAGAAACGTAGTTTGAAACGATAAATTTTTTAAAAGGAAAGTTAGAACAATATTTTTTTGATTTATGCAATTTGCAACTAACCTTTATGTATCTATTTATATCAAAAAACATTATTCGAGCTATTTTTTTCTACGCAAAACCATCATTTCTTTCAAGACTCAAGTACTTATTCGAAACGTAAATAAATAAGGTTTGCTCTTAACACGATCAAGTTTGTTTATCAAAACATGAACATGGAAACTTTGTAAAATTTCATAGAGAAGACGGCTCGCTTTATGAAATTAGTTCATGTTCTCTACATGTGAATAAAGTCGGCTCTATATACTACTGTGGTTGGTTTTCTTATTCTAGCTTCTGAGATTGGGAGTGCTAACAGATGGATATTTTCATCACGAGAGGGTTCTACAACCTTTATGTGTAGAAGAGCTGGAGTAAAAAATCAGAAGCAAATAAAGGTGCTCCTTTGAAGTGATATTGCCAATGCTTTCTGCTCAAAGTGAAAGATAGACGGAAAGACGAAGAAAGTTGGAGGCACATTTAGAAGAAAATGATGAGCAACACTTGTGCCGGCCCCCTGCCAAAGTAGTACGAAGCAAAATTATATGCTGCTTTTTGCTCTTTCTGATATAGTTCTATTGAAATGCTAGAAAAGCCACACCTAGATCAAGCTAATTATTTCAATTATCTAAACAAAATTGGTAACACTTTTCCTTTGAAGGTTATCACGATTTTGTTGGATGTTTGATCATAACGAACTATGAGTTTTTTTTAGCACATACTTTGGCTGTTCCAGATTCTAGCAAGGGAAGGATACCAAAATCGCAACGGCACACCGAAAATTACGCATACCAAAAGATGCATCGTGATGAGCTGATTTCATCCAACTCCCATATTCGCTAAGCTCTTCTCTAAAAGAAATTATAAGCGTTTGAATGTCAACATTTGGTAAACATCCAGTGCCACATCTTCAAGAACTGCTTGTTCAGAAAAAAAACTGTGTTCGTTGTATGTATGCACTTTTTGTAGTCAATTCACTTAAAACCAGGCCAATTAATCACTCCCAAACTGGTATTCAATGCACATTACGTTCCAAAAATTTTACACTTTTAACCGCCGATTAGCTTCTGTGGAAGCGCTTAGCAGATAAGAAAGATAGATTTGGACTCAGCTCATCAGGCGCATTTAATGATATGCATACTATTTTGATTCGTCATTAGACCTAGTATCCTACCTTTGTAATTATTGAATCCAACCAAGAAGAGCGGACTTATCATCATGAAAAGCAGCGAAAACATTTTGGGCGCATTACTATCAAAAATTGGCAACGGCAGTGGGTCGGAAAAACGGCAGCTGCGTGCTCTCTAATCCTACCTGGCTTTCTGGGCTCAGTTCAGGAGTGTGTGTGAAAAGTCAACTAAGCGCTTTCTATGTTTTCCGGTCTTGTAAATCTGGAGGGGCTTGTCAGGCAATTTCCGCCTTCTAAGGTGCCGCCGCTGTTTTTGGCGAGAAACTCTCCCTCACCCCTTCAGCGATGTCGAGGCCGGAAAGCGCCATAAACACATTTTTGACAAGCACATTCCTGGGCTCAGCGGATCCAGGAAGCCAAGTAGTTGTGTGAAGCTCCAATAACTTTCCCAAGCCACTACCTTTGAATATTACGAATTCCCAAAGTTAGAGCAGCTATAGTACTCAAAATTAAAGGCGCTAGGCTCTCTACATCATCTTTTGATAGAAGTATTGAAATCGAAACTTTCGTTGGACGTTGGACCAACACTTCTGTTAACAATAATTCGTGCATGGAATTTGCAGTCGAAAAAATAAATGCCTGGCAGATTCATGTACAGAAAAAGCAATTGGCTTTTAAATCTTGAAAAAAAGAAAAAAGGTGATTCAGGAGGCAGTCTCATTTTTGAGCAGTCACTTACAAATTAAAATTTGACTTTCAACACTCAAAAAATATTCTAGAGGCTCACCTCGAACATATAGGTAACATTGACAGCGAGTTCGTAGGAGTTCGGTATGTCGTTTCTTCAAAAGTTTTCTATGGTTACAAATTTGGGAGTGACAATATGCTTAGCTCACTTGAATTTGCGATAAAAATGATCGGCTTGATGTTTTTCAAGGTGAGTCATACTCGGTGCACTTGATAGAATTTCTCGAGCTCTCAAAGCGAGTGAGCAGTTGAATGTAGTTGTCTAAAAAGTCAAGATTTGCAGGGAAATTGAAATTGGTAGTCAATCGTCTATTATGCTGTCCCGAAGAATAGAAGAATATCTGTAGTATTTATATTGCTTTTTTTCCAAAGCAATCGTTCCCGGCTGATGAGAAAAAATGATCTGAAAAGCAATTTAAACGATCGTGATATCAACTTACACCATTCTTTTTTAGTCGATAGAGTAGTTCGTCCATGAAGGCTATGGCATAGGGCTCGACGCCGCAATCGAGAGCACGAATAGAAAAGGTATTGTAAGAATATTTAGCAGCAGCAAAAGCCATCAGAGGGAGAGTCTAAATGTTGAAGGCTAAGTCCATGAAAGCGTTAGAAGTCTAACTTACGCTAAGAATGCAGAGCAGCTTCATTCATTTTTTTCTCATTCCCCTCGCTTCATATATACCGCTAGCAACGAAATTAATGAGTTAGAAAGAAATGATGCTCGCTCTGGCTTTAGAGTACAAGTAAGCACAATAGCGTTCGTCGTGGATTTGAACTACGAACAATGTTTGGTGACTATGAGCAATTGTAGTGCTCGAAATGTACCAGCATTAAAGCTAAAATACACGTAAAAGTGCAGCTGTTTGCGATGATAATTCCAATGTCGTACAGCTGTTCAGTTTTCATCATACAAAAGCGAATTTTCAAATGAATTTTGCGTGGGAGAGCAGTGCCGCAAAAGAAAGAATTACCGTAGAAATTCAATAACCATTTCGTGCTATTTTTTCCCCAAATGTTTCATCTGAATGTTAATTTGAACGCAGAATGCTGGCAGGCTGCGGACACTAATATTTCTATGGAACGCGAGCAATTGACTGAACCATTCAAGAGCGAGATCATCATATGACCAGGATACAAAAAAATTGCATGTTTTTATCAGCATATTTGAATTCCTTCGCCAACCACTCACAAACAATAACAAACCATGTTCGCATAGCTCCGTATGCCATTGAAGTCCCCTGGTTCCAGCCGTTTCGGGCACAGTAACCCATGGGTTTCAAGGCGAGAATAAAGCCCAAAAAATACAAAAATTAGCCGATTTCCTTGGACGCTACCATCGTTAATAATATGGTTATTATTTTGTGTTTTGACTCATTTAGGTTAAGATTTTAAGACTTTCTTCAACTTTGCTCATCTCCGCTTCTAATAATGAGTATTTTAAACACGTCTTCTAGGCAGATTTTATCTATTTGAATTATATATCTGGAAAGGAATCGGCGAGCATATCATTTAATTTGTCTTCTTCCCTTTGTTGTATAGCGTTTAATTCCAATGCAAGCGCTATTTGCGATATTTGTGACGGGCATGTGGAATTTTCTGAAGCGATCCAAGTGTTCCTCTCATTTCCAGCAACTTCTCGAGTTTCCCGTCATTTTTTTGCACTTCCCTTTTGAGAACATGCCGAACCTGTGCATAAACCGAAAATGTCAAAACCAAATTTCTTTCTGAAAGCGATATAAAACTGAGTAAGTTGCATTAGCAATGCTTTCAAATTTCAATTCTTCTTCGTAGATATAAATGGCTTATTGTTCTTGCTACAAGCTTTTGCATCGTAAGGACACCGAAAATTGGGGCCTTCAACAAGCATAGGATGCATGTCAAAGGTATTATAAGAATTTGTGAAACCTCGAGGAAAGCAAAAACTTTGAAGCAACTTACTATCAGCGTGTGATTACGTGATTCGCTTCATACGCTTATGACCGATCACTCATTTGACACACGTAAAAAGACTGCCTAAGCAAAGGTGTGCGTCACACATTCTCCCAGAGTATAAAGAACATGAATATGTTGTTGAGCTAGGGGAATCTATTGTAATCGCTTTTCATGCTCCATTGCTATTGAAATCTTCAAGCGCACAATTTGGCGTCCGTGTTTCCGCTCGCTTTATTGCTAGTTTGAAGACATCTATGTATCCTTTGATTCAAATGGCTTGGGCCTGGAAGGCGCGACTTCGTGATCTAGTTGAGGCTAGACTATAATCAGAGAGCACGCTTGCGAGGGAGACGCAGACTCGTCGCGGGCGCGAGCGCCTTAATTAAGTCACAAAGCCCCGCCTTCCAGACGCCAAACCAGTGAATCAAAGATTATGTAGCCACTAGCCTTTTGCTTGTCTGTTAGATTTGATCATCGACCTAAAACAGTGAAAAACTCAATAACCCATTTTTATTTAAGTTGATAATCAGAACGAGTGAGCAAGGATGAAAAAAGTTGATTGTGGTGTTTCTAAATTGAACATAATTAAACATGACATAATTACGTTTTAATTTTTATGTTATTTTCGAAATAATTTATGACACTGAAAATACCATATGGCACTACACAAGGGTGAAGTCGAAGAATTCAAAGCAATCAAGAATTAAATCTAAGAAGTGGAAAGTAAATGAATGTTGACACTGCTCGCTATACGAGGAGCAAGACCTTAAAGCGTGCCTCGTATCAGCTTGCAGCATTAGTTTCATGCCAACTTTTTTCCAAAATTTAAAGTTTCCTTCACATAAGTGATTTTATTGTTCTATGAAATTGGTTTTTACAAGGGAAAGCCGCTTGCTCGAAGTGGTGATTCAGAGGGTGATATATACCAGCGGATAGAGCTTAGAACGCTAACTTCAAATTTACCTTCTATATTTGCGAAGCGCTTTTCTATAGGAACTTGTGGTCTTTTCTATATTCGTAGAAGTGACACATAGAAAGAAAATAAATGACAGCATGAAAATGAAAACACGATTGAACAATACTTTAAAACGTTCAGAAATCAGATTAGAACTGTAAATGGGTCGCTTGCTTGAGCATGGATATTTTTATTGGAAACTTCCACGTGACTCAAAACGTAAACTCAAACAAATTTGGCATAAGAAAAGCTTATCACTTATTTCAAAGAACGCTATATTTACAGAATGTATATCTGAGATCAACGTTCCAAGCTCTTCCGTTGCTATACGTCATCTTCCAGAATCGTCACATCGACCAAGCGGCCTTCCCTTCTCAGTAGTGCTCGATACAAAAACCGTTGTAGCTAAAAGCTAAAACTTCTGTATCGAAGCTGCAAAGTGGTTTCATAAAGCATAGCCTGCTCTATCAGGAAACTAGCTGGCAAACCCGGCTCCGCCCGGCCCTGTCATTATTATATTCGTAATCAGCATGCTCGATGACCCCCCTGTGCCAACTCCCAGCCCCGTAGCTCAAATTTTGCAAAAAATCGATAAAATCGATATCGATCGATAACGAAAAGTAGCCTATGACACGCTCCCTGCCCCGAAGTATATGTGTGCCAAGTTTGGTCCAAATCGGTTCAGAAATAAAAATTTCTATTCCGCACATACGTACAGACAGACATACAGACATACAGACATTCAGCTTTATATATAAGATAAGTTGGCCGCCGTAATTTGCGAAACCTTTGGAGTCTACTTGAGAAGTTCAAAATTTTTCATCGAATGAAAGAATATCAAATAGATTTGAAAATGAAAATATTGCATAAACGAATATAGAATAAAATCAAAAATCTCGAATAAAGGAACATCGAATGAGTTCGAGGTTTGAAACTTTTCGAATGAATGCGTTCCGAAAAAGTATTACAGCAACTCCCAGCCTCGTAGCTCGAACTTTTTCAAGAACCGATAAAAATCTATAAAGGGAATTTTTATTCATAATCAGCACCCTTCGCTTTCTCTCCTTTACCTATTGCCTCTTGATTTGAGGTTTTCCAAAAATTGATAAAATCGATAAAGTACATGTTTACTTAATTTATAAGGCGGATATGGCCTAGCGACGTAGCGCCCGGCATTCCAGCGGCCTTGTCTTCGCGAAGTCACTGGTTCAGTACTACCCTGGGCGCGGCGCCGCGTCCTCCGATTCCAGCGCCAAGCCGCTCCTCACTAAGGGCAGGCGACACACCGGCTGATGGAAACCCCATCACGTCACTGAGGGTCATTCCGACCCAAAAAAACGCGGACCCTGCCAAAGAGGAAAAACGGAAAAAAGGAAAATGCGAGGATAAAAAACTCACTTACCCCTCTCCCTTACCAACTTTTGATTTCGTAGCTCAAAATTGGCTGGTTTGTGGTTTATTCCTTTGGTTTATTCCTCCACTACAGCTCTTCGCACGAATACACCGTCGTTCGCGATTTTTCTCTAAAATAAACAATAGAGGCAGTTGCGCAACATGAGTTTTACAAGCAAGAGTGCTCACTAAAGTGGACCTTTGCGGACCAAAAGCATCAGCAACGCAAAAGAAGAGAAACAGGCATGCCAGCACGTTTCCAGTATTTGAACTCGAACCATGAGCTTGAATTCGGCTGTTTTTTTCTGATTTGCTGGTTTAGTGCCATATGAGTACTACCTCACTGGTCAAAAAGTGCGGGTTTTTGAACATGTTAAAGGTGATTACGGCTCAAAAAGTTAAATTATCAAGTTTTGCGGAAGAAACGCGAACGGAGTGGGCTTGGTACGCAGCTAGGCAACAAACACGAATAATTTGAGAAAGGAAACGATTTCATTCGCATACGAATTCGATTGTAACGTTTGAATGAAATATTTTAGAGACTCTGTTTCTTGCGTAATGAAGTTTCGAATTTAGTTCGGGAATGAAAAAACTCCGAACGTCGAATTTGATGCGAATATATTCGAACGATTTCTTTTCCGATTAATCGAATTTTTAATTTCGGACCCAAGTTCAAAACAGAGTTTTTATTCAATGAAGTGCGCTGACCACTGTCACTGCTCCATTGGAAAGCTACAAAAAGTATTACGCCTATTTTTGCCCTACTTTCACATCCAACTATTTGCTTTAACGAGCGCTCATTTCTCGCCCATATGTTCCTAAGGAAAGCAGATTTGGGATCAGCCTTTCATGTCTTAGTATTGTAATCATCCCACTAAAAAAGCCCTTCGACTGAATATGCTTCTCTTGTTACAAGCTCGAAAACGAGCAACGAATGGTGTTGTATCATATCACTAGCTCAACCAAGGTTCAGAGCCTATTCGCCCTATTGCTATGCATAAATGGCTGCCGCTATAAACCTTCATTTGTATGAGTTGAGAGTATTCAGCTTCCTGAGAAGGCTCCAAAAGTCATTTAACTTGCTTCTAACCTCCCTCTTCGCCCCACTTCACACCGAGAAATATCCATTAAATGCCTGTATTTAGAAAGCTCGTCAATTTCATTAATGAATTTGCACTGTTTTTCATTGAAAAGAGGATGATATCGGCTCAGCGGTGACATAGCGACGATTCTTCCCTATCAAAAAACTTGTTATATTGATGGGACGTCTCTTTAAACACCTTTTTCCAGTGAGCATTACAAAACAGCTTCAGCTTTTGCATTTTTTCAAGATATAAAATCCTTAACAACCTCAAAGCAGCACCGAATTTTTTCGCTCAGTAAGAATAGTGCATGAAACTCATGCACTGACGATCACAGGTGCTATTGTTACGTTAGCCAAATGCCTTATTCAAAGTGATCGAATCTTGTGTGGTCTCATTCTCCCGCTTGCACATCTGTGAACTTTTGCAAAAAAACTTCAAAGCTTCTTCTTCTCAATAGGTACAATCAAGCAATCTGTTCAGTATGAGACAACAGAATTTTCGGGACTGCTCAATGTATACGGTGATCATAATAAGTCTCAAAGTTAGGGACTTGCAATCTCAATTTGAGACATCTACATGCATCATAGTTGGTGAAAGTCAGCTATAAGAGACGTCTTCTATCGCGGACTTCCAAGCGGAATTTGTTCGTGAATCATCTTACAAAACACGCAGTTCCCCTCTTCGTAATTACAATGACGCGAGGGTAGTACGTAATTACAGTACAAGTTATTGAGCTACGCTCTTCTCTCTTAAAGTCTTAAGCTGTCACTGTTAAAAATCAGTAGTCTTGTTTGTGAAGCACAACCATCGATTTTTGCATCCTCCCAATACCATGGTAATTTTTTTGTCAAATATTCGTTAGGACAGTTTGAGTTTTGATGAAAACATAAATTTTGGAGTTTTAAGTTATTTTAAATCGCGTAATGCATTGGTATTCGAAGCACCGTTTACTGCTTCCAGATTTAACCTTCAAAACGTTACACAACGAATGGATTAGTTGAGCTTCAAAGAAAGGACACACAACATGTTCGCTTGTTTCTCATTCTTGGAATTTCTGGTGAAATTGAAAGCGCATCCGATTCCGTGTAGAAGGGAAAGCCGAAAGTGAAAAATCACTACTTTGATGATACCCTATTGTTAAGAAATTAGCCCAGTGAACACATGACACGTCCCCAGATTTGTATACACTCAATGCTGTTTGTTGATTCTGTTCATAGCAAATCATTTCGTACACGTTTACACATTTTCACGTTTACACATTTCGTACACGTTCCACGTTTTACAAGGCAATAAGTGTCTTCCCTATTTAGAGGCTGACTTTAAGCATGTATGTGGTGGAAAAATTATGCATATAGATGAACTAGTTGACTTACCCGGCTCCGCCCGGCCCTGTCATTATTATATTCGTAATCAGCATGCTCGATTACCCCCCTGTGCCAACTCCCAGGCCCGTAGCTCAAATTTTGCAAAAAATCGATAAAATCGATATCGATCGATGACGAAAAGTAGCCAATGACACCCGCCGGGGCCCAAAGTGTATGTGTGCCAAGTTTGGCCCGGATCGGTTCAGAAATGGAATTTCCAATTCGGAACATACGTACAGACATACAGACAGACAAAGACATTCAGCTTTATATATAAGATATGTATTTGTGTAAGTGTATATTGTATACGTGTATATGTGTTTACGTTTGTGTGTCTTTCTTTATGTGTATCTACCTATCCATCTGGATGGTCTGTCTGTCTAATCCTCTGCCTGTATGTCTGTTCGCCTGTTTGTATGTTTGTCTATTCTATGTCTATCAGATTGTTCAAATTTTTATGCACAGTTATGATTTTCAAGGGAAATGCGAGGCAAAAATACCTTTTTGCATTTTTCGCGATTTCTTGCAGAAACCTGGAATTCTATGTTTGTACTACAAATTTGTATTACGGAAAATACGAGCAAGAAAACGAGTATTTGTCCATCCGCTGCAAAAATTCAGATCATATCATTAATGTATGCTTCAGTTAGACCGGACAGTTGGATAGAATTTATTTGCTTGCAAAGTGTGAAAATATGTTATCAAAAAGCATTCCAAAAGTGAAACTTCAATTATTTCGCGTCATTTCCTGAAACGATTACCAAATTGCAAAGCTTATCTAAGGCGTTGATCTTGCCTTTAATCATTTGACAATACAACATTGAAATACACAAATTTTGCATTCTTAGAAAGAGCAGCTCAAGCAGTTAGTAAAACATGCTTTCAGATTTTTGGAGCGTTTCAGATTTTTGCGTTTTATTTATTATACAGGGTGTCCCAAAAAAATGTATCGAACGTTTGGTGGTTAATCTCTCTTCAAAAGAAGTCTTTTTCCTTGCTTCAGGTACCAATCTGTAGAGCTGGCTTCAACTTAGATTTGCATTATAGAACGAATCTTCATCTCTCATTATTACTGTAGGACTACGGTAGAAACTTCAACGAGGGTTTTAAGCAATGAAAGGCCATATTTTGCCCCAGAAAGGAAACAAAACTGCCTGAAAACTTTTACACTAGGCTAATTAGAGTTGCTGATTCTAACTGTATAGTTCCCAATCTATTATGATGTTTTATTGAAGAGTTATGCCAGGTAAGAGGTAGCGGCCATTTCTTAAATGTTCCTAAAAAGTGCGGTTACACCGTTTAGAAAGCTTCGCAATCTTGTGAATAGTTGAGTATTGAACTCGCGTCCATAAAAACCCCAATACACAAGTTTTCACAATTTTTTGAAAAATTTTGAGACGGCAGTTTTTTCCACATTGACACGATATGTTTCAAGTTTCTACCGTAATCCTACAGTAATGAAGTGAGATGAATGATTCATTCTATAATGCTAATCTAAGTTGAAGCCAGCTCTACAATACGGTATCTGAAGCAAGTCAAAAGACTTCTTGGGAAGAGAGATGTTAACGATCAAACGTTCGATACATTTTTTTGGGACACCCTGTATATCGAGAGCTCGACTGGTTTTCCTATTTGAATTTTCATCTCTGGAGCGCCTTGTCGTCAATGAGTCACAAAGGATTATTCAAAAGTAGATAATCGTTTCTGTTTGAAAAGATTTATTGTGAGCAAATGCATTCATATTGAAAGCAGTTACGAATTTTCATATTTGAAGCAACATACTTTAGATCCAGCTCATTCTCAGATCAGACATTGTGAATATTACTGGACTTATACTCAAGAAATCATTGAAAAAAAAACCTACAGAATCGTCTCTTTTTTAAATTCGTATATTGGAGTTAATATTTCTCCAACATCAAGTATAAAACTGAGAGCAGAGCAGCCGAGCATTACTTTGACAATTTGCAGAATTTCGTTTTCCCGGTTTCCAGCGTTTGAAAAATTTTAGCAACTGTGCATATTAGTGTTTGGCAGTGGCGGTCCCAGGATTTCGGAAAGGGGGGAGAGAGGGGGGACACGCACTCCGAAAAATTTTTTGAGGTGCTTCTCAAAATTTGCGCGGGTCTCCACCCCCATAAAAAATTTGGAAGAAGGGGACGTGGTGTCAGCCACGCCCCCGGGAAAATTTTTTTATAAGGTTAATTTGAGTTTTTAGAAAATTTGTAAATTAATTTATTATTTACAATAATAAACATGTCGATTGTACACTTTTATCTTATATATAAAGCTGAATGTCTGTTTGTATGTATGTATGTATGTCTGTCTGTATGTATGTGTGTACGTATGTTCCGAATAGAAAATTCCATTTCTGAACCGATCCGGACCAAACTTGGCACACATACACTACGGGCCCCGGCGGGTGTCATAGGCTACTTTTCGTCATCGATCGATATCGATTTTATCGATTTTTATCGATTTTTTTGCTGAGTTCACCTACGGAGCTGGGAGTTGGCACAGGGGGGTAATCGAGCATGGGGATTCCGAATACAATATTGGTTCCCAGGATTATCGATTACTTTTATCGATTTTATCGATTTTTTTGCAAAGTTTGAGCTACGGGGCTGGGAGTTGGCACAGGGGGGTAATCGAGCATGGGGATTCCGAATACAATATTGGTTTTCGGGGTTATCGATTACTTTTATCGATTTTATCGATTTTTTGCAAAGTTGGAGCTAGGGGGCTGGGAGTTGGCACAGGGGGGTATTCGAGCATGCTGATCATCCCCAAGGGGGGTGATCAGCATGCTCGATTACACCCCTGTGCCAAATTCCAGCCCCCTAGCTCAAATTTTCAAAAAATCGATAAAATCGATAAAAGTAATGGACAATCTTGAAAACTAATATTGTATTCGTAATCTGCATGCTCGATTACCCCCTGTGCAAACTCCCAGCCCCGCAGGTCAAACTTTACAAAAAAATCGATAAAATCGATAAAAGTAATGGACGATCCTGAAAACTAATATTGTGTTCGTAATCAGCATGCTCGATTACCCCCCTGTGCAAAATCTCAGCCTCGCATGTCAAAATTTACAAAAAATCGAGAAAATCAATAAAAGTAACCGATAATTCTGAAAACTAATATTGTATTCGGAATTCCCATGCTCACTTCCCCCCTGTGCCAACTCCTAGCCCTGTAGGTGAACTCTGCGAAAAAATCGATAAAAATCGGTAAAATCGACATCGATCGATAACGAAAAGTGGACTGTGACACCCGCCGGGGCCCGAAGTGTATGTGTGCCAAGTTTGGTCCGGATACGGCGGAGCCGGGTAAGCCAGCTAGTAACCCATATAGGTAAGTTTCTAAAATTTTTCGACCCATTCTTGGGGGAGGGGCCTTCCCCAAAATGGGTCGACCCCAAAATGGGTCGACCCCAAAATGGGTCGAGAAATTTTCGAGAAACTTCAGAAATCATGTGGACCGAACTTTTTGCGATTGTTGTAAGCCATATTGCAGAGCTTCAACGAATTAGATGCTTACAGTTTGTGTCTACCCTTAATCGTTAGAACGTGTATCTTATATATAAAGCTGAATGTCTGTTTGTCTGTCTGTCTGTATGTATGTACGTATGTTCCGAATAGAAAATTCCATTTCTGAACCGATCCGGACCAAACTTGGCACACATACACTACGGGCCCCGGCGGGTGTCATAGGCTACTTTTCGTCATCGATCGATATCGATTTTATCGATTTTTATCGATTTTTTTGCTGAGTTCACCTACGGGGCTGGGAGTTGGCATAGGGGGGTAATCGAGCATGGGGATTCCGAATACAATATTGGTTTTCAGGATTATCGATTACTTTTATCGATTTTATCGATTTTTTTGCAAAGTTTGAGCTACGGGGCTGGGAGTTGGCACAGGGGGGTAATCGAGCATGGGGATTCCGAATACAATATTGGTTTTCAGGATTATCGATTACTTTTATCAATTTTATCGATTTTTTTGCAAAGTTTGAGCTACGGGGCTGGGAGTTCGCGCAGGGGGGTAATCGAGCATGGGGATTCCGAATACAATATTGGTTTTCGGGATTATCGATTACTTTTATCGATTTTATCGATTTTTTGCAAAGTTTGAGCTAGGGGGCTGGGAGTTGGCACAGGGGGGTAATCGAGCATGCTGATCATCCCCAAGGGGGTGATCAGCATGCTCGATTACACCCCTGTGCCAAATTCCAGCCCCCTAGCTCAAATTTTGCAAAATCGATAAAATCGATAGAAGTAATGGATAATTCCAAAAACTAATATTGTATTCGTAATCTGCATGCTCGATTACCCCCCTGTGCAAACTCCCAGCCCCGCAGGTCAAACTTTACAAAAAAATTGATAAAATCGATAAAAGTAATGGACGATCCTGAAAACTAATATTGTGTTCGTAATCAGCATGCTCGATTACCCCCCTGTGCAAAATCCCAGCCTCGCATGTCAAAATTTACAAAAAATCGATAAAATCAATAAAAGTAACCGATAATTCTGAAAACTAATATTGTATTCGGAATCCCCATGCTCACTTCCCCCCTGTGCCAACTCCTAGCCCTGTAGGTGAACTGTGCGAAAAAATCGATAAAAATCGGTAAGATCGACATCGATCGATAACGAAAAGTGGACTGTGACACGCGCCGGGGCCCGAAGTGTATGTGTGCCAAGTTTGGTCCGGATACGGCGGAGCCGGGTAAGCCAGCTAGTTACTTATAAATCAACCTCGGGGTCATCGACTTTTTATTTTTTAAAACTCTCCTCTTATCTGGCGCACATGTTTGGCACTGCGTAGCCTACTATGTTAGCAATAAAAGTGCACAGACAGATTGATTTTATGGAATCCAGGTGGCCAGGTAATGTTTAAAACATTCCTGTGTTAAGAGCGCGAATGAATAGTGTTCAACAAGTGCCATTTTGGTAGTGCTTTTCAAAACTATTGGTCTACCTTTAAACTCATTTGGTCACTATCAAATTGATCAAGACCTCAATGCAGCTCTTACAAGAATTACTAGTGACAAAGCAGACCTCGCTTTTGTTTGTTTACCCCAAGGAAGCAAATTCCGAAAAATCAGGGATGAAGGCTGATCAAAAGACTGGACCCAGGAAAGGAATGATACTTTGCCCTAGTAAACTCTCGAAATACGTCGTGACGTAAAGAAAGTGAGGTCACAACGTGTCCAACTGAAGTACATGCTGCTCACGACCGTGCCTTGGTTGCTGCAAAACTTACGCGCCCGCGCGACCAAACCCTTCAATGATCGCCGACGGCACGCAGTGACACTGCGCTACAGTCGCTCTCATGCTATCCGGTACGAATGAAGCAAAGGAAGGTAGGCAAGGCAGTCTGTTGCAACAACCTCAAGATGAACTTGTAAGCAAGCTCCGAAGTATCTCAACCTGTACCAACACTGTAAAAGCGTGCAATGCTTCCGCCTCGTTCACAATGATGACGCAATTGGAGGCGATATTGACAAGGAGAGCAGATAGCGTAGAGCCAGTGACGGGTGCCACTGAGCTAAAGGTAAAGGGTACTAGTCGTGCCTATGTTATGAAGCTGGTTACTTGTTAACTTTTCATGTATTAGATGTCAATCATTAATTGTAAACTAGAAATGGAAGGATGGCATGTAACACGCAAATTTCAAAAAACATAACAATTAGGATCTTGCATATGTTTACCGAACTTGGGGACCTTCTGGCGTCATGGCTAATATAAGCTATCTATTAAGTTGTCTCATAAGTTTTTTCAATTTTGACTTTCTGAAGCAATAGCTCACACACTTCTCCATTCTGATTATAATGCAGGGTACCGTTCGATAGAGCAAAGCAAGCTCTATAAGATGGCTATAAGTGTTTGCACTAGCTTTAGCACATCACGATTTAGAAGCAGAAATCTGAGAACTTCTGGATGCCCAAAAAATTAAAATTTTCTGTAACTTTGCCCGAAGAAAACTTATCAAATCATAAACTCCCTCACGCATATACACTCCACAAAACACATTCATATGTGTCGTTGCTGTGTTTGTTTCTACGTAAGAAACCGAGAATAAATTTCTCATGCTTCCAAAAAGCGATACTGCGCTGTTTTCACACAGGTAAATGTATACTACAGGCCTTCAGTAATACATCTTTCAGCTTTCCGGAAGCGCTTGTTCTTGAAAAATATCAAATCTAGCTTTTTGCGCTAAGGTATTACATGTTGAAATCAATATTTTTTTGGAAATAGAGCTTATGGAAAGCTGGAAATTTGTGAATGTACTTCTATGGGCCTGTAGTAAACATTTACCTGTGTGAAAACAGCACAGCGTCGCTTTTTTGGAAGCTTAAAAACTTTAGATTTTCGGTTTTCAGCACAGAAACAAGCACAGCAACGGCACATATGAATGTGTTTTGTGGAATGTATATGCATGAGCGAGTTTGGGATTTGATAAGTTTTCTTCGGGCAAAGTTACAGAAAATTTTAATTTTTTGGGCATCCAGAAGTTCTCAGATTTCGGCTTCTAACTCGTGGTGTGCTGAAGCTGGTGCAAACACTCACGCGCCATCTTATAGAGCTTGCTTTGCTCTATCGAACGGTACCCTGCATTATAATCAGACTTGAGTAGAGAGTGAGTATTGCTTCAGGTAAAATTAAAAACTTATGAGACAACCTAATATTAGCCATGACGCCAGACGGTTCCACCTCTCAAAATTGAGGTAAACGTTTGGTACACAGCTAACGAAAAGCAGATCATTCAAAAGTGGTGAAGACTGCAAAAACAAAGAAAAAGACGGAAGATATCAGGAGATTTTGAGCAGAAAAAATATTTAGGCGGGCAGAAAAAATCGTCACGCAAATGGGTTGCATCATGAGAATAAACGGAAAAAGTAGTTTGAATATGAAATTACGACCAAATATAGGACTCAGCCGATCAAAAAGGCCAAGTAGTTGTAGGTGGCTCGCGATAATTTTCCCCAGCCACTGCTTTTGAAATATGATGAATTTCGAGAGTTAGAGTAGCCGTAATAATTAAAATAAAATGGACTAGGTTCTTTGCATCATCTTTTGATGGAATTATCAAAACCGAAACCTTCGTTTGTGGTTGAACCGGTACTTCTGTAAACCGTAATTTGCGCGCAAAATTCGCAGATGAAAAATGAATGCTTGGCAGAAATGTAATCCATCTACAAATGAACCGACTGAGTTTAAATTTTTGTAAAGGTAATTTAGAAGGCAGTCTCACACTTTTGAGCATTCAATTACAGACTTTCAACTCTCAAAAGATTTTTTAGGAGATGCTCACCCTTGAACATATAGGTAACATTAACAGCGAGTTCGTCGAGGTCCGGCCTGTCGTTTCTGTAAAAGTCCTCTACAAGTCCTCCTTGCAAATTTGGGAGAGATAGTAAGCTTAGCTTACTTGAATTTGCGATAAAATCGATCGGCTTGATGTTTTTCAAGGTGAGTCATCCTCGGTGCTTTTGATAAGATTTTTCGAGCTCCCAAAGCTAGTGTGCATCTGAATGTAGTTGCCTGAAAAGTCAAGATCTGCAGTGAAATTGAAATCGGTAGTTAATCGTTTATTAGTCCCGAAAGAATACCTGTAAAATCCAGTTTGCTATTTTTTCAAAAGCAAACGTCCTCGGCTGATGAGGAAAAATGATATCAAAAGCAATTTTAAAGGTCATGATATCAAATTACACCTTCCTTTCCCAGTTGACTGAATAGTTTGTCCATGAAGGCTATGGTATAGGGCTCAACCCCGCAAGCAAGAGCACGAATATGAAAGTTATTGTAAGAATATCTAGGAGCAAAAGCCAACAAAGGAAGATTCTAAATGTTGAAGGCTAAGTCCATGAAAGCGTTAGAAGTCTAACTTACGCTAAGAATGTAGAGCAGCTTCATTCATTTTTTCTCATTCCCCTCGCTTCATTTATACCGCTAGCAACGAAAGTAATAAATTTGAAAAAATGGTGTTCGCTCTGACTTTAGAGTACAAGTAAACAATAACGGTCGTAGTGAGTTTTTCAACTACGGACAAAGTTTGGTGACTATAAGCAATTGTAGTGCTCGAAGGTACCACCATTAGTGCTAAGATACACGTAAAAGTGCAGCTGTTGGCGATGGTAATTGCAATGTTGCACGGCTGTTTATCTTTCGTCCTACAAAAGCGAGTTTTTAAATGAGATTTGCGGGAGAGAGCAGTACCGCAAAAAAGAATTACCGCAGAGATACAGATTCGTTAATCATTTCGTACAATTTTTTTTCACCAAATGTTTTATCTCAATATTAATTCGAAGTGCAAAATTTATCCATTTGATTCATCTGAAAAGCAACCGACGAGCATGCCATTCGATTTGTCTTCTTCCCTTTGTTGTATAGTGTTTTATTCCAATGTAAGCGTCTTTTGCGAGATCATGCTGCGATTTGGAATGGAATGTAGAATTTTCTGAAGCTATCCAAGTGTTCCTCTCATTTCCAGCAACTTCTCGAAGTTTCCCGTCATTTGTTTGCACTTCCCTTTTGAGAACATGCCGTGCATAAACCGAAAATGTCAAAACCAAATTTCTTTCTGAAAGCGATATAAAACTGAGTAAGTTGCATTAGCGATGCTTTCAAATTTCAATTTTTCTTCGTAGATATGAATGGCTCATTGTTTTTGCTACAAGCTTTTGCATCGTGAGGACACCGAAGATTGGGGCCTTCAACAAGCATAGGATGCATGTCAAAGGTATTATAAGAATTTGTGAAACCTCGAGGAAAGCAAAAACTTTGAAGCAACTTACTATCAGCGTGTGATTACGTGAATCGCTTCATACGCTTATGACCGATCACTCATTTGACACACGTAAAAAGACTGCCTAAGCAAAGGTGTGCGTCACACATTCTCCCAGAGTATAAAGAACATGAATATGTTGTTGAGCTAAGGGAGTCTATTGTAATCGCTTTTCATGCTCCATTGCTATTGAAATCTTCAAGCGCACAATTTGGCGTCCGTGTTTCCGCTCGCTTTATTGCTAGTTTGAAGACATCTATGTATCCTTTGATTTAACTGGCTTTGGCCTGGAAAAGGCGGGACTTCGTGGCCTAGTTGAGGCTAGACTATAATCAGAGAGCACGCTTGCGAGGGAGACGCAGACTCGTCGCAGGCGCGAGCGCCTTAATTAAGTCACAAAGCCCCGCCTTCCAGACGCCCAGTTGAGTCAAAGATTATGTATCCACTAGCCTTTTGCTTGTCTGTTAGATTTGGTCATCGACCTAGAACAGTGAAAAACTCAATGACCTATTTTTATTTAAGTTGATAATCAGAATGAGTGAGCAAGGATGAAAAAAGTTGATTGTGGTGTTTCTAAATTGAACATAATTAAACATGACATAATTACGTTTTAATTTTAATGTTATTTTCGAAATAATTTATGACACTGAAAATACCATATGGCACTGCACAAGGGTGAAGTCGAAGAATTCAAAGCAATCAAGAATTAAATCTAAGAAGTGGAAAGTAAATGAATGTTGAGACTGCTCGGCTATACGAGGAGCAAGACCTTAAAGCGTGCCTCGTATCAGCTTGCAGCATTAGTTTCGTGCCAACTTTTTTCCCAAAATTTAAAGTTGCAACTTTGTACGGGGAGGGGGGGGGGATATTCGACATGCTGATCACGGATATTATATTTATTACTAGTTGACTTACCCGGCTCCGCCCGACCCTGTCATTATTATATTCGTAATCAGCATGCTCGATTACCCCCCCTGTGCCAACTCCCAGCCCCGTAGCTCAAATTTTGCAAAAAATCGATAAAATCGATACCGATCGATGACGAAAAGTAGCCTATGACACCCGCCGGGGCCCGAAGTGTATGTGTGCCAAGTTTGGTCCGGATCGGTTAAGAAATGGAATTTTTTATTCGGAACATAAGGCGGAGCCGGGTAAGCCAGCTAGTAGATAATATGTGTGACTGATGCTTCTTACAGGTATAGTATATACCCGAGGACGAAATACCTCAAAATTCTCCATTGGCGGCCTTCAGCCAAGAATTTGAATTGGGACATTCTTCAATGAGACATATAAAATCTTAACTGATTCCACTTTTTCTCATATTCTATTCAGTCAATGTAAAAGGTTTATCAGGCCCAAAAAAAGACGCTGGTCTATACCAGCTTCTTCCCCGCCTTCATTCTGAAGCTGGTATATTCTATACCAGCTTCAGAATGAAGGCGGGGAAGAGTCGCTTCCATCATTGCATATCAATCCAAATGCTTAACATTATTAACCCTAAAGATATTTTTAGATTGTTTACTTCATGTTTAAGGCATCATCTAGTTCTCAAAGCATATCCTTCAACATTACGTAACTAGCTCAAAACTTCTAACGCCACAAAGGACATTTGGAGATCTTAGGCATTATATGCTGTTATGCTATGTTGTTACATAGCTTGAATGATCACCAGAGAATCACCAGAAACTGCAAAATTGTAGCATCGCACTATTTGCTCCGTAAAACGTTATATCCTCTTTGGTTGAAACTCGGAAAAACGTTCGCTACCTCACAGCACGATTAGAACGTTAACTCACAAGGAAAGGTTATTTAGTCGATGTTGTCTTGAATGGGATTTATACCACATTGAAGGGCATAAAGCGGTGATTCCGAACCTGCCTTCCTTACCTGCGGAACGTTTTGGGCTATACTTAGGAAAATTCGAAAATTTTCATTGAATGAAAGAATGTCGAATAGATTCGAAATTGAAATATTTCGAATAAACGAATATCGAATAAAATCAAAAATAAAAATCTCGAATAAACGATATCGAACGATTTCGATTCCGAATATAATCGGAAAATCAGAAAAAACAAATGTTAATACCGATTGTCGAATATTGGGAGTCGAATTTCGAGCAAACACTCGAACAATTTATCGATCAACTAGAGCAACCATACCCAAAATTGCTGACATATCTGGCTAGAGCCGATTCATTCAAAATCAGCACCCTCATACCCCCTATATCAACTCCCTGTTTCGTAGCTTAAAATTTTTTAAAAGTCGGTACAATCAATAGGGTAGATTTTTATTCATAATCAGCGTTCTATACCCCATCATAACAACTCCCAGCGCCGTAGCTCAGAGCCATTCAAAATCGAAGTCAATAGTCAATAGTGAAACTATTCTTAACCTATCAAAGGCGTAGTCTAAAAGTAGAGAAAGCAGGACATTTATCTATTTACAAAATTATACATGCCACACTTTTTGGTAAACTGGCGTTACACGTGAAGACATCTGGTAACTAATAAATCGCGTCCATTGTCGCGTAAAGTATGGCAAAGCCGTAAACAGCTCGTAACTCTCGAGGTGAACCGTCTTCGTTCGCCATTAGCCTTCAAAATAGTTGATAGGCTGGTGTTGAGTTGCCTGCATCTCTGCTAAATCTTGAGTGCACTGTGATGGCAAAACTATTATATACTATCTGAACAAAACTTTATTGCATATAACTGTAACCGGTATATGACTGCAAAATTCAGCAACCATCCTATCCGCTACCGCTGCGACTTCCTTTACACAAATACACTGTTAGCGAATAATCTCTGAAATAAACGGTAGAGGCAGTTGTGCAACATGACTTTTACAAGCAAGAGTGCTCACTAACGTGGACCTTTGCGTACCTAAAGCATGAGCAACGCAAAGGAAGAGAAACAGATATGTCAACACGCTTTCAGTATATGAACTCGGAACATGAGCTTGAATTCGATGGCTGCTTTTTGCCGATCTGTTGATTTACCAATATGAGTGCGAACTAACTCATTGGTCAAAAGCAATCAATCAAAATCCACATCTATATTTTAACTGTAGCAGCTCTAAAAATGCGAGTTTTTAAGCAGTTCATAGGTGATTACGGCTGAAAAAGTCAAATAATCGAATTTTGCGAAAGAAATGCAAACAAAGCGAGCTTGTTACTTAGCAGTTAGCTTTGCAACAAACACGAATAATTTGAGAAGGAAACGATTTTAATCGCATACGAATTCGAATCAAAAATTCAAACGAAATTTATTCGAGACTCCTTTTTCAATTATTCGAGTTTCGAATTTGATTCGAGAATGAAAAACTTTGATTATCGAATTTCGATGCGAATATATTCAAATAATTCTTTCTTTCTAATGATCGAATTTTTATTCTCGGATCCAAACATATCTCAGAGTATTTATTCAGTAAAGTGCGCTGACCTTATCTCTGCTCCATTGGAGAGCTATGAAAAGTATTACGCCTATCTTTGTCCTACTTTTACATCCAATTATTTACTTTAACAAGCGCTCAATTCCTCGTCCATATGTTCCTCAAATAAAGAAGGCAGATTTGGGATCAGCGTTTTATGCTTAAGTGTGGTATACACCCCACTGAAAGCCATTCGACTGAACATGCTTTTCTTATTGTACAACGAGAACGAAATGAATAGCGTGGTATCATATCAACAGCTGCCAAGGTTTTGAAGTCAGGGCCTTTCGCAGCATTGCTACGCATAAATGACTGCCGTCACAAACCTTCATTTGCATGAGTTCAAAGTATTCAACTTTCTGAAAAGGCTCCAAAAGTCCAAGTTTCAAAAAAAAATTAGCTTCTAGTCTCCCTCTTCGCCCCACTTCACATCGACGTATATTTATTGGAAGCCTTTGTTTGGAAAGCTGTTAATTTCTGTTGAATGAATTTGCTTTGTTGAAATTTTATTGAAGAGAGGATGATATTGGCTCAGTGGTGTCATAGCGAGTTTTCATGACAATTGTGTCGATGAAAATGGATAAAAGTACTCAAGCACAGTCGCTATTGCCAAACCCAAAAACGTTGAAAATAGCAAACGTTAGTACGTGAGATTTGTGCGATATACTCCTCCCTATCGAAAAACTTTTTATGTTGATGGGAGGTCTCTTTAGACACCATTTTTAAGTGAACATCACGATATCAATTTTTTGCATTTTCTTCAAGATATAAAATCTCTCAAAAACTTTCAGCCAGCAACGAATTTCTTCGCTTAGAAAGAGTAGGTTAACTCATGCACTGACGATACAGATGCTATTGTTACGTTAGTGAAAGACCATATTCAAAGTGATCAAACCTTGTGGTCTCCTGCCCGGCTACATTTCTGAACTTTCGCAAAAAAAACTTTGAAGTTTTCTCTTGTCAATAAGAACACAGTAAAGCATTCCGTTGATCATAAATTTTTGAGTATGATACAACAGAACTTTTGGGACTGCTCAACATAAAGATCGGTTCATAAATATACGAACACCTCATAATTTGCCATTTCCCAGACTTTCTGGAATAAACGCAATAAATGGTATCATGTGAACCAGCGCAGCCGAAAGTAGTATACGCAGCACAAAAATGAAATCAGTGTCAAATTCGGCGAAGTATTGTGCGCTTTTTTGACCGGTTTGTAAATACGAACACCTTGATCAGAGCTTTTCTTATCGCTTAACGCTGCAACTTTTTTCGTTCAAACTCTTGCGTAAGGCCACGATCCAAAGTATGAGGTACATACTATGCGCTGAAGCTAGTAGTGTTTGTAAGGGAAACTTTTTCCTACTTTTATAGCTCGGAATGGCTCCGGATCGAGTCGGCCTTCAAAATGCCGGTTTAGATTTCAAACTTCCAGCTCATGCGGATAGAGGATAAGGGATCCACATATATGCAATCTTGCTCCCAAAAAGCTTTGATGTAATCGTACCAGTTGCCAACCCAGTCCCAAACTTACCCCACAGGGTTGGCACACTTTTGAGCTTTAAAATCCGACTTCTGCCGTCCGAAAATTTTGTAACGTTGTGAGCACGTCGCAAACGTGATTTTCTGTGTGATGTACAAGATTCTATATTTTGTTTAAAGTTTGAAAGTAGAGCACATTGTTTCCATCCGCAATCGGCTTTGAATGAAAATGGATAAGCAAATCGACGCAAGCAAGCCTTCTCTCGCTTTTTAGCTCTTGAACTTTGAATATAGCTTTGCGGAAATTGCAAAAACTCTAGCACATATGCAACATTATGTAAACGATGCATTAACTTCATCACAGTACTTTGCGGACGGCAGAAGTCGGGTTTTGAGGCTAAAAAGTGTGCCAACCCTGTGGTAATTGAGTCTGGGTTGGCAATTACCCTAATTTCCGGGGTATAAGGCGCACCTTGTATAAGGCGCACCCGCCGCAGCGAACAATGGCGCGAAAACGCTTTTCAAATGATTGCTTTCCAAATCTAAAAAGCAGAAAACTGCGTGGTTGTTCTTCACTTCCTATAAATCATGCCTCCATGTATTTTCCTTTTCTCAGAATGCATGCTTTCATATCGTTTCTACGGGTGAGTGGAAGGTGCTTTCAATGGTGTTTATGGTGTTAAGATGATTCTTTCTTTTGTTTCCAGTGTTACCGGTGCTACGTTTGTGTTTTCCTTCGTTTCTAATAATGCTACTGGTACTGAAACTGTGCTATCCTTCAAAATAATACTACTGATGTTTTGATGGTTTTTGTTCTATTCTTGTCATTCCTGAAGAATCAAAGAAAAGGTAGAGATTTGTTTGAAATAAATCACTAGAGAAACAGCAGAGAACGGGAGCAAAAAGCTACTGCTGGATGAAAGAGGTTGCTGTTGGCTGCTTGTGCGGCGTCGCGCATCGCGAACGTCATCATATATCAGTCGCGCGCGGCGATAGCTACTGCACCTTATAACCCGGAAATTAGGGTAATACGATTACATTATTGCTTTTTGGGCGCTGAGCTGCATATTTATTGGTCCCATATCCTTTATCCGCATCTGGATGAAAGTCTGAAACATGGTTGGCAATAATGCTAAAGTCAGCTATAAGAGACGCGCTCTATCGCGGCGGCCAAACAGAATTTGCTCGCGAATCATTTTTTATGAAAAACGCCGTTTAGCTTTTCGTAATTACTTCATCGCATCGGTAGTACATACATACAGTAAAAATTATCGTGCTTTGCTCCTGCTTTCCAAAGTCACAAGCTTTTTCTGTTCAAAGTTTTTATCAGGGTGGCGAGGAGATGTAGAGGAAAAGTGTAAAGACGTAATCTAACAACGAAAGCAAAACAATAATCTTGTTTGTAAAGCAACTGCCATCAAGTCAGTAGCATGGTAATTTTTCTTGTCAAATATTTGTTAAGACAGTTCGAGTTTCGGTGAAAAGCTTGTAAGTTTTAAAATTTTGAATCAATTCTAATTCTAATGCATTGGTATTCAAACAATGTTTACTGCCTCCATTCTTAAGCTCTATAACTATACGCAGCAAACAGATTAAACCTTCTTCTTCTTCTTCTTCTTCTCCACAGAGACGACACACAGCATGTTCGCTTGCCTCACATTGATTGATTGATTTCTTGTGATTTCGAAGGCACATCCGATTCCGTGCAGACGGGAAAGCTAAAGGTAAAAAAAAATAACTAACTTTTTTGATTAATATCAGATCGCTAGGTGCTTAAAAGTTACAAATATTCAAATTAGCCTAATAAAACACGACACTTCCCAGAAATTTTGAACTAGATACACGTATATGTGTAAACACAATGGCCAGAAAATCAAGTTGAGCTTTGGTCTAAAGCGAGTGTTCTTCATTAAAGATGACATCTTTGCCGATTTTCAGTCAAAAAAAGTGGGGTTTTAGAATAGAATTTTTGTGAGGGTGATAGTAAAGATAAATTGCAGACGATTTCTCACTGTTAGATGCTTCTTCTTCCAGAGCGTAGTATCTTGATTGTACCATCATTTACAACTCGCAAGCCGTTTAAAAAATGAAATGAGTTTGACCTATTTACAGCTCCACCGGAACGTATGTATCAATGTATTTGCCCTTACCCACTTGCTAGCGAATCCGTAGAGTCGCTGGTTGATATAAACTGGAAGTGTGAACATAAAATTCCGGCTTTTTGAAGGAAGCGTAAAAAAGTATTTTCGAGCTTTTTGCTCGTAAATCGTAAGCTCGCAGAAGAAAAGCTCATACACAAACTTTGAATTTTCTGAAAGAGCACCTTATGCAGATAGTAAGAAATATGTTTTCAGATTTTTTTCAGCATTGCAGGTTTTTGATTTCTTTGAATATCAAGAGTTCGACTGGTTTCCTCGAATTTTTATCTCTGAAGTCCCTTGTCGTCAAAGAGCCACAAAAACGTTATTCAAAAGTAGGTGATCATTTTTTGGCAGGATTTATTGTAAGCAAATGCATTCACATTGGAAGCAGTTACGCATTTTCATATTTGAAACAACATATCTTTGGATCCAGCTTAATGTTTCTCGGACCATACATTGTGTTTTCTACTGAACTTATTTCCAAGAAAACAAATCAAATAAAAAGAAAGCTAAGGAAGTGTCTTTTTTCAGATCCGTATATTGGAGTTGATATTTCTTCAACTTCAAGAAAACTGAGATTTGGTCATACTTAGTTTACGATGAAGGAATCTGAGCGGTGCAGCCCATTACGTTAACGATGTGCAGATTTTCGTTTTCCCGGTTTCCAGCGTTCGAAAAATTTCAACAACTGTGCATACGAGTGTTTGGTATGGACTATACTTGAATAAATTCGAATTTTTTATTGAATGAATGAATATCGAATATATTCAAGAAAAAATTACCGAATATCGAATAAATTTGAAAATAAAAATCTCGAATAAATGAATATCGAATGAATTCGAGATTAAAAAATTCTCAAATAAATGAATCCCGAATAAAATCGAAAAACAGAGATATCGAATGAATGAATATCGATTATATTCGAACATTGGGAGTCGAATTTCGAATAAATACTCAATTGATTTATCGATTAAATAGACCAATCAGATCTAAAAGTTGCTGACATATTTGGCTATAGCCGATCCATCAATCAGCACCCTCATATTCATATTCATGCTGATCCATTTATAATCGATACCCTCAGATCCTTCAAAAATCGGTGAAATTAATAAAATAGATTAATTTTTAATCAGCACCCTCATTTACCCCTGTACCAACTCTCAGCCTCGTAGCTCTAAATTTTCCAAGAATTGATGAAGTCGACAAAAAAATTATTCATAATCAGCAACCTTCCTTACCCTCTCCCCCCCCCCCTCCCCCGTACCAACTCCCACCCCGTAGCTAACATCTTGTAACTGGGAATTCGCGTACGACTGTCGCGAAGTATGTGCGGAGCTTGTCATAATCAAAGCTCGCATTTCTCAATCTGGAATTCTTCACTTTAGCCTTTACCATAGTTGATAGGCTGATAGATCCCGGTGTTAAAGTGTCTGCAAGCCTCCGTGAAAATTTTGGATGCACCGTGATAACAAAACTATCATGTACTATCTACTGAACAAAACTTCATTACATGGTAATATGACTGCAAAATTCAGCAACCTTCTGTCCTCCACTACAGCTGCGATGTCCTTTACTCAAAATACACCAAATCCCGAAAATTTTCTGAGGTAAAAAATAGAGGCAGTTGTGCAGCATGAGTTTAGACCTTTGCATACCTAAAGCATGAGTAATGCAAAGAAAGGGAAACAGGCATGTCAACACATTTCCAGTATATGAACTCGGAACATTAGCTTGAATTTAATAGCTGTTTTTTGCTGATTTGGTGCCAATAGCAGTGCGAACTACATCATTGATCGAAAAAGCATCAATTAAAATCCACACCTAATTTTATTCTGTTGCAAGCAGTCGGAGGATTGCGTCTATCCATACAGTTTAAAAGTCATCACGATTGCAAAAAGACGCATTACCGAATTTTGCAGTAAAGAACGCAGGCGAAGCGAGCTTGATACTCAACAGTTGGCTCTGCAACAACTCGAATAATCTGAGTACTGAGTTC
This sequence comes from Cylicocyclus nassatus, assembly GCA_958299035.1. NCBI lineage: Eukaryota > Metazoa > Nematoda > Chromadorea > Rhabditida > Strongylidae > Cylicocyclus > Cylicocyclus nassatus. Next base: position 82,657,891 of record CATQJL010000001.1, read on the forward strand.
ATCCGAATACGAATTCGAATAAACTTTCGAATAAAACATTCGAATAAAATCTATTCGAAACCCCGTTTTTTGATTATTCGATTTTCGAATTTTATTCAATTCTTCGTTTTTGATCATTCGAGTTTCAAATTGTACTCAAAACCCCGTATACTCAATTATTCGAGTTTCGGATATTATTCCAAAATGGAAAAATTCCCAATATCGAATTTCGGGCCTGGGCACCTAGAATCTTCCAGAACTTGCCTTCAGAGATCATGTGGACCAAACTTTTTGGGATTGTAAAAGCGGCCGGAATAAAAGCACACGAATTGAAGTAAAAGCAACGCTTGCATGAAAGGAAATCCGTATACTATCGTAGGTTCAAAAGTTTCCAGCCGCAGACATAGATGTGAAAACCATTCTGCAAAAATCGACAGCAATCAGCTTCAAAGTTACTTCTGGCTAAAATCTTCAAATGCATCACTGACGACACGCAGTAGGCTGTTTCACTATCCAGCAACAGAGTATTGTTAAAATTCTAAGAAAGGTAAAGCTTGCTCTGCCTCAGAAATGCGTAACACTATCATGAGCTGCGGACCTTATGCTATACGGAGTAGGCTAGGACTTTGCGATCATTGTTAATTAAACCGTACAATTTGGAGGGACAGGAATGCTTTTACTGTATTTTGGGCTAACACCTATAGAGAAAACTTGAAAGTCAAAAAATAGCTCACAAGCGAATGGTCAAAATCGAAGTGGGCAATCCGAACAAGCTGCATACCACTGAATACAGCATAGAACGCTGACTTCGAATCTGCCTTCTAGCTGCTATTTTTTTGCAGACGAAGCTATGAGCAATTTTTTCGCTAAAAATTGTGCCTGAAAATTGCGAAAATGAGCACATTATTAACCTTTTAGTTTACCATTGGATGTATGGTAGCCCCAAATTTTAGTAGACGCGGATGTGACTGTGACCACTGTTCTCACAAGGAGAGGATACCTTGTCGAAAGCACCAATCCAAAGGAGACATCATCTACACTATCTGAAAGCGCTTGAAACACTGATTCCGAATTATAATTTTTAGCTGCGGAAATGTTTTGTAGAAAGAGTTGGGGTGTTTCCCTCCGGGGTTACGGTGCCCTTCAGATGTCGGCTGTTGTCTACGAGCATTATAGAAACACAAAATGGTGTAATGGTAAGTAATTTGAACGAAGATTACAATAAGGATTAGAATACTCATATTACTTTGGTTTTTTAACACTTCTGACTTCTAGCCTCGATATCATCAGAAATGTCAGGTTCTAGGGCTCCAAAGCCATTTCGAATCTCAATTTTGTAAACATTGCGATAAAGTTGCATGCAAAAGGATTCAAATCTTGACACTCTCCCTATCAAGCAAATCACTAGGCCAGTTGCCACCAATTGGTAATTCCACACAGTGCTCATAGATAAGAGGAGACCTGCTGGAGGGCGCCTCAACTCCAGAAGGGAACACACTCCATACCTCCTTCTACAAAACCGTTCCGCAGCTTAAAACTACAGATTTGGATTCAGTGTTTCAAGCGCTTTAAGATGATATATGTTTCATTTAAGTTGGTCCTTTCGACTAGGTATCCATCGCCTTGTCGGATGATTGCAGAATTTTGAATAGATTTGCTGAACGTGTTACACCATTCAAATAGTTCTGATTTTCTATTATTATGTTCTTAATGGCAGCGTCCCCGCAAAATTCGCTTTCCATTTGTTCTCCTCCTCGCAGGCTTCTCACCATGGGCCTGGGCTTTTCAGAGCATTAAAATGGTAAGAATGAGCCTTTTCCGAAGTTTACGTCCGCATTCAGCGAAAGTCGAAAGTCTCCCGCACCCCGCCTCCCTTGTTTCTGGCCACGCCCACTTACACGCATTTTCCACTGAATGCGCATCTGGAAAACTTGGGAAAAGGCTCATTTTTTCCATTTCCATGCGCTGAAAAGTTCAGATATGGATTTCTCATAGCGAAAAAGCTCCGAAAATGTGAAAAATTGAAAACGAAATTTTGCCGGGATTAGATTTCGCCTACCTTTCTCTTTTCTTTCCTTTTTGCCGTGATTTGTTTAACGACCACATCGGGGTCTTCGTCGTACCTGCAAAAAGCTTCACAGACATGTTTACACAATAGTTTAGATACTGAACAGATAAAAAGGTTTGAACATACTCGTAGCTTTCAAAAATGGAATCCCATCGCGACTTTCTAGCTCTAGTAGACTCGAGACGTTTTTTAGCTATCTTTGCGAATTCGCACTGATACACGGTCGTCTGCAATTTTTGCAATTATGCAAAAGTTGTAGGCCTCATAACTGAACCTATTTACATGGTAGCCAGTGATACTGCGCATAGTTTGAGCAAAAAAAAATTGAAACAATTTAGCAGATATTGAATAATTAATAACCTATGTGAAAGCAAATAACAAAGACGAGACAACAACATTTTTGACAGCAGCTTGTACATGGTCATTGCTTGATGTCTTTGCGAAAAACCTCTGATAGTGCACACTTTACATCTTATATATAAAGCTGAATGTCTGTTTGTATGTATGTATGTATGTCTGTCTGTCTGTCTGTATGTCTGTCTGTCTGTACGTATGTTCCGAATAGAAAATTCCATTTCTGAACCGATCGGGACCAAACTTGGCACACATACACTTCGGGCCCGGGCGGGTGTCATAGGCTACTTTTCGTATCGATCGATATCGATTTTATCGATTTTTTCCAAAATTTGAGCTACGAGGCTGGGAGTTGGCACAGGGGGTAAGTCCCTCCCAAAAATCGATAAAATCGGCATCAATCGATAACGAAAAGTGGACTGTGACACCCGCCGGGGCCCGAAGTGTATGTGTGCCAAGTTTGTTCGGATCGGTTGAGAAATGGAATTTTCTATTCGGAACATACGGCGGAGCCGGGAATGCCAGCTAGTAATAGTTATATAGATGAAAATCTTGATGGGAAGCTTGCTCCCACTCATTCAAGGAAAACTCAAGCTCTCCTAAAAAACAAAAAACTCCTGATGATTGCAAAGTTGATATCAGGTTATATGCATTACACAAAACGTGGGTCAAAACCTCGCTTAAACGGGAGCGGGAGGGGGTGTGCTATAGCAAAAAAGATGTGTGAAGAAAGATAAGAATGTGATCAGTGAAAAAAGAAATTTAAACAGACCGGACGCTTCTGAGCTCTTTTACGCGCTTTGAGTGAAATTTGACGGTTGTACCTAGCACTGAGATGTCCGCAGCGCATAATACATATAATAAAAAAACATCTTATCTTTGTGGTCTCTGTGCGAACATAATGCTTCAATCATCGCGCACTATCTGACTTATCCGTCCACTACTTCAGTCCACTACGTCACTCTCACGTTTTTGGAGATATAAATCTGTTTTGGAACTTTTTTTTTGATAAGCCATAAACAGTGGGCAGTAGTGTATTGATCGTAAATACGGTAGCACTGAACTTAGAGTGACATCGCACAGATTCTTTGCGTGAAGCACAAAGCTATCGAGGAAAAAATCATGTCGAAATAAAAATTATTTTCAGGGGTGGAGGACATTAGGTCGCCGAATTTGGAAGAGTCCCGCGCGGATTCCCTGTAGGAACGCATGTCCGCGCATGTACAAGGGTGCGTATTTGTCGCAAATGACCGCGGGGACCGCCCTTTTTCGGCGACCTAATGTCCCCCACCCATTTTCAGACTTTGTAGATGGACCGTTTTTGTGAAGCTTAGACTCTTAACTTTCCAAATTGAGTTTCAATATAACATATACCTTTCATCTACAACTCGAACTTCATAGCACTGCTAATTCTACAACCCTTAACGTGTAATAGAGCTAGCGCAGAGTTTTGTTCACGACCTCACCGCATGTCATAACCTTTGATACAACTGGGGCTTCGGGAAGGCGGGGGTTTGTGACGTAATTAAGGCCGTTCGCGCCCGCGACGCACCTGCGCGTCTCTCTCGCGCGAGTGCTCTCTAATCATTAGCTAGCCTTAATTAGGTCACGGAGCCTCGCCTTCGCGAAGCCATCCCGGTTGAATCAAATGGTACGTTCTCAAACGCCATTCAAAGGAACTGTTTGGGACATATGGGCAGTGGCGTACCCAGAATTTCCGTTCGGGGACAAAATTTTTTCGGATAGCCACACACTCCGAAAAAAATTTCTTGGGATGCTTTCCAGAATTCTTTCTTGCCCATAGCCCCGAAATCCTGGAGAAAAGGGGCGTAGCAGCAGCCCAAAGGAACTGTTTGGGACATGTTAAGGTTAAGGTTAATTCTAATTTTTAGAAATTTTTTCGATTATTTACAAGTAAAAAAGGCCACTTGCACATCTTAAAAATACATGTAAGTAACTAACTGAACATTTAATGTAGGCCTTTATAATTTAAAGTAATTTTATAATACTTGTAAGTAACTTTCAAAAATTTCGTGACTCATTCTCGGGAGGGGGGGGGGCTTCCCTCGGTACCTATTGATATCGGCTAATGTATGTTATTTCAAAGTAAGCAATAATACTCAATCATGGCTTCAGCCTTCAAATATCTGCACACGTTGGATTTTGGAAATCAAAGACAATACAAACCGCGCTTTTATTCGCATATTTCAACAGACCGTCAACAACCAGCATGAGGCGGGGATTGCGCAAGGTGCATCCTGAATTCGCTATTATCTCCCTCTTCATAACTTCCCACATGTCACCAGCAAAAGCCAGCGAAGGTAGTATCTGCAGTACCTCGTCTTATATTCAATGGATTGAGCTTGTCGAACTTACGAAAAGAACAATGTACAGCTGTTTCATGTCTGCTAAAAACCGACATTGTCTGCATTATATACCTGCGACTCGGTTGTTTTTATAGAACGTCAAATGAATGAGAGCAATAATTACTGCTCTCAATTAAATTTGTCATGGACATACATCGGTAGCATTGTGGCTTTATTAATTTATCTAAAATTGCGAACAGGTGGCCAAACATTACGAGAATCTCCTGAATGGATGTACAACATTTGTACATCGAGCAGTACTCATGAATGCGCTGCATGCTCCACGTTTCTGAAATAAAATATGGGCGGCGCACTTCTCAATCCAACGGGTTTGCGAAACGGAAACTCAGACAATTGCAAAGGACTTCCGGCGCAAACTAGACTCCTAGAACTTCCGGAAGGAACGCTCCTATTGGTCCGTGTGGCATGGCCGTGTGGCGTAAGGTCCCATCCTACCTGGCAACTCCAACAGGAGTGTCTCCCGAAAATTTTGAAACTTCAGTTTGCGCTGGAAATCCTCTGCGATTGTCTGAGAATGAAGTTGGATCTATTAATGGAGTCGCGTTACATAGTCAGCAACGGGTGTAAAGTAGATTCTAAGAAAAGTACGGAGATTACATGTAAATTGGAAATTTTGCCATTTGCATCCCTCCATTCCAGACCAAACACAAAGCCATATCGTTCTGCATGAATTTTATGGAGCAAGTTTAGTCATGCTGTCGAGCCCACTTTGTATAACATACGTTATTTCCACACATCTTCAAGAAATCTAATGTGTGCCGTTTAGAAGAACAAGCCAACGGTTATAATCTCTTTGGAGTCACAAAATCGCATCCTTTAGAATCTTTGCTTTGGAAAAATGTGCTAACAAAATTTTCAACACAAAATTGCTCAAGTGTTTTGTATTGCAACAAAAAATGCTTGGTTGTACTACAAAAAATACTTATGAGATTATGAATTCATACTCAAAGAGTGTGATGTTTCGATTACTATGTTTTGATGTGACAAACATGAATAATTCGACAACCGAACAAGACTTTTCTGTCTAAAAAAGTTGATAATATGTGTGCCACTTAGGTGTTTATTGGGGCATCCCGCAAGTTCAGTCGTTTTATCGTCGAATTGTAATTTTTCGCATCACGAATTTGCTTCTTTGTAATATAAAAAAAGAGTAGGTCTTCCACCTTGTGAATTTATCGTGTAAGTGCATATTAGAAGCTTAAGATACATCTACGAAGAGGAAGAATTTCCCATTTCAATAAAATTACAAAGGATCCGTCAAGATAGGAAAAGTTACAAATTTTTGAAAATAAAGCGACACGACGTTCGGGACAGCCTAAGAAGTGACTGTGCAATACATTGCACGAAGGTCAAACTTATAATTCGGCACGGAATAAAGCTGAAAGGCTGAAATTTTGCAGGCTCGTTGTTATGATCACTATATGCTAACCACAATTTTTTGGACCTCATCAATTCACTCCATATCCCCGATCCAAAAATTCGAGATTTTTAACACAATAAATTCGTGCATTTTTTACAACTCCAGTTCTAGGGAAGCTGCAGCGCTCAATTTTTGACGGCACAAACCGAGTTAGGCTTAAACACTACAGAAAAAGTCCCAGCCTTGTTAGCTAAGTCTGAAGTCCGTTTTGAATATCGGGCAAAACTCACATACAGGGTAAAGATGGCGAGGAGCCAAGGGTGCCAAATTTAGCCTATATATGCCCATTTTTTTTCTCCAAATTGAGTTAGAGAGCTGTACTTTTCACAGAAGCATAAGTCCAAGATTGGTACTTCTTGAGCCACGATAAGTGCCACAAAGAAAATTTGGTGAGTTGTAATCAATGTATAGCCAGATTTTTGAAACAATACAACTATGAGGTGTGGTGCGCGAAGTATAGCTACACTATTATAAAGAAGTATGAGTGCAGCAAACGTGTATAAAAGCCTCGCAAATGAAGTATATGAAAAAAGTATGCTGAACAACTGCACTCAGTCTCTCCCATTCTCACAGATGTAGTAGATTGTAAGCGTGACAGAATAGTTCTGCCATACATTCTGTGACCATGAGACTCGAAACTGCTTTGCACTCATTATAAGAACAGGCCTAATTCTGCGGGTAACAAGTTTGAACGTATGATCATCAGGATTATCTGCTACTTGGAAACAGGAAAAAAGCCCCACCTTGTTTAAAGGCAGTGTTCGGGCAAAAAGTCGAGTTTGAGATTTTGTGCTTACCCGGGCCTATTCGCTATGCTGAATCTGAAAATCCACACTGGAGATCGCGAAAACGGCGAAACAGGTCTTTAACGCAGGAGGAATCAGTAAATGGGCGGAATCTTCATCACCGTGAATTTACACTCCCGGCTTCCGGAGCGATCTTCTCGGCTTGCTCGATGGTGATGTCAGGGCGGCTAGCGGAATCGAGAAGATTGCTCTGAAAGCTGGGAGGGTGAAGTCACAGTGAGGAAAACCCTGCCCACTTTCTAATTTCCCTCCTGCGTTAGAGCCTTTTTTCGACGTTTTTGCTCTCTCCAATGAGGATTTTCGGACTCAGCATAGCAAATAGGTCTGGGTAAGCACAAATTCCAAAGTAATTTGCCCGGACGCTGCCTTTGAAGGCAGTGTTTGGGCAAAAACTTAATTGCAATTTTTTTTACCTTAACTACGCCTGGTACTGACTCCAAACATAACACTTAAAAAGCGTAAATCCATATACGAAAATCTTTTTTGAGACTCTTTATGAATACCGAGGACGAGTGCACTTGGCGCTATCCTAGTCGAAAGCAAGCAGGATATGTAATCGATTGTGTTCGCCATGTAGCGCTTCAAGAGTTGATGAGATTTTGTTTGCAGGGCCCGGCATATGTTATGTTGATTGAATAAAGGTCCCCCCCCCCCACCCCGAGAATGGGTCGCGAAAATTTTGAAACTTACTTACATTGGTTATAAATGTGCAAGTTACTCGTTTATATACGTAATTAATTGAAATAATTTTCAAAATTCTTTGAACTTCATTTTAGCCTTATAAAGAAACTTTTTCGGGCGTGGCTGACGCCACGCATCTTCATCAAGAAAAATTTCTTGTTCTCCCCTTCCCCGGAACGGAAATCCTGGGTAAGCCATTGACAGATAGCTAGACAGCGTGAAATCCAGAGGTTCGAAGCTTCAGTGAATGAAGTTATTTTGAGCTGCGATCCCCTTTTTTCTGGCGGGAATGTTGATGTCTGCGGCCCTTACACGCAAAGGAGACTTCGTAAAAGTTTGCAAAGTCCTCCATGACTTCGCAAACTTTTACAAAGTTTCCTTTACGTTTCAATCAGTAGAACAATTTATTTGATCAAGATAACAATATAAAAGCAGAAAAACATAATTCGAACCATTTGACACAGCACAAAATAAAGAAGTATGGCTGAGCTTTTGATAGAAGGCTCTGTGTTAAAAATGGTACCATTTTGGTGTTCAGAATGTTGGAAACGCCTCAGACCCATATTTATCCAAATCTGTAAGTTACAAGAATTCGACGATGGTTGTTGTCACGTAGCTCAAAGGGAACACCCTGACAGATACTGTGGTTGGAGCGCGATATCTATCAATGCATTCGTTTATTGTATTTTTGGCTCAAAAAAGAGGAGAGGCAATGGTTTAACACGTTTCAAACCGGTGCTGCACATGGTGCAGCACTTTGTTTGAAGATCTTTTTGACGTTTACAAGAGGTTTTCTTATTGTCCAAGGTTATCAGGTCAAAGGCCTAAGCTTCTACTGAATGACTCTGTAGAGTTGTGCCGCCGATATTTGTTTGGAAGATATGAGCATAAATCGAACAACTGTTGCAACGAAGTGCGGCAGCACGAACGACGCGTGCGACGTCTCAACTTTCCTCTGTTACGATATCAAGGAGAAAAACCGTAGTTTTAATACTGATGTGCACCGTCTGTAACTTAGTTACTTTTGGATACTATCAGAAACTGAGTTCTGTTCCTATCTTTCACGAAAGCACAGAAGTTCTTCACAAGCGACAGAATTTAAACACTTCGAATCCATTCAAACTTTGGGTATGGAATTTATCTCATGAGGTGAATACAGATGTAGCACACAGTCTACGAAATAAAGTCCCTTTTTTTGCTAATGGCTGAAAGTGAACTCTTTTTCGCCGCGCGATTTCGCGGTCCGAACGTTAATTTATTGTCTTCACTTATGATGGATTTTAAAGCGTTCTAAGCGTCCAAATCAGAAAAAATCATCCGAAGCTTATGTAAAATATCCGATATTTATGCTTCAAACCATACCTAGTTGGTTAGGTGTTGGTCTAGGAATCAGCAAATACGGGAACGGGTATTAGGGAACATAAGCTTTGAAACTTTTCACCCATTGTGTGGGAGTAATATTGTATACACATAGCCCAAATCGGTGTCATGTGATTATTTGTACGCATCAAACCAGCCATTTGCTCGTTTGAATCTTAAATCTGGAATTCGCGCGCCTGCGAAAGAGCAAGCTCAACCCCAGGTTCAGGGCACGGCACAGGTGGCTTAGCAAGCAAGCTGGATATCGTTTTTGGGGAAAAAACAAAGGGGATATCGTTTTGCGGAAGAGCATAACGTTGTCTTTCGACCTGCGGCCGGCACGCTGCCGGCATGCCGCTAGCAAATAAACAAAAGGTTTGTTTACAGCGAATTGAGGATGAAATGACACCAAAATAGGTGTGTAGATGGACAATGGGGAGTTAGAACTAAGTATGAAAAATTATGAAAAAATTATGTGAACTAAAGGCGTGCTCAACTTTTTTCGGAGTTGGGTGGCTTTCAAGCCACCTGGATAGCCACCTGAGGTGGCTCAGGAAAGAAAAAGTCATAAATTTTTCCTCCCTCACATAATTTTTCTACTTTCTTTACATACTTTTCATCTACATCCCAAACCCTACAAACTGATTCCTGAACCGCCTCAAACCCCCTTTTCCCCGCTTAGTTATAGCCCCTCGAAAATTTTGAATGGCCGCGGAAAGGCTGCTCTAGGCGCGTATTGCTGCACGATGGATACATCATGCCGCCATTCCGGAGAATATGAATATCATCGCGTGTGTGCGATGATTCTTTTTCGTTTTTTTCTGCTGTTGCTTTGTTCCGTTCCTTTTCATGTATTTTCTCTTCGAATATCTCGTGGCGGATATCGTAATTTTATTGAAGTCAAAGGGGACTTCATTTTTTGCAATTTCGGGACGTCACCTCGTGCCGAGCCCCGGTCTAGGGTAAAAGGGGACTGCGTAAAAATTCGCAAAAGTCAAGGGGGACTTCGTTTTTTGCATTTTCAACTAGCCACCTCGTGCCGAGCCCTGCCCAGGTTTGCCAATTTCCACTGGATTGGACTCTGCAAAAACGCTAGCTATCTTTCCCCTCTTGCTTTTTACCTAAAAGCAAACTGACTCTGACCGTCTGTGCCGCTCCTGTCAGTTCGAAGAAGTTGGCGTCGCAAGGAAATGGGAGGAATTCGCGAGGCTCTAGTGGTCTGCCAAAACGCTGATTTGAACGATATGTGCAAAGCGGTTTCAAGTTTCTAGGTCGTAGCTTTAGATGCATATGCTAAGTATGTAACGAAGAACTTTGTGTTGAAAGGGAAGGTGCCAATTGAATCTTAAGGTGCTAATTGGGTGCCAAATGCGTAACCGAACTCTATCTATATAGCTGCGTTGTGAGAAGTCTTATTGGTTGGTAATTGAATCTATCTTCTCATTTAGTTAAGTCTGCAACGTTGCGATGTAGCTTTCTCCGTCCTCAACGTAATGTGTCGAAAATTCCTGAGCTTGAAATAAACATAAAATATTTGCAAAAAAGCTAATATGCATGTCTATAAATTCTTTGAACGAGAAGCTTTTCCTTCTCGTTCTCATCGTCGCTTCAAGATCAGGGTAGCAACTATTGCTTCTTCTTGCTCTCCCAAGCCATTTATTTATCATATATGACTTCAAAAAATATTTGGATACTAATTTAATTACGGAGTTTTCGCAGATTGTAACAAAGCTTTCCTTGCCATAAAAATTTTGTTAGGATAAGGTAGCTTCATTACCAATCGATGATGACATGGATATCGCCTAGCCAAGGGAGCGATAGAATAAATACAATATTTTAACAACAAATTACAGCAGAATTAGATAGTGAATTACCGTTAATGATAGCGGAAGGGCCTGGCAAGAAGGGGGCAGCCAACATGAACGATAGGTTATGCCAGCCATATGCGCTGCGTAAGTCAAATCTTCTGGTCCAAGACTGTAGCAGTACAAAAATGAAATTCGGTGTCACTCTTAAAGGCATTTTGCGACAGCCTTGAATATAGACTGTTTATAAATCTGTAAAAACTAAAGCAGACTTTTCTTTGCTCAGTGCTGCAAGACCTATCTTACATCCGCTATTTAAGATAAAGTTTTTCTTGCTATGCTTTGGCTTCGAAATTATTGTGGATCAACCTTTGTACGTTCGCAGTCATCTTGGTAGTGATTGATCTGCTTATCAAATGACATACCTCTTAACTTTTTTTATAATCCTTTCGCGAGCACAAGTAAGCATCATTTTAGCGCAATTCAATGGATCTATTGTCGTTTGTCACCGAGATTAAAAACAGGCAGAATATGGAAAAATTTGCAAAAACAGACTGCGCAACATAAGGTGATTTTTTTCTAAAAGTGTCGGAAGATGCCACTATGACTATAAAATTGTAATTAAGCAAATAAGCAAGCAACGGTAATCACGGTAATTTTCGATAATCTGGCTTTTCGAGATATGCCGACCAAACCCCATTGAACGATGAGCCAAAGGCAATTTGTAGGTGCTTCGAGATTGTAAAGGCAACCTAGAAACACAATATTCAAGGTATCTATTATAGAATATTGAAAAAAGAAGGAGCCAACCAGAAATGCGAGAATAGGTTTTAGGCGTTCTGTGCAAGCCTATTAATATGCACTAAAAAAATTCGGACCATCGCAACTCACTACTTAAATTTCTTTAGTGGTTCCGTATCGCCACCGAGAAGCTCATCTTCGCGTCTTCTCAAACAACATGCACCAATTTCTAACCGAGCAGATTTTGTATTACTCCGTAAAAACAGTGAACAAATTGCTATGCAGAATCTAATCGCGGGAATGTAATGTTTATTAGTCAAATTCTTCGAGAGCCTTTTCCGTTTGGAAGACCTTCAGCCTTAAAGCTCTGGTTTCATTGAAGCCATGAATCTTTACGATTGGCAGTGCGTTCTGCTTCACGATGTAGATTTGTTACCAGAGGATGATTGAAACTTGCGTTTGTGTTCCTCTCAAAATCCTCAGCATATGTCCATCGCAATAGACGAGTTCAACCATACGTTAGTAAATTCCATAGTTCCCAGAATTCAAGCAAGACAACTGATTTTACCAGACGGTTGTTTTACGAAACACTTTTTAGCGGCAGCATCTTTTTCACTGTCAAACAGTTTCTTGATGTTAACGGATTCTCCAGTCGATATTGGGGTCAAAAAGAGAAGATGATGTTTTCTACAAAATGTAAGAATATATTATTTTGGAGTGCACAAAGCGCATGTAGCGCATCGAATTGTTGCGCTCTGCTGCACATCCGTTGGTTACACAACTATTTTTCCTTTTTCAAAAACACAAGAATCTCGACAAAAAAGAGGCTATTAAAGGTGCAGTACTTTACATGATAAGTGTAAAGTTAATGTTTTTGGGACTATGAACGCAAGAGTGAAATGTAATGCAAAGATTGCACGATACAAAATGATCATACATGGTGGGAGCAGAAGTAATCCCAAAAACTCGTAAGCATTTACTACCATATCAAGAGTCATTTTACTCATCTAGCCAAAATCACTAATATGAATTAATTAGATCAAAATTTATATTACCAATCTGAAAAAGGAGTAAACATGAATTTGTGACAACACTGCAATACAACTTGGGTGAATACTTTATACAGTCTATATACGAATCTCTATCATGAAGAGTACACTCACGCCAAAATATAACGCATGGCGCAGGTATTATATAACTAAATTTGAAACATCTAACTGCATCCTAATAATGTTTATGCAGAATTTGCTAAACAAAAACATTCAATAATTTGCATTGTATTTAAAATACCGTAAACCATACAGTATCTGTAATTGGTAAAAGTCTTTTGTGAACTAGCAACCTGAAGACCTCACAGACAATTGCAATTTGTTAAATGTTACGTGTTTCCAAAGCATACTATTGCGGACAAAATAAGACGTCACAACATCAACATCTAAGTCTCACCGTCTAGAATCGCAAATTGCTTTTATTTTCAATGATAACGGAAAAATTGTTTGAGGGTGTGTTGAGCAAAAAGCAGGTACAACATCCCACACATAATATCACACTATAACTTACATCTTTATATAAATCAAGTTATTCAAAATTCTAGATAGACTCACGTGTTATGTAATACATAGAGAGATATTAGAGAAACTGCAGTCGCTAAAGCTTTTAATGCAAGTGCGCAAGATTTGGGATTAGATGACTTAAACTCAACTCAGTTCGGTACAAGGTATGGTCACGCTAAACCGTTTTACACTCATATTTGTGGTGGATTTATTAGAAAACGAAGGGCGACCTTTTGTAACTAAGCAATTTTCTTGTGACAACTATTCTACAAAAATATGTGCTTTGTATATGAAGCTCACGGATCCAGATACAGTCGAGTAGATTTTTCCTGTTTAATATAGTGCGATTGCACAGAAGGTGAAATGCGGTAAAATTTGCGCGTAAAGAAATAGCTTCGACTGTGATGCCGGCCAATTGCGCAGGATGCCCGCAGTACTGGCGTGGCTAGTTGTTCACGCGCAAATTTCACCGCATGTCACCTTCTGTGCGAGCACACTATATTAAGCGGAAAATCTACTCGACTGTAGATCTTCGGACATAATTGCTGAGGCTTTTTCGCAGCATTTTTCTACCTTATCTCATCTACTTTTAAAGAACTCTATTTGATAAATTGTGCTCCACATTCAATGACCTTCTTTCTTCGCCTGTTAACTGTGGTAGTATCATCGTGCCTAGACACCGTTTATAAACTTCATCGTGTTTATGATCTTATTATGTTTTTTACTTAAGGGAAATTTTTTCTGAGAGAATGTCATGGATTGTAAAGAAGATGTAGAATCACTTTTTTGAAGCACTTTTAACGCTTCTTAGCTCTATATCTACAACTTACTACCATGAAAAGCCCACTGACTTGTCGTAGAAAAGAAGTGAAAGAAGAATAAGTATTATAGTTTACATTTTCTAAGCATTTAGCCTATTACTTCCCCTGTTATAATTGAGAGTGCTGACTAGACTGACATAGTGATGCGACAGAGAGTACATACTATTTCATGGTGATGCATTTAACATTGGAAAAAATGGCTTTACTTACAAACATAAGAAGCTTGAAGGTAGTGCTCGGCAAATTCGAACATCTCGAGATCTTTATATGGAAGGTTGCTTGCTCCCAAACATGAAAACGGAGCAGGTCCGAGCGCGCAGCATGCTGCCCCTGCCTAAAAAATTGCCTCTAAACCCCGTGCGCGCAAGCCATTATTACACGCGCTCGGACGACCTTGAGATATCCGTCAGAGGCGGCATGCCACAATATAGGTCCACCGGGATTTTTTACTGATTGAAGCACTTCTTAGCTTCCGAATTTTTTAGGTAGGTACACAATCAAAAATGTTAAACAGTTTATTTAGTCAAGCCGTGTCATACCTCCAAAAAGGACCGATTATCCGCTTTTTTGTCCTGAAAATGCTTTCACATGTGTTTCGCTCTAGAAAATGCACTGAGTAAGAAATTCTGTAGTCTTTCAGCTAGATCGAAAGTAGCGGGGTTTCACCTACCTTCTGGATGCTTTTTGACGTGAGCATTGAGGAAAAGATCCGACTTTTTGCTGCTGAAGCAAGTCGGACATTGACATTTGCAATCCTGAGCTCAAATTTCTGCCTTCAAACTTCGTTTACAATGTCCTCAGAAGCACTAAGTAAAGTGAAGGCATTGTTTCTACGAAGAGGAGTCCGTATTCCATGGTTACAACTTTCTAGAGACCCTAGCATTCGAGTATAATTACTCACCCTGCAGAAACTGATTACCACAAGCACCCTACTATCTAGTAAATAAAATACCGTCAAAAATCTAAGTGAGGTAGCACTTGGCAAGCTATTTTAGAAGTGAGTAACACCATAATCGTTACACAACTCATGTTTCGAAAAAAAGAAGCAAGGCAGCTTTGTGAACACTTGCGAGTATGGCGAACAGTTTTATTCTTGTGTAAAGAATGACTCTACAATATCTCGAGTTTATAATGGTAATGCCTGAGGGGTTTTAGGGCAGAAACTGAGGCTTACGCTCCCGATTAAGTCGATGTCGAATTTGTTTCAGCAGAAGTCGAATTTTTTCCTCGATGCTCACGTCAAAATGCATCCAGAAGGTAGGTGAAACCCCGTCGATTCCAATCTAGCTGAGAAACTGCAGAATTCCTACTCAATGCGTTTCTGGAGCAGAATACATGTGGAAGCATTTTCAAGGCAAAAAAAAAACAGATAATCGGTCCTTTTTGGAGGTGTGACACAGCTTGACTAAAGCAGCTGTTCAACGCTTTTGGATTATACCTACCTAAAAAAATCCCGAAGCTGAGAAGTGTTTCAATCAGCGACTCTACGTCTCTAACCATGGCGGAAGCGGTTCCAGTTCCCAAATTCAAAATGAGAGGCCTGTGGAAATGCTGGTTTTAGTCATTTCCGCGCTCTCAAACGTGAATTTTCGAAATCAGCGCATCGAATTACCCCAGATAAGCGAAAAAACCACAGATCGAGGATTTGCCGAGCCACTGTCTTCAAAAGCAGTTGCTCGACAAATCCTTAACATGAGTTTTTTTTTGCTTACATGGGGGGATCTGAGCGATGACTCCGAAAATCCACCAAGGAGCCCCACAATGGCGAGGACAAGCATTTTTCGGACCCTTCATCATGATTTGGAACAGTTCCTGCCAAGATTGGAGACGTAGTCATTGCGGCACCCTTATGGTCATTGCGACATGCCGTCTGTTACGAGGGAGGGAAATCGCGAGCTGGTCTAAGTGCGTGTAAGAATGACTTGCGCACGGGTCTGGGGCAGTTTTTTTTTTGACAGGACAGCACCGTGCGCTCGGACTAGCTCTGTCTTCGAGTTTAGGCCTTAAACAAACTGCTATATCAAAATTTGGGATAGGTTTTGCCGAACCACTGCCTTTAAGCGATATTTAGTTACCTTGGAGTATCGTGCAACAAAAGAAACAGGAGACTAATATAGTATGATCATTAACTATAAAAGGGTGAATTTATTTTTGCACCAAACTCGCTTCAAGGTGCAAAAACTCATGAGATACATATGTAAATGATTTTCTCAATAAATTTTTGTAAATTTCCTACTGTTGAACCGACAACAAAGTACAGACTTATGGAAGCGCACAGATACACCAATAGAGTTTGGCAGAAATTTAAAGACTGAGGACGCGAAGATGGCAATTCAAGTACGAATCTTGGCGCATGAGACTAATATCCCTTCGAGCCGCCCGAAATCAAAAAATCAACCGGAAGGAAGAGTGTCTGGCGATTATCAACCAGATGGCAAAATATCAGTCTTTGCGGCTTCCAAATAGTTGGGTAATTTCGAGGCCAGGTTTTTGGCAAACTTATCATCTATTTTGGTGAGCATTAGCTTAATTTTGAGTGCTCTTGCTTTTCTAAAAAAAATTAGATTTTTCAAGCAGCTTCCAAGTCCTGTTTTCATGAAACCTGGGCATGTGTCGTAAGTTCAAATTTCTTTCGTGTCGTACAGGTTTGAAAAGTAGTCTTTATTTCTTCCAATCACGGCCTTACGTTTCGACGCCTTTCGTCTTCCTCAGAGGCCTGAATGGTTCTAAGTGTCATCCGTAATTCCAGACCACCAAGCGTTTCCTGCCGTTGAGATATGGCAGCCAACCGAACGACGGTTGGCTGCCATATCTCAACGCGCAAATGAATTTATCCAATGGCATTGTTAAGGTAAAATGGTACCGCAAGGAAAGCTCTAAGAACATCTTAAATGTCAAGTCCGCACATCCTGCATCGTAAAACGCGCAGTTATCACCAATATGTACAAGACCGCTATGCAGATGTGCTCTGGGGAGAAAGAACGTTGCGATTCGCGAAATTTGGCTTCTCGAATTGCTTGCAATGATGGTTACCATGACTTACCTCGTCCTCGACAATCTAGGAATGGTGCCAGCATTCATAGTACCAACAACCCCCCACTTTGCCTTCCCTTCATCTCAGATAAGATTACCGCGGCGTTTCAGCAATGCATTTTTCAAGCCCAGCTGCAAGATGATGTTGTTTTAGTTAACATCCCCAATGACAATATCAAAAAGCAACTAGTCCGAGATAGGCTCTACGACCGATACTGTACAACAGAGCAATGCATAGTATGCCCGCACGGTAGGATTGGGGACTGTGCAAAAGTGGGAGTCGTTTATCAAATCGAATGCCTTGACTGCAAAGCAATATACATAGGAGAGACGGGTAGAGTTTTGGGTATTCGCATGAAAGAACACTTGGCCGATAAAAGGCGCTAAAATTTGAGCTCGGCGCTCGGCAGGCATAGAGACGCGCAGCACGGTGGAGAAGACTTTAATGTCAAGTGCAAAATTCTTGCGTATGAAACAGAGATCTCGGCTAGAAAAGCTTTGGAAGCATTCTGGATTACCACCAAGAATCCTGAGATGAACAATAAGAACGAGTGTTTATCAATAATTAGTGACTTTCTCCCGTTCGTACCATTATGTGATCTATAACTGTAGACCATCTCGGTGTATCTACAGTATGATTCACTCGTCTGCCGCGACTGCCTATTTCCGGTGCAGACTACTCGAGTTGCAGTGGTCTTCCGGTATGTCCTCTACGCTGACATTTTATTGGTCGTACGAGTTGATTAAAACATTGATCATTGCAAACTGTGATGATCCGATCATTTTCAGGTGTTCTCCCTGATCTCCTGCTTCTTAATGTAGAAAATGAGCGTAGAAAATCTCATGATCTCATACCTCAAATACTGATTATTTTCGATTTCTATCGAAGAAGAATCGAAAATCATCAGCAACTGAGGTGTGAGATTATGAGATTTTGAGATCGCATCTTCTTATTTTCCCACATTTTCTCTTCTTTCGTTTTTTTTCAATCTCCTGCTGCTAGGTTGTTTGCCGTCATACGTTCTCAGTAATAGGCAGTCAATCTCAAGAAGGTAAGGACACCTGATCTTTCCAAAGGGTAGACGTACGGGTGAGTGGGACCATTCAATAATGTGTTGACGTATAGTACAAACCATCGCCGCTGCTCGTCAACAACTATTGTGCACAGAACACAATAACGCGTTCAAAAGATAATAGAAATGAAAAGCTTCTCATTTCTCACTTTACTGAAATCTCTTTTTTGACGCGGGGGTGCTGATATATTGTATGTTTAGATCGACAACGAATTCCAGCAGCATCTGAATAGGCCTTTCGCAGATATGACAAAGTCTGATTATTAAAAATCATGACGCAGAATCGAAAGGAGAGGGAAATTCCTGACTTCCATTAAAAGCAACGTTTCTTGATTTGTGGTTATCGAAGCGCGATTAAAAGTGATTATGTCATTGCGCATTCAAATGATCTTCTTCTGTCATTTCCGCTAATCTTCGAGTATTTCAAAATTAGCCGAAAATGCTTTTTCCCACGTACATTACGGAAAGCTTCTGTCAAACCTGGGACTAATTAAAAAATGTGGATATTTCAAATTCGGTTTGACAATTTTCCAAAAGAGACCTCGCAAACATTAGCTGCAATTCGACTTCAGTCCTTTGACATACTTTCTTCATAAAACATACTTTCGCACACGTCCAACACCCAACACGTCAAAAAAAATTTCGGAATCAAAAAATCGATCTATCGAATATTCCCGACATCGAAAAATTGGTCATAAGATGTAGGTTTCCGCCAAAGTTTATTTGCATTTTTTTTTTAGATAAACAGGTACTTTATGCAGTGACCGCAGGAGATTCTTTCTCTTTCCAACACCTTTGATTCCTATGCCATTCTTTTCACATGTCGCTAAGCTTGCTCCTCTATTTTCGAGATGTTCAACTTCAACAGACTCTTTACCTCTATTTGAAAACATCCACTTTGAGGGAGCTTTGATAGCCGACGCAGGGCAGACCTTCTGCAAATTGCTGCTATTTTTTGTATTTACTTGGCTTGTTTTCTGGAATATTTTAAATATATTTTCAACAACTGTGGTTAAGTTTTATATTCAGCTATCCTGGTCTCGCAAAAAAATGTTAAATAGTCCAGGTACCAATTGAACAACTTTTTCCTTTGTTTATCGCGGAGAATCGCATGAACAAGAACCATATGGGCAAGGATCGAATGGGCAGTGGCTCTTTCGACAATGACTACAAGGAAAAGCGAGGAAGAAACACCACTCATAAGTCCAAGCAGTTAAGTGTGGGGACGCTCCTTATTACAAGAACGTGCAGCATCCAGATAACCGCATAGTGTCGGCTCTGAGTTAGCTAGTTCGTCTCTCACCATTATCAGCTTCTTCACTGGGTTGCAATTTACAGTAATTTGGTTATAGTTTCACCAAATGATCTGCTTGGTAAGAGAGGGAACACGCAAACAGTTACGGCGGACATCTGCCGATCACACATGGGCGACGCCATTCCCTACAAAGGTTTAACCGCGGTTAAGAAACCAATAGCCTCAATATTGCGAAAGACACGATCCCTGCAAGCATTCGATATGGTGCGATATGCACCATATCGGATGCTTGCACGGATCGATGCAATCTACTTGTTTGATTCTTGAAGCATTGAACATTTACTTTATTCTTTTTGGCACCGCATAACGATTACTGTTTTTACAAAGAGCACTTCGTGATGTCGAGCCAACTTTTGTGAGGTTCCTGACGGTACAACAGTTCCAGGATCAATTGGTTTCAATAGTAGTTATCCTAGACACCCAAAAGTCAGAAAAGCAACTTTACCGCTAGCCAGAAACCAAGGAACGAATCAACACCTTGGAAGCTGATGTGCCCCCATAATTGCGGCTGTCCACTGCCTTTCCGCTTGCGGCGTTTGAAAATTGTGGTGTTTAGCAAGCTCGCTGCTTTGCCGCGATAAAACATGGGGGATGTACAAAAAGGACTGAAGCTTAGCCAATACAAAGGCACTGTTAAGGCCTAGTGCTTGCCTCTTTTTTGAACGAGAAGGCAGTCGCCTTTCCCGCGCAATAGCATGGAACCGCAAATCTTCAAGCACAAGCAAATAAATTCCCCACGGATGGTCAACCTAAGAATTTGAGATCCGCTGCCAAGAGAAACCACACCGTTAGAAGCCCTGGGTGCTCTCGATAATTGTTTGAGTCGCCGTATAGCCGAAGCTTGCCTGTATTCAGTTATCGAAATTACTCGTCTATGTAAACACTACGATTTAGTACATGCCAAAACGTTCCCTTGTGAAAACGCCATAAGTCACAATGAACAACCTGGAGTTTACAGCTGTGTATGTTACCTCACCTTGAGAATCTCAAGAGTACAAAAAGCCTACGTTGAAGGCTGGCCAAAGTCATGTAATCTAGCAATTCTATTCATCAAAACATCTCGTAATTTCCATTATTTTCTATAAGTACATCCATCAAAGTGTTAACAGGTGTAAACAAACTGTCTTGCTTTCAAACACTCTTCTTATTTGGCGTGAGTTTACCGTCATACAGTGACCGCTAAAAAGTTGCGGACAAGAATCCCTCCCTTTTTCGTCGCTCTTTTTCAGAGGGAAAACAGGGATGAAAAAATGTAATAATTGCATGGGATGATAGAGCTCCTCAAGATCTACAATCTACACTTTGAGCTTTCCAAGAAACATGTATTCTAAAAATTTTAAGAATCTTTCTCTAAAAAAAGTCCGAAAATGGCGGCGTCATAATGTCGCGGACAATAATTCTTCGAACGCAAAAATTTTCTTTTGAGTCCTATTTCAAAGCGGAAACACAGGTTATCCGGACGGGTAAGCATACTACTATACAGAGCTTGTCAAGAACTACAGACTGGTTATGGTTGCTTCCCCAAAGAATGCAAGCTTGAGTTTTGTTTTGCTTTAAAAAAAATCTAATTTCCTTTATCAAGCCGAATTTCTTCAAACCGAAACCTGTTCAAGACATCCCAACAAAGCCGTCTAGATAAAATAGATGCTCATTGCCATCCTCTATGCACCGGACGTGTGCTGATGAGCTTCTTGGCTAAAAATGGCCCTTGGCAGTGCTTGCGCATGACCCCACCTGCAACTCACCACTGAATTATACCGCTTTGCAGGCTTGTCGACCGCCAGATATTATCTGCAAGTAGACCGGTTCGAAAGAGCGGTGTTACCTGTGTTACCGCTTCAAGATAGGACTCAAAAGAAAATTTTTGCGTTCGAAGAATTATTGTCCGCGACATTGTGACGCGGCCATTTTCGGACTTTTTTTTTAGAAAAAGATTCTTAAAATTTTTAGAATACATGTTTCTTGAAAAGCTCAAAGTGTAGATTGTAGATCTTGAGAAGCTCTGTCATCCCATGCAATTATTACATTTTTTCATCCTGTTTTCCCTCTGAAAAAGAGCGATGAAAAAGGGAGGGATTCTTGTCCGCAACTTTTTGGCGGTCACTGTATGACGGTAAACTCACGCCAAATAAGAAGATTGTCTTGTTTACACCTGTTAACACTTTGATGGATGTACCTATAGAAAATAATGGAAATTACGAGATGTTTTGATGAATAGAATTGCTAGATTACATGACTTTAGCCAGCCTTCAACGTAGGCTTTTTGTACTCTTGAGATTCTCAAGGCGAGGTAACATACACAGCTGTAAAATCCAGGTTGTTCATTGTGACTTTTGGCGTTTTACAAGGGAACGTTTTGGCATGTACTAAATCGTAGTGTTTACATAGACGAGTAATTTCGATAACTGAATACAGGCAAGCTTCGGCTATACGGCGACTCAAACAATTATCGAGAGCACTCAGGGCTTCTAACGGTGTGGTTTCTCTTGGCAGCGGATCTCAAATTCTTAGGTTGACCATCCGTGGGAAATTTATTTGCTTGTGCTTGAGGATTTGCGGTTCCATGCTATTGTGCGGGAAAGGCGACTGCCTTCTCGTTCAAAAAAGAGGTAAGCACTAGGCCTTAACAGTGCCTTTGTATTGGCTAAGCTTCAGTCCTTTTTGGACATCCCCCATGTTTTATCGCGGCAAAGCAGCGAGCTTGCTAAACACCACAACTTTCAAACGCCGCAAGCGGAAAGGCAGTGGGCAGCCGCAATTATGGAGGCACATCATCATCATCATCAGCTCTCACTTTCGGCTCTCCAAATGAATGCTACGAGAATAAATAAATAATATAAATAAACATAAATACGTTTTTTTTGGTAAATTTGTGAGTGTACTTGTTGTTTGAGGTACTTAGCCTGCAAAACCCTTCGATGACGATTTTTAGCATATTCTCAGAGTACAATACCAATCTCAGCCCAGGTGAAGGGGGTCATCGGGAGTTTGGCCTCAAAGTGAAGGCGGTAAGATCCATCACTCCCCCTATCGCAACTAGGGGCCTAACGGCAATGAAAGTGAGGTTGTACGTAACGGTTACGGACTTTTACAAAATACAGAATTTGAAAAGGCGGAAGTCATGCTACAGCTCATAGCTGCAGCGGCTTCAAAACTGTTTTTAGCTCAATTAAGATTATATGTCGGATTTGTTCCGAAGCGGACAAATTTTTTACACAGTGCTTATCTCGATCAGCACCTGAAGAATGCATAAAACTCCTAGCTTTCATACAAGCCGAGCAACTGCAAATCTCCCTTACACGAGCGCAAGTTCTAAAACATGTATAGTGACCGCCAAAAAGTTGCGGACAAGCCTCCCTCCCTTTTTCATCGCTCTTTTTCAGAGAGAAAACAGGGTTGAAAAAATGTAATAAATGCATGGGATGATAGAGCTCCTCAAGATCTACAAATCTACAATCTACACTTCAGCTTTTCAAGAAACATGTATTCTAAAAAGTTTAAGAATCTTTTTCTGAAAAAAGTCCGAAAATGGACGCGTCACAGTGTCGCGGACAATAATTCTTCGAACGCAAAAATTTTCTTTTGATTCCTATTTTGAAGCGGAAACACAAGCTATCCGAACGGGTAAGCATACTATATTGTAGAAACTTATCAAGGACAATAATCGGGTAGTGGTTACTTCTAAAGAAACCCAAGTTTGAATTTTGTTTTGCTTCTTTTCAAAAAATAATTCCTAATTCCCTTCTTCAAGCTAAATTTCTTTACAAAGAGATCTATTCAAGGCATTCCAACAAGGCTGTTCGGATAAGATGGATGCCCTTTGCCATTTTCTATGCATCGGAAGTGTGCTGATGAGTTTCTTTGCTGAAAATGGCCCTTGGCAGTGCTTGCAGATGACCCCTCCTGCACCTCATCACTGACTTGTACCGCTTTGCAGGCTTGTAACTCAGCTGCCAAGCATTATAAGAGCCTGCAAGTAGACTCATTCGAAAGAGCGTGACTTCCTGGACACGATGATATGCAAATGAGTTGATTTTGAGAAATTTCAGAGATTTGGCGGATGGGGTGGAAAAGTGCAGCCCTAGAGGTGATTGGAGTGAAGGCGTTTATGAACACCAGAGCAGTCTTAGAGCTTCGAAATGGATCTATTACAAGAAAATTGACAGTTTTGAACTTCCAGAACGAAATTGGTAGCGAAAGGAGCTCTCTTCAACTTTGCTCACCCCATCCGTCAAATCTCTGAGATTACTCAAACTGAACTTATTTGCATATCATCGTATGGAGGAAGTCTCGTTCTTTTGAACGAGCCTAATTGCAGACTCTTATATTGTCTGGCGGCAGGGTTACAATCTTGCAAAGGCGGTACAAGTCGATGGTGAGGTGCAGGTGAGGTCATGTGCAAGCACTGCCAAGGGCCATTTTCAGCGAAGAAGCACACTTCCGATGCATAGAAGATGGCAAAGGGCATCCATCTTATCCGAACAGCCTTGTTGGAATGCCTTGAATAGATCTCCATGTGAAGAAATTTAGCTTGAAGAAAGGAATTAGGAATTATTTTTTGAAAAGAAGCAAAACAAAATTCAAACTTGGGTTTCTTTAGAAGTAACCACTACCCGATTATTGTCCTTGATAAGTTTCTACAATATAGCATGCTTACCCGTTCGGATAGCTTGTGTTTCCGCTTTAAAATAGGATTCAAAAGAAAATTTTTGCGTTCGAAGAATTATTGTCCGCGACACTGTGACGCGTCCATTTTCAGACTTTTTTCAGAAAAAGATTCCTAAAATTTTTAGAATAAATGTTTCTTGAAAAGCTCAAGTGTAGATTGTAGATCTTGAGGAGCTCTATCATCCCATGCAATTATTACATTTTTTCAACCCTGTTTTCTCTCTGAAAAAGAGCGATGAAAAAGGGAGGGAGGCTTGTCCGCAACTTTTTGGCGGTCACTGTACATGTTTTAGAACTTGCGCTCGTGTAAGGGAGATTTGCAGTTGCTCGGCTTGTATGAAAGCTAGGAGTTTTATGCATTCTTCAGGTGCTGATCGAGATAAGCACTGTGTAAAAAATTTGTCCGCTTCGGAACAAATCCGACATATAATCTTAATTGAGCTAAGAACAGTTTTGAAGCCGCTGCAGCTATGAGCTGTAGCATGACTTCCGCCTTTTCAAATTCTGTATTTTGTAAGTCCGTAACCGTTACGTACAACCTCACTTTCATTGCCGTTAGGCCACTAGTTGCGATAGGGGGAGTGATGGATCTTACTTCACTTTGAGGCCAAACTCCCGATGACCCCCTTCACCTGGGCTGAGATTGGTATTGTACTCTGAGAATATGCTAAAAATCGTCATTAAAAGGTTTTGCAGGCTAAGTACCTCAAACAACAAGTACACTCACAAATCTACAAAAAAAACGTATTTATGTTTATTTATATTATTTATTTATCCTCGTAGCATTCATTTGGAGAGCCGAAAGTGAGGGCAAAAAAAGCAGTTGGTTTCTGGAGTAGATAAAATCCCTCATATCTCGCGGCACAGAAGACCTAGAAAAAAAGTCGACGGTCCATGTCGATTCTCCATGATCTCAGCTTTCGAATGGTATAAGAATGTTAGGGCTTTTTTGCTTCCCGGCTCTAAAAATCATTTGCTCCGGTGACCCTTAAAAGCCAACACGTTGTATAGGTCGTCCCGAAAATTTTTGCGCACAATTTTCAAAAATTCATAACTTCTGATTTTTTCAACCGATTTGACTATTCTTATTTTGTATGAAAGAGTAAGTCATGTTTTTCATAATGACATCTCAGCTGCTTAGTAATGGCCATCTGTTGCATAGATAGGAGCAATAGAAGAAAAATGGTCAAAATTTGAATTTTCTGTGTAGGGTCTTAAAAATCGGAGACATCCAACAAAAATCGAAGCAGTCAGTAGTAGGTCCCTTCATCAGCTCTTTCTAACAGTGCAGAGTTTGCGCTGATTGAGGGCCTCTATGAAAAGTTATGATTTTCGAGCAAGCAATACAAAAGGGCTAATTTGGTTTATTTTGGCATTTTTCAGGGAAATCATAACTTTCCATAGAAACGCTCAATCGGCGCAGACTTTGCACTGTTAGAAAGAGCTGGTCAAAGAACATACAATACTGACTGCCTCCGATTTTTGTTGCAAGTCTCCGATTTTTTTATGACCTTACACAGAAAATTCAAATTTTGACCATTTTTCTTCTATCGCTCCTATCTATGCTACAGATGATCATTACTAAGCAGCTGAGATGTCATTACAAAGAGCATGACTTACTCTTTTATATGAAATAAGAACAGTCAAATCGATTGGAAAAATCAGCAGTTATGAATTCTTGAAAATCGTGCGCAAAAACTTTTGAGACGACCTAATAAGAGCGAGGTGGAGCAAGTTAACAGTAAAAAATGTGCTGTGGATTGACATCGTTATCAGCACTAACGGGAACGTGAGCGAACGCGTCTATTTAAGCGTGCTTATCGTTGTTATATGTTTATGTTTTTCTGGTAAAAAATGTGCTTTTGATTGACAGTTATGCCATCATTATTAGCACGCACTCAAAAAAACTATGGGAGATTGGTGAATTTCCACACCTTCACACAAAAACCCGCCCATTTCTAGAATCTATACTCTGTAAACCTAGTGCTGAAGAAGGTCAATTTCGTGAAAACGCTCTAGGCTCACCTTACCTAATTTGTAGAGAATGGCTGATTTCAATGAATCAAAAACTTCAAGACATTTAGATGAATAACATGTTATTAAAGTATCCCTTGTTTTGGTTGGCAGTTTGAAGAGGAAACTGCAGGCAAAATACTTTACAAAAACGCAGATGACTCGCATGTGTTCCCGTTCAACAGCGAGGCAGAAGGAGAATCTTACGTCGACGAAAATGTTGTCGACATTGATACAGAGTTGACAATTGAACGAAACTCTCTGATTTCCTACATAAGGAATCCAAGCAGATTGCCTTATTTTAATGAGAAAATGTCCAGGAAGTCCATTGCTGATCTTCAGGTTGCTGAAGATTTCAAGGCTGCTAAAACAAACATGGATATGAACAAAAGGAACAAAAGGAAGGTGTTAGTATATGGTTGTTCGGAAAATAGTCGCTTTTTATTTTAACATGCAAAATCGTGGCAGGGTCAGCACGAAAATAAGTAAATGGGGTACCAACCGATAGATCGAAACAAGCTCTATAAAATGAAGCTCGCGTCTTCGCGCCAGGTTTGATTTGCGTGAAGTTTGGAGCCAAATTTACAAGGCACTAAAGATCTAAAAAAAACGAAAAAAATCGTATTTTTGTTCAGAAAAGTCCTGGGAACCCCTGACCTGCTCACGCGTGGACTCACTATACGAGACACACTTATGCACATTTTCGAGGTTTTTCCATAGCTGAAAATTGAGAAAACAAACTCAACACATTTTTGCCAAAACAATCCTGAGCTTCTCTCACATCGGTGATTCTGTAGCATGAACCTTTAGGAGTATAACCATAAATTTTCAGCTTTAGACAAGCGCTAGTTTTCGAGAAAAATCAAATTGTTTGCAAAAAACCCGAAAAACGCGACATACTCGCACTTTTGACTATTTTTATTTCTCGTACTTTAGCCTAGGAAAAATACCACAAACTACACAGGTGGATGTCTAGTGTAGAGAGTACATGTCTGTGCAAATTGGAGATCCATAAGGCCCCGGACAGACTTCACGCGACTTAATCGTCGCGATCTAATCGCCAAGATTTCCATTCATTTTCATTTTACATTCAAAAATTTCGGGCTGGAAAAGTATCACAACCGAGTGCAAGTTGATCGGCTTGAAATGATGTTGTAACAGTTGTCTCGTCGCGATTCAGTCGCGAGGATCAAAACGCGTGAAGTCTGCCCGGGGCCTAAGACGTCTATGAACCGAGATACGATTTTTCGGATATCTAGAATTTTTTACATTTTGGATTCAAACTTCAGGTGGGGCACGGTTTCCGCGTAGTTTGTAAACTATCTTGTAGAGCTTGCTTCGCTCTATCAAATGATACCCCATTCGCTATTTTTTTATGGTAATTCTGTCGGTAGGATGCCATGCGAAATAATTTTGACAACCTAATACAAAGCATAGCTACTGCTCTTAGATCCCGACTGGAGTGCGAACCCAACTCTGTGCTTTTTGCTTTTGGAAGTTATTCGCCTTGCGACATTATGACCTATGATATTGAAAAAAAAAACAACGCGCAGCATAGTATCAACTTTTTTCGGCTATTCAGCAGATGCTGTTAAAGAAGAAGTTTAGCAGCTTTCTCATCAGCTAACAGGACGTATGCCAGAGGAGGTGAAGCCGGAGTTCGACAAGGCCCAAAAAAGTATGCAATATTTCCTTCCCGTGTTGCGAAAGCATATGCGATCTGGCTCTTTTCCCATTACCGCAAGAATCCGATAGACTTACTAGCAAAGCTAGTTTCCATTTCGACTAGCACGGCAGAGATGGAGAAAGAAATCTTCTATCTACTCTGTTATCAGAACACAACGCAGAAGTCGTACAACGATGGAGCATCTAAGCAATTACTTAAGGTTTGCCAACCTTCTACTAAACATACTGTTATCTAAAAACTTCATTAAAGGATTAGTATAAGTGATCCAGACAGGCTGACCGTATGACTTTTGAAATATCCTGGAAGATGGTATGAAGAAACTGGTCACCTACCTGCTGACTTTCCTGGTGCTACCAGAGGGCAAGGAAAAAAACAAAAGCGCTTAGAAGAAGTAAGTTTCAAATCCATTTTCGACTCAGAACGCTTTTGCACGCAATTCTACTTCTACTCCAATGACCTTTTGGAGGAAGAAGAAGATTTTTCAGGCAGCAAACTTGTTGTCTCTGACGTTAGCGATAGTGATATTGTTGATGATGATATGCAGGGATTGAAGTTGGTCCTAACTTGTACATCTTTTGGAGTAAACCTTATTGCTTTCGTTTTTTTTGCAATGAAACAGGAGCACAGATCTTCATAAAGTCAATTTTTTCAAAAAAATTTTAATTTCTTTTAAAATTTTCAATTTTTTTTCAATTTGTGCCTGAATGAGGTACAAATTAGAGCTCTTCATACCACGCTTTTTTACCCGTAGCTAATGTCAAATGCATAGGCGCGTAGATTTTTTAAGTACTCGCAAAAACAACAAATCTGGCCTAATAAGCTTAAAATTTCTTGCTTGACAAACAATCTTCAAGTAGAACCTCTTCAATGACCGTTTTCTATGAAGGTATGAAAGTCCGACTAAAAAAATTAACCAATACTTGCGTATGTATTTGTACAAGAAATAACAGCCACGAATCGTTTTGGTAGGGATTTAGGTGGCCCTACAACAAAATGTTATGCACTGGATAGATAAAATACTAAACGTATGAAAAAGTGTCGAAGTTTTATTCTCTTGAGTTTTTTGAACACTATCCGGATTTGGGTAAGAACTACACCGGTAGTGCAGCTATCCTAGTGGTCCTCGTACTATCGCGGATCGCGATTCGCGATGCAATTGAGCAATATCATGCATGAGAATTGCACACGATGACCCCTCAACACCAACTGAGACGTTCGTTTCGCGGATCGCATTGCAATCAACCAATGTTTTGAATGCTTGCTAAATGAAAAAAGCTAGTTGCGGAATGCTAAGGAATAAATCCACGATGCCAGATGCGACATTCCATTCGACAAGATCTCGGACTACGGACAAAAACGATTGGAGCTGCAGAAGGAATGATGGTGCCAGCAAGCGAACGTCTATATATACTTAGTCATTGTTACTCATGCATTTTCCACCACTTGTACTAGCTGCTTGTGTTGTCTTTCTATTCGCTCATTCCTTGTACGTAGGAAGCCCATTGATAAACATTCCTATCTTAAGTTTTTTAATCTCCTTTTGTACATTTCCTACACGTAGTCCAAATTCCACAAGATATCCAAAACATTTTGGCTTGACTTACATCATAGTTGACTTACATCATCATCTTCAAGAAAATCCTCAAGCGACAGCAATAGGAGATGCGAAACTTGATGCAAGTGTGGCCACCACGTTAAAACCTTTATAGCGCATAATCAGCAAAATGGACGTGACACAACCCGACGAGAGGTTCAGAAGAAGCGCAAAAACGTACAGAACGAGACTTCTTGCACAAAACGGCACTTTTTACAGTCAGCTACGAAGAAGGAAGCAGAAAAGTGGAGGAGGAATTCGAAAAAGCAAAGCAGGCACCTCAAGCAGTTCTTTGCGGGGTTAGAAGGAAAGTCAAACCCAGTGTCACCTGCACAGAAGAAAAGCAGTAGTGAAGAGAGACGAAGAGGTACCCAGTTGGCACCTGCAGTACTAAAGGAAGAAGAAGAAAACAAGCAAATCCCACTGTGAATACGAGAAAGCACACAAACAAGAATTTGTCAATTGAAAAGAAGGTACAAAATGGTCGCAGAACGCAAGCAACAAATGACTAAAATCGAAAAGGACTCAGATTGCCTCCTCACTGAAGCATCTTCCGGCATAAGCGTCAACAACGAAGAACTCAGGAAGCAGCATGGTCTACGGAGAAATCGCTCGCCCAAAACTCATCTCGGAAGTTTCGCGGTCAAAATGGTAGTGATTACTTTTGCAAAAAGTGTTTTGTTTGTGTTAATCAACTACATGAGCTTTCAAGGATTGGGAATATTTGCTTCCTGGACAATCCTACGTCTTTTTGTTGGGATAAGTTGCCTACCGATGCGTATATTGGTAAAAGTAGTAAGATGCTTACAAGGAACGACACTCCAACACACTTCGTACCCCCGCCAAAAAACAGTTTGATAAATACGCGCTAGATTATGTTCCCATGAACAAGTTCTAGTTAGCTGCAAATCTTGCGTGGCCGGGAGTATCGCGGATCGCGATGCAATTGAGTAACATTATGCATGAGAGTTGCACACGATGACCCCTCAATACCAGCTGAGAGGTTCGTTTCGCGATCACATTGCAATCAAGCAATCTTTTAAATGCTTGCTGAATAAAAAAGCTAGTTGCGGAATGCCAAGGAATGAATCCACGATGCCAGATGCGACATTCCACTCAACAAAAAATCTCGGACTACGGACAAAAACGATGGGAGCTGCAGAAGGAATGATGGTGCCAGCAAGCGAACGTCTATATATATATACTTAGTCATTGTTACTCATGCACTTTTTACCACTTATACTTATTGCTTATGTTGTCTTTCTATTCGCTCAATTCTTGTACGTAGGAAGCCCATTGAAAAACATTCCCATCTTAAATTGTCTAATCTCCTTTTGTACATTTCCTACAAGTAGTCCAAATTCTACAAGATATCCAAGACATTTTGGCTTGACTTACATCATAGTTCCAACTATTTATTAGCAATTTCGTCACTTTTTCATGTTGATTTGCTTTGTTGTGTATTTGTGTGTATATCTCAAGCAAAATGAGGGTTTGATTACTCAAGTTTGAGTTTGAGGTAATCGGCAATAAAGTGTGTCGTTCGTGTGGTGGTTGATGTGGTTCAATTGGCAAGGTGGTGGCGACCTTTTTAGTACTAAGTCGAAATCATGGTCATTGAGGAGAAAGGCAAGAAACCGGAAAGGGGTGTCTCTAAGTAAGCCAACCCCGTAACGAGGAAGATATGAAATATTTGAAGAGATGCATTAAGTAAGCATGGTTAAGAAAGCTAAAAAAAACTTACTTGTTTTTATCTACTGCTACTTATAAATGATAAAACTGAGCCTTTATTTGAGAACTAACTTAGCGCAAATAGCTGTCACTCCTTTAGCGTATAATAATCTATCAAAGGCAGCGTCCAAGCAAATCTGGACCTATGGAGCTCTCACGTGGAAAGTAATCTTGAGGCTCAAATAAGACTCTGCCCAAGCGGCAGTTCAGATAGTGCACTCACGGCTGAGATATTGGGCTCCTATGCCCCGTGACCGTATTCGCATGGATTCATGGCTCGGCACATCAGTTTCGCGTGAATCCTCCCGCGAAAGCGCCACGAATCCATGCGAATACGATCACGGGGCATAGTTTGAAGCTTAATATCTTAGCCGTGAGTGCACTATCTGAGCTGCCGCTTGCAGTCTTATTTAGGGCCTCAAGATTACTTTTCACGTGAGAGCCCCAAAGGTCCAAATTTGCCTGGACGCTGCATTTAAGTAAACTATTTGAATATTGAATGCTAACAGCAAAACATTCCTTTTGTAGGAAAATTCCCCATCTCACGTGAAACGTGTTCATTACGCACTAGGCCATAAAATAAGTAACGTCCTTTCAAGGGCATCGCTAGAATGTTTTGCACAGGACTTGAGCCTGAGTCTAGCAGCTGTGAGACGCGTCCACTAACCATTAAACTATAATGGAGAAGAGGCAGGGTACTTGACGCATTTGTCCATGTCCATGCCGACATACATTTATCTCATAAGACATCATGCAAGAATGCGATAGCTATTACTGTATGGAATGTAATAATCGCTAACGACTGCATCCTACAAAGTAATCGCAAAGTAATTTAATAAGTTTGGAGACTACGGATAATATTTGCAAAACACTCTTATAGGCTGGAAAATGAACCCGATCTGGTTAGTGCAAGGCAAGTCCACTAACCACTACAAAATAGGTGTTTGGGCTTTAAGAGGACATGTTCATGTTAGACTGTATTTTAGTAGAAAAAGCATCTTGTTGGGAGCTAATAGCTACAATAGTTTAGAAGGCGCTCAATCAGTCATTCTATAGCGTACTTACAAGATGTAGAAATAAATTTTAAGGCTGCATATAATATCGGAAAAAGAAGCTTTTTTAGGCAAGAAAACGAGCCCGGGTCTGACTGCGGTGAGGCGCTCCACAAGCCACCAGACTACGACGTATGTGTTGAGATCATTAAATGCGCTTGCATTTTATGCTATAATCCAGATTGTGGGTTGGAAGAGGCATCAGTGAGATTACCCAAGTTTGAAAAGATAAATTCCTTGATAAAGAAAAATAGAATAATATTTTTGATTCCCGGCAGTTTGCATCTATCCTCACTGTCTATCTATTTATACCTACAAAATATTATTTGAACTATTTTTCTATTCAAAACCAGCATTTCCTTGAAGACCTAAGTATTTCTTTGAGACGTAAATAAGTAATGTTTGCTCATAACACGATCACGTTTGTTTACCAAAACATAGACTTTGAAACTTATAAAATTCCATTAAAAAGCTTGGTCGCTTTATGATATAGATTGATGTTCTTTGCATGTAGATGAGGATGCTCTATATACTTAGATGCCTCATAATTTTTTTACCGTTTTTACCCTAGACATCAGCATTTCTCGAGGAGTAGGGGACCATACGTATGTCGCCGATAGGCCATCCCGCGTGGTCAGCTGAAACAAATCTGTATGCTTGCAGTGGATGGAGCTGCGCGCTGCGTCGCAGATGTCGCCTGGGACCACTTCTTTTTCGGAGTACCTAGTAATCATACTTCTGTACGTATGAGCTATATGATCACGTGTGTGAGAGGAGCTCAGAAGATCCAGTGGCGGAGTTTGCCTATTTACTCCTTTCATTATTTTCTTTGTTTCTAACCATGGGAAAAATACAAAAAAGTGTACAATTGAATGTTTGATGAGTCAAGCATAAACCAGAATCAATAAGGGATTTTCAAGATTTTTTAGGGTGAGGGATTTTTGACGATAAAACTTGTTTTTGACTGCTATCTTATTTTAGCTCACAACTTCACGTAGAATACGATTTGGACAAACTCTTGAAAGCCATCTTGTAGAGCTAGTTTTGCTCTATCGAATGCCCTGTACCCTTATTGTGAATGTGAAGTGTACGGCATATAGCCGCAAGATGTTAGAGTGTAACAAGATTTACATTACAGCCTAATAGTTTCTAAGGAATAGGAATGTTAACAGATGGACATTTCTTTTACGAAAGAGTCCTACAGCCTTCATGTATAGAAGGGCTGGAGTAAAAAGTCACAAGCTAATAAAGCCGTCTCTTTGAAGTGATATTACTACAGTCCTTTCAACATACAGTGAAATATAGAAGGAGGAAGAAGAAAGTGCGAGGCACATTCAAAAAAGAGGCTGAAGGACTTTGTAGATCCCTTGCCAAGGTAGGTACGAAGCAAAGTTTTGTGCTGCTTTCCGCTGCCTCTCTGATACAGTT
This sequence comes from Cylicocyclus nassatus, assembly GCA_958299035.1. NCBI lineage: Eukaryota > Metazoa > Nematoda > Chromadorea > Rhabditida > Strongylidae > Cylicocyclus > Cylicocyclus nassatus. The sequence continues at coordinate 82,691,459 of CATQJL010000001.1, forward strand.
CTATTCAAAGCTAGGGAAGCCACATTTAGTGCAAGCTGATCCTTTAACTACTTAAACAAAATTGGTAGTACTTTTTTGAAGGTGATCGCGATTTGGTAAATGTTTACATCATTACGGCAGATCTATGAGTTAGTAGTAAGCACATGCTTAGGCTATTCCTTCTAAGCATCAAATCTGTCCATCTATCCAATTCATCTGTCGATTTATGAAAAAGCAGCGAAAACCTGGGCGCATTACTATCAAAGCGATTGGCAACGGCAGTGGCCTGGGAAAACTGTAACTGCTTGCTTTCCATTCCTACGTGGCCTTCTGGATGAGCTGAGTTCAGGACTGCGCTTTAGTAGGTGAATTAAATAGGAGCTTTTTGTGAAGTTTTCCAGTCCTGAAGATTGCTGGAGAGCTCGTCGAGCAATTCGCTCCAATTAAGGCGCCATTCGCTGCCTCCAATTAGCCAATTGTCGCCAAATGGGCGTAATTAGACTCTTGCACTTTTTAGGGGAAATGCCTCAGCGATCTCCGAGGCCGCGAAGCACCATAAAAAGCACCTTTTTGACATGTCAAGCGCAGTACGGATTCAGCGGATCCAGAGGGCTAGGTAGTTGTGGGCAGCTCGCAATAATTTTCCCGAGCCATTGCCTTCGACATATTATGAATTTTGAGAGGTAGAGCAGCCGTAGTAATTAAAGTTGAAGGCAGTGTCCGGGCAAAAACTCGATTTCTAGAAAATCCACTTACCGGGGGTTATCGGCAACGTTGAATCCGAAAATCCACAAAGGCGCGAAAACGGCGAGAACATAGGTTTTCCAAAGCCGCACAATTTGAAATTTGAAGGTCCCCACCAAGGCAGAGACGCAGAGTCGCTGCGGGACCACCCTACATTTTGACTGTTGCGGCATGCGTACTCTGCCGCATAGCAGCGATTCGGACAGCTCGGAGGACCCCGCCCCAAGGTGTAAGTTTCCCCACTTCCCGGCCGTTTTTCTTGCTTTGTTTCGAGCGTTATGACGTCGCACTTGCGCGATGTTGTGCCTGAGGGGGGCTATTCTCGCATGGCACTAAAATCCCAAAACCCCCAGCTTGCCCGGACACTGCCTTTAAGTGCACTAAATTCCTTGCATCATCTATTGATGGAAATAATGAAATCGAAAATTCGTTTGAGGTTGGACTAGTACTTCTGTAAACAGTAATTTGTGCGTATAATTTGTAGATGAAAAAATAAATGGATGAGAAAAAAGTAATTTATCTACAGTGAAAGCAAATGGCTTTCAAATCCTTGAAAAGGTAATTTGTGGGGCAGTCGCACTTTTGAGTAGTCTCTTACAGATTAAAGTATTGGCTTTCAACTCTTAAAAATTTTCTAGGAAATTCTCACCCTGAACATATAGGTATATAACAGTGACAGCGAATTTGTCGGGGTCCGGCCTGTTGTTTCTGCAAAAGTCCTCTATGCTTACAAATTTGAAAGAGATACTAATAGTTTACCTCGATTTGCGATAGAATCTATCGGCTTGAAGTTTCTCAAGATGAGTCATGCTTGGTGCTTTTGATAAAATACTTTGAGCTTTCAGAGCGAGTGTGCAACTGAATGCAGTCATCTGAAAAGTCAAGATGTGCAATAATATTGAAACTGGTGGTCAATTCGTTAGGCTGTCCCGAAGGAATACCTATAGAGTCTAGTTTGCTAGTCATTTTTTAAAAGCAAAAGTTCTCGGCTGACAAGGAAAAATGATCTCAGAAGCAATTTCAAAGATTATAATACAAACTTACAACATCCTTTCCAAGTAAATAAAATAGTCCATCCGTAAAAACTATGACGTGGGGTTTGCTCAAGCGAGAGCACGATTACGAAAGCCATCGTAAAAATATCTAGCAGCTAGCTAATAGAGGAGGGTCTAAATATTGAAGACTTTATCCACGAAAGCGTTCGAAATCTAACTTACACTAAGAATGTAGAGCAACTTTATTCATTTCTTTCTCTTTCCTCTCGCCTCATTTATACTGTTAGCAACAAAATAATAAGTTAGAAAAGAAAATGAAGTTTGCTCTGCACTAGAGTACAAGGAGCTCAATAGCGGCGTTATGGTTTCATGAACTACGGGACAAAGTTTGGTGACTATGAGCAATTGTAGTGCTCAACAGTACCAAAATCTGTGTGGATCCCCGTAAAAGTGCAATCGTGAGTGAACATCATTATTTGTACACTTCTACATCTGATCAGTTTTGCATCGTACAAAAAAGTTTTGTATGAATTGCGCTGAAAAGCACTACACTACCACTAAAAAACTTGTAGAAATGCAATAATATCAGGACTTTATTCATCAATTTTTTGGTCTGCACCTGTAATTTGAAAGCAGCGTGGGTGGAATGAGAGTACTAATATTTCCATGTGACACGCGAACGACCTTAAAGCAATACCTAGGAGCGAAATCATCGTGACCCAGAATGCGAAAAGATAGCTTCGAAAGTGCTCTTCCGCCCATTCCAAGTCCTTTGCCCACCCACTCACAGTCACCAACAACCCACGAATTGTACAATACCGCTCACAGAATGTGCAAAATTTCCGTGAATGTCGCAGAATTCCGGGAATTCCGCGAAGGTTCGCGAAATTCCAGGAATGTCGCGAAATTCCCGGAATTTCGCGAACCTTCGCGGAATTCCCGGAATTCTGCGACATTCACGGAAATTTTGCACATTCTGTGAGCGGTATTGTATAGTTCAGCTTAAGACTACAGGCACGTCCGCACTTTCCGTTCTATTAGGCCGTTCCAAAAGTAATGTCTCTTTATTCAAATGAACGCCACATTTCATAGAATCAAGATTTTCAAGAGTTTTTAGAAGCATTCGATGCAGCATTTCATCCTCTTTGTAATGATGTTAATTTCATTGCATCATATTCATTCAGCTCTCGAAAAATTACCGAAAGCCACGACTCATGCTTTTTTGCCATGGAGGATGTACAAGTGACAGGTAGATAAAGCAAACCCTACAGGACACAGGATAATTTTTTCTTCTCCTTAGCCTGCTTCTTAGAGTTTCTGGAATCAATTTTTCAATGCTATTAAATTGCATATTTGGTCAACTTAAACCACACACAACAACGACCGGCAAGCAACTCGGGTGTCATCCGGCAGCTTTTTCTCCCCTTTCTATTAGTTGTTTTTGGTTTTCGATTCATAAAGTTTTCCAGGATAAAATCATCGTAATTCAGGTTTTCCAAGGCGCCCAGGCTGTACCCAAAGTTTTCAAAAGTTGCTAATCTGAAGCGGTAAACGCTCATTTGCTTTGTAAAATTAGTGTAAAACTATAATCCATCTTTGTAAGTTTCAAAATCCGAAGATTTATTGATGTTTGTTGCATTTGTGTCTGAGACGATCCAGCTAAAATTCGGTGGTTCCATCAAAAATCTATACAAAAATTATGATGAGCTCTGGAAGGTAGAAAAAGGTGTGCTGTTTCCCGTAGGGTTTGGTCTATCCGTCCATTACTTGGACTCCTTCCGAGGGTTGTTATAAAAATGTATAAAATTTTTGAAACTTGGCCTTCTCAAAAGGGGTGGGTCGCAGATTTGATAATTTTTCGAGAGGTTATTGAATTTTGTGCAGTGGCTATATAACCATTAGAAAGAAAATGAAATGCTGCATTAAATGCTACCAGAATCTTTTGCATATCTTTGGTCAAGAGATGTGACGTACGTTTGAAAAAAGCGACGTTACTTTCGGAACGACCTAATATTTTTCCGATGCCCTGCCTCGTTCCAGCTAACGTCGCCCATAATCTTTCCAAGGAAATTTTTTAGACCTTTATCCGCGATTATCCATATTTGATAGAATCGGCAGTAGAAGAAAACAAAACTCATATTTACCAGTGCCTTGGACACTAGTAATGATATGAATCATGAGTTTGTGTATATTTTGTTAAACTAGACTTTTCAAGTTTCTCTCCAGCTTTGATCACATTCTCGTCTGATGTCATAGCATACATATGCAAACAAGTTTTGTACGAAGTAAATTTCGATTTGAATTAGTTATATCAAATTTGAAAAAAGTAACCGACGAGCAATCGTGACTAACATTCAACTAATCTGCTCTTTATTGTCGCATAAGGGCATGAGCAACCCACAAGGATTAAGAAGGATGCAAGAAATGGCTTGCTGGATGAGAAAGTTGACGATGCAAAAGAGAGAAAACGGGGCAAACCAACCGCTCAATTCTACTGCAGGCGTGAGAATGATAATCGTTGAGATGCATAATCCCACTCTTTCGTCTACAAACCTGTACCTGCTCCACGCTCACATGTCAGTCTCCTGCCTACACTGTATCACCCTGAACAACATCATCACTCATTCCCTCATATCTCGTTGCAGCGCCCTCATTCAACGTTTGCAAAAATGATAAATTGACAATCGATAACATGAAGTAACCAATGACGCCAATCCGCCCGAATCGTATATGTTCAAAGTCTGGTCCGAATCGTTTAACAACAGATGTAAAGGCTACTGCATGACGAAGGCACAATAGCAGTATCAGTTGAGCGGGCGCGAACGCGGCGCGTGCGTATCCTCATCGTTGTCAATCCGCTCCTCCTGCGCTCTGTGGCTAATAAAGTGGCGTTAGCGCCCAAATATATTGCGCCTTCGTCATGCAGGAGCCTATATTTGAAACGTATACATACGCATAAATGCACAGATACAAACACACACAACAACAAGATTCATTGAGTTTTATGTATAATATCAAAGATTAGTGTAATCCTCCGAATATTTGGGATGTATAGGTTATTCATAGAATCGTTACGATAGATTTGACTGCGCCCTGTGCGCCAACAGAAGCAGAAAGCACTCATACAAAAAAAGCATTGCCTCAACTATCAGCTCAGTCACTTCCAATGTCTATATACTATCGTATGTAAGCAAAAAAAACCACTCGAGTAGAGACGAAAACAAGAAAATGCGGTTGTCGGGAGCCTGTCTCGCGCGCAATTGCGCCATGGTCCCGATTTTAATGCCCTATACTTCGCGGGCCCCGGCGGGAAAGATCCGGGTACATATCCATTCAGTTTTGCCTAATGATGTACACTTTGGTAGAAAAGGTCACCTTGATTTTGAATACTCTCACATTAGAGTATGGAAATTGAACAAACGCGTTTGAGAAAGCTTTATTGACTTTGGATTTTCAAAATACATAAGCGTCCCTCCATCAGTTCAAAATGCGCCCGTCCAAACTGAAAAATCACTGATCGTGGACACTAGAAATACTCGACCGTTCTAGTCATAAGTCTTGCAAATTTGAGCGGAGCTTCGCATTGCAAGGTGCATCCGCTAAATCTTCTTAGTGTCTACACAATTCTCAAGCGCTTCAGATATTTGAACCCATCCTTAATCATATTACCGAGCAAAAACCTCACTCTGAGGTATTACACCAATAGGGGGATGAAACCCGGATCAACAGTGCAGGACAAAATTGTCCATGCTGAACGATGCTATTGGACCTTCCAAGTTCGGTTGCTACACCCCTTTCCCTCGCAAATATAAGAAAGACTAATAACGTCGGTTGCTTTGCGTATGAGCAGTGTTGAACATCACAATGGAGTACGAATAGTGCACGAATACTTCAATATTCATTGACCTACTTTGACAAGTAGGTCAATGAATATTGAGCGTACGCTTGTAGGAAGAGTGCAGACGTACTACCACACTAAATTTTAAGTGAAGTATGTATATTATCAGGACAAAGTGATTAATTTTGCATCAATGCTAGGGTAGTACTTGCTATCTCATCTTCTCATATGACTTATAAGTGGTAAGGATCTATCATTGATTAAGACAGGTGCAGATTTGCTCCCATTGAGAAAAATTGATTGTGAACAATTTAGGAGCTGCATGAAAGTAAGGATGACACATCAACTATCTTGCATGGCCTTTTTCATGCAAACACTTACTATGTAGCATATTTCTAATCATATCATTACAACGCAGATCTCGACTTAGTCTCCATCTTATATACGAATCTGACTGGCTGTCTGCATATATGTTTTTCTCAGTGGCGTACCGACGGAAGGGAGAGGGGTGAGAGGGGAGAGGGAGCGCAAAATTTTTAAAGTTGTTTACATGAGTTATATAATGCGCAACTGATAGTTTATATTTGTAAATAATCGAATTAATTTTTAAAACTTCTTAAAAATCTAATCTTGCCTCATAAAAAATATTTTTTCGGGGACGCCATGCCCCTTTTTGAATTTTCTGGGGTTATGGGCTTGGCCAAAATCTTAGAAACCACCAAAATTTTTTTTCGAAATGAGAGACTGACACGCTTTTACTTCCATAATTTTCCAGTGTCCAAACCAAACTAACTGAGACTGTGACTTGCCAGCTACGAATAATGGCTCGTAGTTAACCTTCATTTATCTCAGTTGACCTGAGATATATCATTTAGAAGAACTTCCAAGTGAAGCTAACCGCCCATCTTCCCGTATTTTGAGATAGCCATATGAACAGTCAGAAGATTGTCCGATCAAGTGTCACAATCAGTTCAATAGCATGCCACTTAGCCGAGGGTGAAACCGAGGGACATAGTGTGCAAAAGAGGAGAATCAGAAAATAGGACAATTTAGCTGACGTACTGCTGTGGTGCGAAACTCCGAAAATTGCACAAGTTCGGTGGCTTTAAGGGAGGATCAGTGAACAGCTGATTGGGCGAAAAAAGCAAAAAAACAGGATTTCTTCTTTTTTTCAGAGCTTTTACGTTTTTCTTTCAAAAACTCCTCAAAACAAGTAGTTCTTAATGTGTCATTTGCTTTATGTTCCAACATTTACGTTTTTTCATGATATGCTCGTCAAAATATAATTCTTTTGTTTTGTCCATTCCTTTGCTTGTCGATATCCTTAGAGCGTTTTCTCGATAGCATCCGCAAGAATTGTCCGGCGGTGGCGCAAGAATCTGCCACTAGCCGGTTTCAAACCTGCTCTTTCGCGTTGAAACTTATTCACTTGCTGTTCGACAAACCTGCTCAACGGTTTTAGCTTTTGAGAACGTACGCTTAGGATTAGAAAGTGATCTTTTAGATCTAGCTCACTGGATGCCGGACTGGAGCGTACTACGTCCATCTAGAGCCACCCCCAGCCAATTGCGCTGAACAGGGGTTTTACTACGGGCCTACGTATCACAAGAACTGCTCCCAGTGATGTATTACATTTTACTACAATAAAATATCCATCCAATCTCTCTACTTGTACTTTTGTATCACTACAGAATGGCCTTTTTTGGCATACTGATTTTCCAGAGAAACTGTACTCTTCTGCATCATTATCAGTTCCCTCCATCTTCAGTGTCTTTCAAGAATTTTGATTACCGTGCAAGATTCTTTTAAAAAAAAACTTTTCCGCTTTTTCGCCACGCAAAGGCGTTTGCGACGCATAAGTAGTTGAATGAGCAGAATCGCAGTCAATCTAGACCGAAATATGCTTGCATACGTGGAAAAGAGTGCCTTGTATACGTGAAAAAGCTAGCGTACTTTTCGTAATTCAGGTAGCATTGCACTAGTTCTTACAATTGATCTTGATAACGTTTTTTCCTAACCATTGTTTTCTACTATAGCATGGCTTTTGGGGGCGGGGATGGGTTTGACGGCGGGGGGGGGGGGGGGGGGGAGGGGAGGAGGGGAGAGAGAGCGCGGTGAAAAAGGCACGTACATAGATGTCGAATAGTAACTCTATCCTTAGCACAAGAGAAGCGTCTGACAAGCATTGTGCGTGAGCAACTAGCATTGGGTTCGTTCTTATTTCGCGTAGCATTAGATCTCTATGAAATGTATGTATTACATCTTCCTTATATACAATTCTTACCACTTTGCTCCCTTTTTTTTTCAGTCTACACGGTACAACCACTGGCTGTTGGGGCCCGTATGCACGTACACCAAATCGATGGCGCAATCCTTCTCTTGTGGTGGGAGCTTGATCTGCGAAATCCTCCGCTGCAAATCAAATGCTTAGGGGACATCAAAAAGCTCGTAAGAGCAATCTATTTGAAGAATATTGGGAGATGACTTTTTTTGGATAATTTTTTTGAATTAATTTTTTGGTAAAATGTTGTTGATCACTGCATAGGCACGATCAATTTTTGGGTCAAAGGGGTGTATGTAAAGAAAGTTGGGTCAAAGGGGTGTATGTAAAGAAAGTTGGGTCAAAGGGGAATTTGTTTTTAAATACTCCTTTCGCTTGCCGCGTGCCGGCCCTAGCCACTGGCCAAGCGATCGCACAAGTCTTGCTGCAGAAAAAATGAAATTTTGCGCGAGGAAACCGCTTCAGAAAGTAGAACTGTTTGCTCCGTCCATCAAAGTGGATGTTCTGAAGATACAAGTCGAAATTGATCTTCAGGATAGACATAAATTTGACGGTCATAAAGAAGACGAATCTATGATTATCATAAAGAAGACGAATCTATGACTATTTCGTATACATGAAGCCGTGTTTGGACTTGCCTCTTTGGAACACCCAGGTTGATGATCGGAGCCGGTGCGGTCGCTTTTACCTCCTTGAGCGTTTTTCTCCCTTTGGAGCTCACTTTTTGCAGCGAGCTTTGAGTGTTTACTTAGATAGACGCCCGACTCTCGGAACAGCTGCACAGATTTTTTTTATCTCAAAAAAACATAATTGACGCATTTTACCACAAAATCAACTATCTTTTAGCATTAAAATCTCATCGAGTGGCTTGAACGGTGTTTTATATGTTGACGACGAACCATTTTGGGCAAATTCCCCTCCATTAGACCATACAATGGCTATGTCTGGGAGATCTCCCTTTGGATAATCGTTGTAATTTTGGGTGCTTTTTGCCTTAACTGATTGCTCTCGGAACAGCTGCACAGATTTTCTTCATCTCAAAGAAAAACAACATAATTGACGCATTTTACCACGAAACAAATGGACTGAAGACCTGAATTTGCGTACTAAACTCCTGAACAGCTACCGCGATGTCATGCTTTCAGCATGACAATCAACCATCGTATTACTACTGCACAGAAGTTGCTTTGGCACGCGGGAGCTGGTGAACATACTAACGCATGCACGCGGTCATCAACGTTCAAAGAATTCCCCGTTCTTCCTGCACTGAACGTACCCATTCAGAAGTCGAAGGGATACCTCCGGCGGGCAAATGGCGCGAGTCTGCCACTTGCACTTTGAAGCGCTCTGGAGCCCTGCCATCTTACCATGCTGGTGCTCCGGGGCTCTCCCAAATCTGGCGCCCCTCCGGAGCAGAGATTATCCGTGACGTCACGGTGACGTCACAAGCAAGCGAATGGGACCCTTCTTCGGGACGCGCAAGTCTCTGCTTCGGAGGTGCGCCAGATTTGGGAGAGCCCCGGAGCACCAAAATGGGTGAAATGGCAGGGCTCCGCAGCGCTCTAGAGCGCAAAGTGGCAGACTCGCGCCATCTGCCCGCCGAAGGTATCTCTTCGACTGTCTGAGTGGTTTATGTTAGTGCGCTTACCCTAGAGTGGGTTAGGACTGATATCTGATTATAACCTAATTTGAACAGAATCATTGCATGGCAAGATATTCTCGACTTATTCGAGCATAACATTACAGAAAAAAATATGACAAGCAAACTTTCCTGCTTTAGAAAAATTCTGGATAAACTGCAGTGAGATCGGCTAAGATTCACCATGATGGTTAGAATATCTTATATATAAAGCTGAATGTCTGTTTGTATGTATGTCTGTCTGTATGTCTGTCTGTGTGTACGTATGTTCCGAATAGAAAATTCCATTTTTGAACCGATCGGGACTAAACTTGGCACACATACACTTCGGGCCCCGGCGGGTGTCATAGGCTACTTTTCGTATCGATCGATATCGATTTTATCGATTTTTTGCAAAATTTGAGCTACGGGGCGGGAGTTGGCACAGGGGGGTAAGTGAGCATGGGGATTCCGAATACAGTATTAGTTTTTAAAATCGTGCATTACTTTTATCGATTTTATCAATTTTTTTGCAAAGTTTGAGCTATGGGGCTGGGATTTGGCACAGGGGTGTAATCGAGCATGCTGATCACCCCCGTGGGGGTGATCAGCATGCTCGATTACACCCCTCTGCCAACTCCCAGCCCCGTAGCTCAAATTTTGCAAAAAATCCATAAAATCGACATCGATCGATAACGAAAAGTGGACTGTGACACCCGCCGGGGCCCGAAGGGTATGTGTGCCAAGTTTGGTCCGGATCGCTTAAGAAATGGAATTTTCTATTCGGAACATACGGCGGAGCCGGGTAAGCCAGCTAGTCTTATATATGGCATCTTATATATGGCATGATTATACTTTATATCGTCCTTATTTTGTTCTGCAATTATGGTATTCTTCTAAAATGATTTTTGTTCGTGTGCGAATGAAGGAGAAAGCTAATTGGTAAATAAGCTGCACGCTGCACTATGAAAACGGACTATGTGTTGAGTTGGAACGGAAACTTTGTTCAAAGAAGATCAAAGATTTCCTCTATCTACAAATTATAATGAGGATTGTAGCTTTTTATACAAGGTGCCCCTAAATAATGTGTCGAACGTTTGACCTTTGTTCTTTTATAACTCTTTTGTATAAAGAGCTTTTGTGGCCATTCGAACATGTTGTACAGTCCAACTTATTGTTAGATTTACACTATCGAGCAAAACATCATTCGCTCTGCATTAATGTAGGGTCACGGAAACTTTTAGCACACAGCTGTGAAAACACTATACCGCCGTAGTTCCAAAAAAATCAAGAAATCTGAAATTCGTGTACCAAGGTTTCTACGCATGCTAACTTTTTCTTTGAATTCTTACATGTTTTCAAGGCTTCTCAATGAATATTCGCTTTTTTGAGAAACATCGAGAGGACGGTTGATACGACATATTTGATGACGAAAGTAACAATACGCTGAAGCTTAAAGTCCATAATCAATTTTAGCACTTCTGACTAGCTTAGTTAGGAGTTATCCGGTTTGGTTTTGCTTTCTTGACGCTCTAAACCCTCTCAAACGTTCCCCCGTATCACGATAGTAATGAAGCGATCAATGTTTTGCTCCATGACCTAAATCTAATTTGAAGCCAGCTCAACAATACAGTGCTAAAATGGCCACGAAAGTTTTTTCAAACAAGACAGTCATTGAAGATCAAAGTTCGATACATTACTTTCGTTCTGTACATGCACTTCAATCATCGATTTTCCAGTCTCCCAAAACATAAAAATTACTTGAAAAGCTCCCTGTTGCATTACTGAGAAAAACAGCTGTCCTCGTTTCGGTACCGATGTTCTCGCAAATCGAATCCAAAGGTTCAAAAATTAGGGTGAGGAAATTTTTCGACAAAAGAAGCAAAAAAAATGAAGTTCGAAGTATCTTAACTTGTACGGCTAAATCATGTCCGCGATGACGAAAATGATGTTAATAGCCTTTTGTGCAAGATGACCAGAAAACTTTCAATACTCATAACCCGACCTAACAGCACTCAACCTCTATGTCTGCTTCCAGCATTGGTGCTGGTTAACCTGATGTTCGTAGATCATATCAAAGTCAACGGGAGCTGTTAGAAATTCTTACAAGACGCTCCTTGAAATGTTTCCGTGTGCCACTTGAATAAGAAAGTTGGAGTAGGTTAAGTACTATGGATTTGTTGCTGGTATGGATATGGATAAGTGTCCATCTTTACTGGAAGTAAAGATGGATAGTTGACAGTTAGCGCACTCAGAGTTGTAATAACGAAAAATGATGTGTAAACTCACAATTTTTATTACTTTGAGTACACGGCTACTTTAGATAAGGTATTCAAGGTTAATATTCGAAAGGGCCACTATAATAGATGTGTTTAATGAATAACGATGATTTTCGTAGCCAAAAGGCCAAAAAATGCAAGTTTTTTCAAAATAAAAAAAGGTTAACGTTATTAAAATATCACAATGGAATGGTCAAGTCGAAGTGCCATTAAGCGTAACAAAGAACACTGATTTCAAACCTACTTTTTTCTCTGCTAGCATCACTGTAGACGAAATTGTAAGCTACTCCAAAGAAGTAGTGCATGTATATAGTAATCTTGGAATACAGATCCATGTACAATACCGCTCACATTTTTTGAAAAATAGACGCGAATGTATGGACATGTATGGACATGTACGGACATGTCCATACATGTCCATACATGTCAATACATGTATGGACATCACCGTCGCGTGGCCATATCTCGCTTCAGAGTGGACGAATTCTGGATCCAAAGCGATTCGATTCAGCTCGGCGCGGAGAATCTTCTGATATATTGGAAGTGGGGGTACGATGCTTCGACATTACGTTTCCAGTTTTATCACTTTGTTCTGGGAGGTCTTTTCGAGAATATGTGAAGCAACGCCTACCCAACATAGAAGACCTTACTAGTACTATTCGATAAAAATGTTCTTGTAGATTATTGTGCGCTAAAAATTCTCAGACTTCTCTTCTTTCCAAAAGAGATAGAAGCGTTGGTGAATTTTGGAAAAATCACGCGTTTTTAAATTCTACTCGCCATAACTTCCTTCGGAATAAGTATATTTTGAATCCGAAAACAGCGCCTTGCTCAGCTCATCAAGGCGAAGCTTTTTTATACAGCATGTCCTTAATATCTCGATTTCAGTATTCTTGAATCTTTCTGCGGACGTCTTTTTGCGAAGGTGTAAAGCAGCGAGCGTTTTCCCGACTAAATTCCAGCAAGGATCTTTCGATAGCACTTTTTCTGTAGATTATGATGTGCTGAATAGTAGCCGCAGGTTTCTTTTCAAAGGAAATAGACCGGCAGGTGAATTGTGGAAAAATCTTGTCGTCCCAAATTCTACTCGCCATATCCGCAAAATACGAAGCTATCTTGCTAAGCAGATGTGAGTTTCGAAATCAGCAGGTCGCATGATTTCTACGAGCAAGTTTTCCGATATGTTCGGATTATTCCATTTTTTTCTCGTTTTACGCTCCGGAAGCTCGCCGATGGATTTTGGTCAAAAATGTTGATGTTCTTGAATTGTAAGGAAACTTCGCTTATAGAGGTTTTCGAACATGCTCTTTACGAAAATCGTGGTCTTTGAGGATTACAGATCTTCCTGGTGAGATACGGTGAGGTGACTGTAACTGAACCACGAAAGTGCGTAACTTTGCCCCACTTCTCGCGTATCTGTCAAAAAACTTGCCTGCTTGCTTTCATAAGTCAAAGTTACTAGGAATTGTGCTATCGAATGGTACATTACTCAGGCTCCAGTCTGTGAAATTCGCCTAGTTACGAGCCTACGCAAACACGTTCTCATGAATTTTGCCCAAAATGTAAAGATCGCATATCTCGTCGAAATTCCTCCGTGAGCGCTTGTATGACGCTCGTTGCGGATATTATGTTCGCTTCGTCGAACGACTCCCACTGTACTGAATATGGTGCTTGCGTCTGCTTCAGCTGCTCAATTAAATATCAAAGCTATTTCGTGGCTAGAGCTCAAAGCACCAAATCTAACACAACAAGATCCATTGAAAATGTGGAAGGATTTGATCAGCGCGAAAACCTCTATAAGCGAAGTTTCCTTACAATTCAAGAACATCAACATTTTTGACCAAAATCCATCGGCGAGCTTCCGGAGCGTAAAACGAGAAAAAAATGGAATAATCCGAACATATCGGAAAACTTGCTCGTAGAAATCATGCGACCTGCTGATTTCGAAACTCACATCTGCTTAGCAAGATAGCTTCGTATTTTGCGGATATGGCGAGTAGAATTTGGGACGACAAGATTTTTCCACAATTCACCTGCCGTTCTATTTCCTTTGAAAAGAAACCTGCGGCTACTATTCAGCACATCATAATCTACAGAAAAAGTGCTATCGAAAGATCCTTGCTGGAATTTAGTCGGGAAAACGCTCGCTGCTTTACACCTTCGCAAAAAGACGTCCGCAGAAAGATTCAAGAATACTGAAATCGAGATATTAAGGACATGCTGTATAAAAAAGCTTCGCCTTTATGAGCTGAGCAAGGCGCTGTTTTCGGATTCAAAATATACTTATTCCGAAGGAAGTTATGGCGAGTAAAATTTAGAAACGCGTGATTTTTCTGAAATTCACCAACGCTTCTATCTCCTTTGGAAAGAAGTCTGAGCCCATTTTTTAGCGCACAATAATCTACAAGAACATTTTCATCGAATAGTACTAGTAAGGTCTTCTATGTTGGGTAGGCGTTGCTTCACATATTCTCGAAAAGACCTCCGCAGAACAAAGTGATGAAACTGGAAACATAATATCGAAGGCATCGTACCCCCACTTCCAATAAATCAGAAGATTCTCCGCGCCGAGCTGAATCGAATGGTGGCTTTGGATCCAGAATTCGTCCACTCTGAAGCGAGATATGGCCACGCGACGGTGATGTCCATACATGTATTGACATGTATGAACACGTATGGACATGACACTACATGTCCATACATGTATGGACATGTACATACATGTCCACACATGTTCATACATTCGCGTCTATATTTCAAAAATGTGAGCGGTATTGTATGGTAAATTTTTGGCCCAAAACAAGAGATGACCTGCTCTATAGACAAAACATGCCTAAATTTGAGCTAAAAGGGCGTTTGTAAATCCAGTTTTGTGATTAGTTTGTACGATTTCTCGCCATAAAACTGCTTACAACTTTGTCGACAAAAGTGTTTAGCAGATATACACGAATTCGATGTGATGCTGCATCCGCTTGTATGCGCTTGCTTAGATTGGTCAATTTGACTTCTGATCTTCTCTTGTCAGCATTACTGCAAACTCAAAAGTGCAATAATTGTGTCAACCGGGAAGCTGGCACTGGTACTTTGTGTACGCTTACAACTTAAATGGACATTTGCAATCCACCATACAAATTTTGCTGAGAGCTGAGTGCAGTGTGTCACATTCAACGCTGTAGATGTTTTCAGTGCTCTCTGCAAACATACTCTCGTATACCCTCGTACGAATGCAGATGTTGAACTTTTCTGCAACGATTCATATCTTGCCCCAAACATTCGCACTATTACTGCTGCTAACGATCTATGGACGAAGGACATTGCTAAATCATTGCTTCCTGAGTTATAAATACGACGGTACTGAGAACCAAAGCATCCGATGAAGCTACCGTGTATCCTCGCTGTAAGTCTGGCAGTTTGAGATTTTTTAGGCAGATTCAGGGTTACACTTTCAGCTTATGCCTTTGTGCTATGCTGTTACTGATCTATATGAGCTGGGGAAAGAAGACTGCGTCCCATTTGGTTGGATTGCCGAGTTTGGCAACACGCTAATTAGACTATTGAAGCAAAGACAGAAGGAGGTAAGCTAGGCCTTCATAGAAATTGACCTATTTCTTGTACCTGAAAAACATGGCATGCGCCTACATACGCCTACAGCATTGCAAGGCGCATGGCGTTAGCAACGCACTCCGAAAAGATTTTTGGAGTATTTCTTAAAATTTTTCGAGCCCAAGACCCTAAAATGTAAAAAAGAGGGCGTGGCATCAGCCACACCCCCGAAAGAAAATTTTTACAGAGCTAATTTGAATTTTTAAATAATTTTAAAATTTATTTTAATTATTTACAAAAATACACAAGTCATTTGCACTTTTCTATAATCCATGTATATAGGTACTATAGGTAGCAGTGGCGTGCCGAGGGAGGGAGCGGGGCCCCCCCCCCCCGGGAATGGGTCGCGAAATTTTTGAAAGTTACTTGCATGAGTTATAAAGTTGTGCAAAAGACTTATTTATACTTGTAAGTAATTAAAATAATTTTCAAAAATTTTTTAAAAATTCAATTTAGCTTTATAAAAAAAAATTTTTCGGGGCCCCATTCTCGGGGGGGGGGGCCTCCCTGGCCCCTTTTTGAAGCAATTGTATGTTTACATGTATTTGAGAAAAACTACTTCTCAGAGGACAGCGACAAAAAACTCGAGGATGTTGCGTGCTTTTAGTAACCACATTGATGTGCGTCAAATTCCGAACTATGAGGGCAACCGTCGCTTAATTTGGAGCTATACTGCCCTGTGGTTTGATTTGGTTGTTGAAAGTAAGGTTAGCTGACTGAAGCCATTCTATCCATGCTTTCAGTTTGCACGGTAAACATTTCTGTGAACTCAAATTTTCCTGGGCTTTGAGGAAGTTATTGTTCGTAGAACAATTTTTGATGGCGCAAGCACGCCTCGAAGCAAACTATTTCGAAATTGAGATGCTCTGTAGTTGTTGCTGTTCACTTTGATATGTATAGCAGAGTTTATATGTCTAATTATCTATCTCGCTCCGTTCCCATCAAAAATTGCGCCGAACAATCCTGTAGATTTGCATCTAAGGTTGCAAAGCGTACGCCATTCTTCATTTATTGTACGTGGCAAATCAAATGTTGCGAGCTACAAGTCTATTAGAAAAGTCCATGTTTGCAAAAAAAAATAGGAAAGAAATTGACACGGTTCTCGAGTGCTGTTGGAAATTGAGGTTTCAGCAGGTCACAAGCAAAGATAATAAAATCAGCAACTCATCAAGCATGTACGCGGAACTGTCGATAGCTTCGAAATCAATAGATTTTTGAGATAAACTGCTCTTTTCTGCTTCCAAGAAGTCAAGTCGGTTTACGCGAAGTGCTGAGGATCGCTACAAAATTAACTGAATTACTGTTTGACCCCAACAGTATATCTTCCGTAACTCTACTGCAACTCTTATGAAGCAGCGTACGACATAGTTCAACAATGCTAGAAAATGATGGATTCCATACAATATGGAAAAGTCAAGGACAATCGCACTCAGCTGTCAACTATTAAATGCTTAGCATTCAAAGAAAATTCTTTTACTTATACTTGATGTCCACTCGCAAATTCCCAAAATTCTTCGTCATTCACCTACAGAACGTTTCAACTATTCTACTATCCTGAGCATCTGGAAATCATCATAACACAGAAAGGAAAAATCACGTGCTTGTCGCATGACTGCTTGGTTTTGTGGCTTGAGGTAGAAGGGATGCAGCATTCGAAGCTTTTAGACATCTAGAAGAGAAGCGAGAATTTGTGCCTTATATGTATACCCTTCCGTACAGATTTATATGGTCCCAAATTGCACATGCTTCGGAAATCTAAGTACTAAGGCAGTACATCTCCTCTCATTACGCCTGCAAAAAATTTCGAACTTACTTCTGTGTCATCAGGCTTGGTCAGTGGGTGTCAGGCTCAACGTTTCGACGTCTTCCTCAGAGGCCGGAAAACTCCGATAGGCATGAAGTTCGAACCGAAAGCGAGTGGTCTTCATGCCTTTAAGGAAAACGAAGGCGTCGAAACGTTGGGCAGTCAGATTAAATAAAGAGCCGCTTACTAAAATGTGTGGCACAGAAGCAATTTGATGCAAATATGCCCAGGTGCCATGAAAACGGGACTTAGAAGTCATTTTAAAAAATTTAAAAAATTGGAGATGTCGCTATTCGACGTCTTGCTGGAAACGAGGCTATCTGCAAGATTTTGCATTGCTCAAAAGAATCACATTTGAGCAAGTAATGCCCACTAAATATTTTTGTTATAGTACACATCCGTACAAATATTGCATTGCACTGCGCCGAAAAATTTTTTTAAGAGGAGGCAATGAAGTTTTTAAAGAAGAGATGCCACTAAGCCCACTGAATATTATTGCTACACTTTTTGGAATTTTTGACTTATAACACCAAAATGTTCAGGAAAGGGAACGGTCACAGCTAAGCCCTCCGAAAATATTTTACAGAGCTGATTCAAAATTCTCAAAAGTTCCAAAGGTTTTCGATAATTTAACTCACAGGTATAGGCCACGCAAATTTCCGTCCTTCCCTTCCCACACTACCTATGCATATATTACACACATTATACTCTATATTGGCACCAAAAGTTCGTCCGCATTATTTTTGCGAAAATGTAACATCCTCTGTTTGCGTGATTTCCCTCAGCGTTTTTTGTTATAGCGGTTTGGTAGCTTTTTAGTATGCGGAAACTGTCCGTATGAAACAATAAGGGAAAAACAATGGAGTTTCATTAAAAACAAGCTTGCGAAAAAATCAAATAAAATCGTAAAAAAATCCGAAACAGTCATTGTCGCAGATCCTACGAACTTTTTCTACTATCTGAAAGAGTCGCGTTAATCTAGCGCTTCTACGGAGAGTTATGATTTTTCGGGAAAACGAAAAAATCGGTTTTGGCGTCCTGTTCTGTTCTCTCAAAATGCGTATTCAACATGAACCTTGCTATAAAAAGAAAAAGAGTATAAGATTTGCATTATTGACTGTTTCGGTTTTTATTGCGATGTTTTCAGATTTTTGACAAAATTACTTAAAATAACTCGACTGTTTTTCTTCTTCCATCTTTCTCTCCGTAAATAGTGCTTAATAAAGAAAAAACTAGACAACGAAAATGGTACGAACGAATATTCGGTTCAACCTAACATTAGAAACACACAACTTTAGGATGTAACATACGATTGCAAAGGTGCAGATGTAGCTGCAGATCTTTTGAAGAGTGGTGCTCCTATGCCATTTTTTACCAGGCATTCCGCAGGTGCATTTTACTACAATGAAAGGTAAGCCAGTAGAAGCTGTCGTTTGTGTCTCAGCCTTCCCGCAACGTATTCGTTTTATAGCTGTGGTTCTCCATGTGAATTACCTGAGCCAATCGATCTTGCACGTAACTGGACCAAAAATAATGAGGTAATTTGTCATTAGAACTTTGTTGAGCAGGCCATGAACTAGAGACATAGATGAGGCACTTGTTGCATGTAAGGGCCCATAGTAAACCCCTCCCCCGCTAAATACATCGTGATGTAAGTAAAGCGAGTTCACGACATGTCCAGCTAGAATACATGCTGCTCACGACCATGCCTGTCGCCGCAGAAGTGGCGCGCACACGCAATCGAGCGATAATCGTCGGCGGCGCTTACTGCTTCTGCGCTACAATATCTCCGAAAATCAAAGTTGAAGCGAACGAAACAAAGTACGGCGGACAATACATTCGCTTGTGACATCTCCCGAATAAATCGATAAGCAAGCTTCGATTTGATTTGACCTTTATTTGTAGGTTATAAACGTGTGCAGTGCCCCATATTCACAATCAAGGCGCATATTGATGAGGATGTCGATATGCAGCGGGCGCAGCGCAGCGCCAGTATCGGATACGCTGTGCTTAAAAAAGATATGCTAGAGGGGGTATGCGTCAAGTGCGAGTCGGAGTTTTGCATGAGTTTTAGTGTCTTTAGACAAAAACATCAAGTTCTTCGGCAGTAAAGGAAAAATGATCAGAAAATGTTAAGGATATACAAAAAATTGATTTTTCGTAAAATAATCATTTCCTGAGTTGGCGCAAATACAGGTTCCCAAAAAGATGTGCACACTGTTTGATCGTTAATAACTCTCTTGTTTTCATGTCTTTTGTCGAGCTTGAGGTGCCATTCTGTAGAGCGAGGATATAGATTTACTGTACGGAGCGAATCACTAATCACTCTTTGTTACTGTAGGATCACGGTATAACTTTTAGCATACAGCGTCGCTGTGGAATAGGCCTTTTGATGAAATAATCTCGAGAAAATCTGAAAATTTGTGTAGCAAGGTTTTCAGGCGTGCTGATTTCACTACATAAGTTTCCACCAGTTTTTCGAGTTTTCTTGATGGCGTATTCACATTTCTGACAAACATTGGAAAATCAGTTATTACCCTAATTCTGAAATAACTCACGAAAAAAGCAATGTACTGATGTGAACTTTTCATACTTAGAATCAGCAACTTCGATTAACCCAGTTCAAGGGTTTTGGCCTGTTTGGCTTTCTTCTTGAAGCAAAATACCACTTTCAATGGCTTAAAATCCTCCTCGTTCCTACCGTAATCCTACAGTAGTAAAGAGCGATCGACGATCCGCTCCATGCTGTAGA
The DNA here is from genome assembly GCA_958299035.1 of Cylicocyclus nassatus. Lineage (NCBI taxonomy): Eukaryota > Metazoa > Nematoda > Chromadorea > Rhabditida > Strongylidae > Cylicocyclus > Cylicocyclus nassatus. Next base: position 82,711,352 of record CATQJL010000001.1, read on the forward strand.
TCTAAGTTAAACCTCGCTTTAAAAAATGGTACCTCAAGCCCGGCAAAAGACATGAAAGCAAGAGAGATTTGATTAACAATCAAACAGTGTGCACATCTTTTGGGACACCCTGTATATGCTACTCTATTAGCCGTAGTGCCAGAAGGTTCCCTTTCTTAAAAATCAAGGGGAACGTTAGGTGCACAGCCAATGAACAGCAAGTCAGCGGAAACATGTGAAATAACTTCTTAGAAGGGAAATCAAAGAATTCTAGCAGGTAGAAAATAGCGCTTAAATGGGTTGCAATGTGGGAAGAGAAAAATTAGCTTAAGCTAAACAAAATATGACTAAAAGCAATCAAATAAAGTTTGTAATCGAAATAAACTCACCTTTTCAAATTAGTGCACAGTAGTGCAGAACTACTCAGAAAAATAAGGTTCGCTTGTCGCCTGTATATTTGAGGCTTATCAGCTGTTGATATCGATTGCAAATGGCGTGGGACCTAATGCTGTGTATCTACGGTCCTTGCGCACTGCACGAACTCGGCGTATTTAACCCCCAATCGGTTAGCCTTCCTGGGTTTCCAAAGTAGTCGCACTGTTTTTCTTTGCCTGCCCCTCGAGTGACGACGTTCACGACGTGCTCGTACTCTGCTCACAAAGCCGAGCACGTCCTGCAATCATGACGTCAGGCTATTTCACCGCGCGACCCTGATAAGAGATAGCCTCCGGACCAATCGCAGGCAAACAACACGTACTGGGTACGTGCGACATTTGGATTTCGCGACCACCACAAGGGGGCATTACCACGTGTCAAGATATACTAGTGAAACATGAGTAACTTCATGTCTAGTTATGTATATTTACAGGCTACTGTGTACACGGTCGGATGTGCCTACAAGAGGAAGAGGTATCATCATGGTGGAGAGTATAGGGTCCTCATTTACTGTTTCTTAGACTTCAACAAATCTTTAGAAACCTACACAGAGTTTAAAGAGGAGTTCGAAAAAATGAGTGCTTCAATGCAATAAAGTTTATGTATTGTCTGCGTTACAATTGCTTCGTATAATCTATCATACAAAAGAAAGATAATTGAATCATGTAATCCTATCCATAAACATGGTTACAGTAGTGTACAGCGAACCATATGTTAATTTACCAACGTTGATGTGTTTTCTTTATTTTTGTTTTCGAAGAACTGTGCATACCCACTGCGCAGGAACAGTAGTTCCACATCATAGTATGACAGAATGAGGAGGCCTTAATTTTGATGCACTAAGTGAAAACTTACAACTTACGAAGGAAGGACATGTTTTGCTGGCAATTCCTGAGATGAGTACCATTAGAGGCGTCTTGACTGATTCATCTATTTTTCTATCTGTCGGTTCTTTAAAAGAATTGATTTTCTTGATTATAGGCTTTTTGTGAAGTCATTCGGGTTTGAATACATAATGTGCTTTGCAGATAAGCTTGGGGGTGAGTGTATTGGTCATTGTTGAGTGTATTGATATAAAGGAAAATTCAAATGCACAATTTTTAAACATGACTAAGTCTTTTGAATAGCTAAGTTGAATGTACTGTGTATTCGCCAGATTTGAATTTTTTAACGCTCAACTTCTTCTTGAGCAACTCCTCATACCTCCGAAGAGCAAAATGGGAGGGTGCCGGGGTCTGCCCAGCGGGGGTTTGCCACTCATGCTCCGGAGCCCTCCCATGTGCTCCGGATGTCCCCCGTGGCATACTGTAGCTAGCCCTAATTAAGCTCCAAACCCCAATTATGCCCCCAAACCCCACACAAATTAGCTCTAGACCACGGTCGAGCAAACGATGTGGCATACGAGCGCTGGATGCCCCCCCCCCCGTAGGAATTCAGCACGACCCTCTACCCCGTTCTCTACCCCTCCCTCTCACCCCAGCGTTTGTAGATAGTAAGATAGAAGAATGAAGACAAGAAGAGATATTTATTTCAAACTAGCATATACATACTTAATACATTGTATAGAGAAAATGAGTTTTTACTGATGAAATTCTATTGGGTGAGATATGCAAATTCAAAGATTTTCTCATCATTGCTATGTTCGGTCTCGCAGCTAGCTCGTTCGTGGGTTCCTCATTTTCTTCTTCTTCATTTCTCTCAACATCAACTTCATCTCGAAGCGTATCTGCCCGCGAGAGACACATGATGCTTCTGCCCGATCATCTTTGTATGAGAAACTGACCTATGGGTCGATTTGAAGCCGCCTTAACGCATGAAATTAATTCTGCAGATCTGAAGTTCTAGAAATGAACAAGAATCCTTAAGCTAAAGACACCCATCCGGTATCTGAGAGTTTAATTGGCCGAATTCTTTCAAAAGATTTAGCTTGGAGGAGAATTTTTGGCGAAATTTGGCCTCAAACAACAGCACTTTCGTTTGGCACAGCTAAATCCACATAAGCAGTCAATCGCAAAAACTTAAAAACTCAAATCTTTTGATCGGTTCAGTCTGCTAAAGTACTGGTACACTGAAACGAATGTAAGAGAATAGAAACGAAAACAGTACTCGGCACTTACGAAAAATTAGCCTAGCTTCAAGAATCTCTGCATCATCAGGCATCAGTGAGGATTTGTGATGCAGCAAACACTCAAGAAGAGCGTTCTACGCAGCCAAAAAATCACCGGCAAATCTCAAAACCAAAGATGGATGCTTATTACGCGCAGGCAAATTAACAGTGCTGTATACCTGCGCCAATTCCATGAGTGCTTACCTTTCTTCTTCGAAAGAGCAAAGTTGACTAATCTATGCGCATTCTTTAATGGTGATTCCCACGAGAAGTCTATGCGGGCCAGTAGAAGCTGATCATACCTTCGATAGTCTAGAGACAGGGCATCAAAAGTGAAGGTTGTCTGAACTTCTGACTTCATAAAAAGTGAAGGTTGTTTAAAGAAGATCATAGAAGAGAAAATGACGTAAAACAGATGTAAAAAGCAAAAGAAACTGCTATTACTGGGTAAAAACGCTGCAATGAGGTTTGAAATCTTTCATTTGGCGGCTTTTGAAAATGCAAGTTTTCGCTCCAGGACCAGCAATTCGCAACACGGGGGAAAGCGAAGAAGAGCTAATTTCCTTTTTGTGAATGTTCCAAAAAAACATGTTTCAGAAGGAGTGGTTATCAAAAAGAAGATAAACAAGAAAAAATTAGTTATGGAAACTCAAAGATTCTTTTTTAATACTAACAAGGGAATGGTCAGAAGTCGAAGTGGCCAAACCAAACAAGCTGTATACCATTCGATGCAGTATAAAACGCTGACTTCAAGTCTGTCCTTCTTATCTGCTTCCCGCTTCTGTGGACGAAGCTACAAGCGGTTTTATTGCGAAAAAATCACACATAAAAGCAGCGAAATTGAGCACACTGTTGCATTTTTAGCTCAGCTTCTTTCTCTAATAATTTGAAGTAGGCTAGCTGCATGTTTTGAGCCAGCATTAAGGCGAACGTGGCTCTGCACGGCTAAATTTTCAATTTCACACTTAATTTCTTAGCAAAATAATGGTATTTAAAGGCTTGTAGCTTCGTCCACAGAAGCGAGAAGCAGATAAGGAAGACAGATTCGAAGTCAGCGTTTTATACTGCGAGTGGTATACAGCTTGTTTGGTTTGGCCACTTCGACTTCTGACCATTCCCTTGTAAGTCGAAAAGAACGTTGAGGCCAAATTTAGTTTTTGATGCGTCCTTTAAATTTTTACCCCCGCGTTGAGTTCCTGTTCTTGGGACATTGTCTGGATTGTTGCGCTTATTGTTCTGAGCAATAATCGCCCAAGCTGGAAAAAAATCGCTGCGAAAGCACAAAAAGAACAAGTTAAAGAAAAACGCAATTTTTACTATTTTTCGCAAAAAATTCTGCTATACAGTGCTGGCCAAATTATATAGCACCCTAGAAATCGTCGTAACTTTCGTTCTTGTCAATGAATCTGTCTGAAACTTTGCTGTATTGTGCGCACGTCAACCTACCATGACTCCTCAAAACGGCTTCCAGTCTTGTTGAGTTTAAACGGAGAAAAACGTAAAAATTCGAAAAGCCCTCTTTGAAAGCTGGACAAAATTATATAGCCACCTGGTTTTTCTAATCACTATCGCATTCGTTGACTCTCAAATTTTTTTGTACAATAATATCCCAAAATATGAAACATTTGCAACACCTACGGCCTCTCGTCCTACTCAAATAGAAGCGATCACTGCATTTTTTGATTTCAAAAGCACGAAAAATCAGTTTGCTTTAACGAACAACTGGTTTGAAGAGTTTTCAAGCTCTTGTTCATTTCAAATGATAATCATAGAATCTACTGACCGTTCTGGATAGATGAGGTGAAAAGCGCTTTCGTAAACTCTGCGTAATCGCTGATTTTGACGGACAGACTCCGACCTCACCATAGGGTTGAGGCACTTTCGCACCACAAACTTCGATTTTCAAGCAACAGAAATTACTGCAATGTAGCCATTACGAAAGCGATACAACAGTGAACTCGTGTGCGTGACTGGGAAAAAATTTCGGGATTGAGCACTCTGGTTCAGCCGCAGTTGACATCCACTGAATGTTGAGTGGAGCACCCTGTACAATCAAAGCCAACTCAGATTACGAGATAAAACAGGAGACGCTCAAAACTTCAAAATCTTAGCTAATCTCATTTATCGGATGAAATATGACATGAAATACAGAGGGAAATAAGGAGATTCAGGGTTGTATCGAATCTTCTGCTCGCAGGGAAATTTCGCGGAAAGTATCTCAGGTCTAAATCGCTACCGCATCATTAGGGAAAATCTGAAAGTTGTTGCGAAAGCTGCATCCCCATGTAGGCAATGTGATAAATCAAGTTCAGCACTTTGTGGACATTGCAAACTGAGTTTTGTGATTTAAAAGCGTTTCAACCCTATGGTGAGGTTGGAGTCTGTCCGTCAAAATCAGCGATTACGCAGAGTTTACGAAAGCGCTCTTTACCTCATTTATCCAGAAGGGTCAGTAGATTTCATAACTATCATTTGAAATGAACAAGTGCTTGAAAATTCTTCAAACCAGTTGTTTGTTGAAGCAGATTGACTTTTGATGCTTTTGAAAGCAAAAAATGCAGTGATCGCTTCTATTTGAGTAGGATGAGAGGCCGTAGGTGTTGCAAATGTTTCATATTTTGGGGTATTATTGTACAAAAAAAAATTGAGAGTCAACGAATGCGATAGTGATTAGAAAAACCAGGTGGCTATATAATTTTGTCCAGCTTTCAGAGAGGTTTTCGAATTTTTACGTTTTTCTCCGTTCAAACTCAACAAGACTGGAAGCCGTTTTGAGGACTCATGGTAGGTTGACATGCGCACAATACAGCAAAGTTTCAGACAGATTCATTGACAAGAACGAAAATTACGACGATTTCTAGGGGGGGGGGGGTGCAGGAGGAACCAAAGGGCTGCCGCCTGTGTCCGCAGGAGATAATTAAGAGCGCGAGCGTTGTGGAGAATATTTTGGCAGGGATCCAAAAAAACTCGGCAAGGACATCCTTTAGGAAGAAATCTTCATAACTTCGCCTGGAGATCACTTCGAAAAATTTAAAAAAATATTTGTAATGCAAATTGGAAGGCGCATTCACTGGGCCTAAAAGTAAATGAAATTTGGAATTGTAGTGGTAAAAAAAGTCAACTACCTTGCAGAAACTTTTTTTTTTGAATTTCGAAGTTTCAAGTTGTTGAAGTCCACGGTTTTCATTCAAAATTCTTCTTCGAGATAAAGAATTATTTTACCTTTTGATTCAATGAAAAGCAATTAAAATGTCATAAGAACACATCTGGAGGTTTGTGTCAAAATGCAATATGCAGTTTGTCTCATAGCCTCAAACCCATTCTAATTTTAAATTTTGACATTAGAGACTTCATAAGATTTGCCATTGAAACTATGTCGGTAATCCTTTAGGTCGTACACAGTAGCAAAAGTACATCACATGCAACTTAGTTAACATTATTTCCTTATTACCATTTCATGCTTTCAACTTTGTATCCAAAAATTTCACTATAATTCAGTTGGAATTTTCACCCAACATTTAGCTTGAAATTTCAGTTTAGAATGGTGAATTTTGAAGGCGCAGTTTTTGTTAAAAATAGTTGCGAGAAAGAGTTGTTCAACTATCGGTAAGCGTATTATCGAAAAATGCGCATTTCATTACTGATTCCAAATCTGTCCTTCGTATCCTTGAAACTTGATTCCAAGGAGAGTTATAAGGGCTTGTTTCTAATGGATGTCCTGGCCAAGTTTTCCTGGATCCTTGCCAAAATCTTCTCCACAGCGCTCGCCCTCCTAATTATCTCCTACGGCTACAGGCGGCAGGCCTTTGGTTCCTCCTGCACCGCATCCTTTCTAGGGTGGCTATATAATTATGGCCAGCACTGTATTCGAAGAGATAAGGGCTGGGTGGTTGTCTGCATTATAAACAGAAGCAAGAGCTATAGAATGCACGGAAAAACCGCGTGAAAAGAGTTAGACTAGGTGAAAAACAAGAGATTTTTGAAAACAAGGTTCGATTGAATCATAAAAAGGAGTCTGGCGACGTTGTCATTGTGAAAATAAAGATCAAGAGCTTTAATGTGACGTAGAGATTGTCGAAATTGGGCTCCGAACAACGAAGAAAAGGGTACCAAAGCCAAATGCCCCGCCCCTCGCGTTTCGGGTAGCGAGGTAGCGCGCAGCGTGCGGAGACGCAGAGAAGCAGCGGAGAGAGACAGACCAGAGCCGACGAGGCATTTGGCTCTGGTCGTAGATCTCCGCGGGGTCTCAACGAAACCCTTCAACATTGTATATCATCCTGAATCGTCATTACATAAAGAGGAGCACTTATAACGTCTCAAGCTTTGAAAGTCACTCAGTAACGAAGTAAACCAGCGTTTTCGTGCTCGACTCTCTGCGCAAGATTTAAGCCAGTTTCTCGTTTTTATTTAACTACAATAGCTTTTCTAAACTTCTGAAACTCGATTTGAGTCGAATGAGAGGTTAACTGAGAAATGCTGGCCTGAACTTTGGCGAAAATTTCACAAAAATCTTCTATTCAATGTAAAAAAGACAATGAAAACGCAAATTTTTCGGTTTCGCTGAAATAACCTAGAGGTATTATTCCCTATATTTGCTTCATTAACATCCGCCTCGATATAGTCAGGGTGATAACATCCGGGACTTCGCCCCGGATGACTTCTGTTTCTTTTCCAGGTGAAGGTTGTGTTCCCTCACAGCCCTCAAAATAAGGTTACCAGAGTACTTGGCTCTACGTATCGAGGGTATGAAGCTGATATTCGAGCTCGGTATCTTGGTTCCTTCTAGATTCAAAAGCACGAGTCCTCAAAAAAAAAGACCAAAGGTAAAAATAGTGATAAGAAACAGAAGTTGAGCAAAAATGTATAGTGACGCAAACAGATAAAAATTTACTTTGCATAGGCATATGCCGTATTCCAATACTTTTCGGCTTCAAATCTACGTTAAAGATTTGCGCATATATTGGAGCACAACCTTTCCTTTATAACCCATGTACTCGATGCTCGCAAAAGTTATCAAAACCAACCAGTCCGGCCTTTCTTCTTGCAGAGTCTCCAGCAACCCTCACTGCCTTTCTACCGCAATTAATCCTAAGGCCAACTTTCTTTGTAGTCATACTTTTCAGACACCAAGATAAAGCCTACAAAAATGAAAGGAGGTAATTTGATGTCCAAAACATCAACGCACTTCTTCAAGATCAGCCGTGTTTTGTGATTGCTGCATGGCAAGTTTGGTAGGCGCCAGACTAAGCTACTGTTTTGTTCAGCTGCAGAACGCGCGGCGCGCAGAATCAACATTAATTCTGCGCTCGATTGCCTGCTTCTGCTGCAGGAGCATACTCCAACGCTTGCTTACGATCGCCTACAAACATCTTAATCATCAACATCAAACATCGTAATTTTTTCCAAATAAATCCTGAAATTCTCAACCACCTTTTTCCGCGCTGATCTTTGTTAAAGCTCGGTACACAAAGGAGAAATCTAGATGGCTGCTAAGAGCAGTGGCAAGTTGAGCAGTTGAATACGGAGATGAATCGACTCCACAAAGAGAACTCAAACATGGCTTGCCTTTTTTGTATGACCTCATAGCCAATTCGAAATCCCCGTTGCACCGTTGAAGGTCAATTAGGTCCGTGAGCAGATCTAGCTGTTTCGCTACATCAGTGGTTTTCGAGATTTTCGATGCACAGCCAAAACTCCTGTTCTCCAGGCAGAAAAGCGTACCCCTGCCAGCCTTAGAAGCAGACAATCAAGTGACTTAAAAGAAGCTTGCAAACAATCGTGTTCAATAAGCGCCAGAAAGAATCGTTAAAACTAAGATGTTCGGGAATCACTGACAAAAGAACTGAAAATTTCTAAATGAGCTAAGACAAAAAAAAATTCAAACAAAAACAAAAACGTATAAGAAATCGGTCGTGTCAAATTACCTACCATGAAATTGCTCTAAGGCAAGAAAGCCTGCTGCCCTTGATCTTTTACATTTCTAGCTGTAGCTCCGAACAAAATCACTTTAGTATCTCAGGCCGATATCAGACTTATCCGATATTTATCCGGTTCACCCATTCCACTATTGGTCTCACTGGTGAAGTAGTGGATGGGGTGAGCCGGATTAGCCGGTTGAACTCAAAGACATACAAACCAAAGGGGTACTTATCTTGATATGGTCAAAAGGACGGTGCTTGTCAAAAAGTTGAAGACTGCAATTGCACACAATAAAAGAATGCTAAAAATGTTGATGTTGATGCTCGCAAAGAGCGAACGCTAGTGGAAGACGTGAAAGACACAAAGCTACTATGTGAGAGCTGAGCAACAAAGGCGTAATGGTATACAAAGGAGGAGGATGATAAAGGCATAATCAACGAGGAGCAATGCTGTACGAAGGAACCATAGCCAAAACCAGACAACATCAGCAAGAGACACTACCGCTAACCAGCGTGTGAGCGAGTGGTCCTGGTCAGATTGGCTGCGCGCCGCTCTCCGGAGCTTCTTCAAATCTGGCGCGCCTCCGGAGCAGAGATTTGCGAGCCCGGGGGAGGACTCCCATCCGCCTTCTTGTGACGTCACCGTGAGGTCACAAGAAGGAACCGCCCCCTCGTTGGTTAAGAGGGCCCTCCGGAGCTCTGCCAGATTTCGACCGCCCTCCGGAGCTCTGCCAGATTTCGATCGCCCTTCGGAGCTACGGCATCGTTTGTTTGAGTTGGGAGATAGTGCCAGTGCGGTTTGTGATCTTCCTCTGGTCAGCAGTGCATTTTGTTGTACGGTTAGTTAGGTAGGTTTACGACAATGGGGTCAAAACCAAAATTCGGGAACACTGCGCAAAGGGCTTGAGACTCTAGCTATGAATTATCCTGTGAATCGCATAGTGATGCCTGCTGGATGCAGTGGTTGGAACGAATTAGCCGCGGAGAACCTGCAAACGGGGGTCCCCGTCGACTTTGTAAAAAAACTAAGTCCTATGTTAAAGTTATATAAAGGAAAATAGAAGGACAAAAAAATTAGTAAATTAATTCTGAAAGAACATTAAATCACAGAAATGAAAGTAATGTTTGTTTAGGCGGCATGGTGCATTTTAGCACTACTATGCGCTTTGAGCAGGATTTCTCCACTATTCAAAACTTTTGGAGGTCGCGTTCAAGCGGGATAAGACATCTGCGAGAAGAGGATATCTGCGAGATAAGACCGCCAAACGCAATCCTCAAACATCAGCCAGTCTGGATTTCGTCCCGAGGGCAACGATCTGAGTTACACGCTGATGTAGTACAAACTGATCTATGTTCCACCGCGGTGTTAGTGAGTTAGTCAGTAGCCGCACAAAGTAGACGGGTGACACTGAGCGTTGCTCAGCAGAGTGATCTTCATATATGTGCAGGTTGTAGCTCTATTGAAAAGAATGGCAAGAGTTCGGTCGTTGATAAGCCTTCATTTTTGTTATTCATACTTGGATTCTTGACAGAAATCCACGCTGCTTCCATAGTTTTTCGTGCTATAATCTCTGCCTCGTATGATAAAATTGTACAATTCACATCAAAATCACCGCCATTATGTACTTCTATTCTACGCTTTCCTGACAACGCACTCGCTCGCCTTTTAGGACTGGGGCTAATCGCTGACCCATCGCCAGTCCTCTGATCTGGGAATAGTAGTTTCCAGACCACTTGATGATGTTACAGTTCAGGCACTCTTTGATGAGAACAGTATGGACGCTGTGCTCAAGCCGAAGGTCACCATGGTATTATAGCGAGTATCATCCAACATCTCAGAGGGTGCTTGTAACGCGGCATTATTCTGAATGTTAATGTATGGTGATGTGACATCGAAGGACTCGATAGCACTATTTTCACGAATGTTCACGTCTCGCAGCTGTTTCACAAACTGCTGGGTGTTGGTAAAAAGCGAGGGAACCTTCGGGAGCAACTGGCTTACAATTTTATTAATAAACCATGCTATTCGATCCGTAGGTCCTCCAACACAGCTTATTATCGGACGTACCTTGAAGCTCCACTCCATGTCTGCGACTACTTCTAAGGTACGTCCGATAGTAAGCTGTGCTTGAGGACCCATGGATCGAATAGCATGGTTTCTCAATAAAGTTGTAAGCCAGTTGCTCCCGAAGGTTCCCTCGCATTTGACCAACACCGAGCAGTTTGTGAAACAGCTGCGATACGTGAACATTAGTGAAAATAGTGCTATCGAGTCCTTCGATGTCACATCACTATACACTAACATTCAGAATGATGCCGCGTTACAAGCACTCTCTTAGATGCGGGATACTTACTATAATACCATGGTGACCTTCTGTTTGAGCAAAGCGTCCATACTGTTCTCATCAAAGAGTGCCTGAACTGTAACATCTTCAAGTGGTCTGGGAACTACCATTCTCAGATTAGAAGACTGGTCAGTGAGATTAGCCTCACAAGGGAACCGTGTCGAGTCGAAGTGGCCTTTCCAGATGAGACCCATACTGCTTTGAAGAGTATTAAGCGATGATTCCAAATCTGCCTTCCTATTCTGCCAAGCGCCTCTGGACGCCGAGTTATGGACGTTCTTCGGAACGAAAAATGAATGCGGAATTTAGGTAAAATTGATTGTTACAATCTTTCCAGCGCTCAGATAAAGCAATGTTAAGTATCAGCATATTAAATAAAATGTAACCATTGCATAAACAGCTCTGATACTTGACGCTGGTCTGCATTTGAGCAAATTTTGGCGATTTTGCTTCAGTTTTGCGTTCAATTTTTTGACCAGAAAAACGAGCATAACTCGGCGTACAGAGACGCTTGGCAGATTTGGAATCACCGATTAATGCTTTTCAAAGCAGTATGGGTCTCATCTGGATAGGCCACTTCGACTCGACACGGTTCTCTTGTCAGTTCTAAAAGGCGAGCGAGTGCGTTGTCACCGTTAGGAAAGCGTAGAATAGAAGTACATAATGGCGGTGATTTTGATGTGAATTGTACAATTTTATCATAAGAGGCAGAGATTATAGCACGAAAAACTATGGAAGCAGCATGGATTTCTGTCAAGAATCCAAGTATGCAAAAATGAAGGCTTATCGATACCGAACTCTTGCCATTCTTGTCGATATGTGAGCTACAACCTGCACATATATAAAGATCATTCTGCTGAGCAACGCTCAGTGTCGCTCGTCTACTTTGTGCGTCTACTGACTAACTCACTAACACCGCGGTGGAACATAAGTCAGTTTCTACTACATCAGCGTGTGACTTAGTACGTTGCCCTCGGGAGGAAATCCAGACTGTCTGATGTTTGAAGATTGCGTTTGGCGGTCTTATCTCGCAGATGAATAACTGCAATCTACTTCAGATCTCCGAAGACGACGACTTAAGGTCAATAAATAATATCACCATACGACCTGGATCTGGCACAAATAACTTAGAACGGATAACCTCATTCTAGCTACTGTAAACCTTACGATTCCTAATGCTGCGGAGAAGTCAGCGCTTGAAACCGTAAAGCCTAAGCCATACCTCGCGCGATTCTGGTCGCTGCACGATTCGGTACAACAGCGACTCTTCGTAACTCGTCGTTGATGCGCTGCCTTTGGTCACTTGCTCTGTTTGCAACAACTTACACTTACCCAAATGTGCGTTGTATATATGAAGTGCGCATGATAAATTTATAGAAATCTGGCAAATCGCCAATTCGCGTGAAAGTGGCGATTCGACCGAATCGCGAGAGGTATGCCTTAGGCCTAAGGTAAGTTATGGTGGCACGCTAGTGCTTGTTTGAAAACAATAAATGGGTATACAAAAGTTAGGCAGTTTCTGTCATGTTACTCAGTGTGCTAAATACACAACCTGCATAAAATAGCCGTAGCTAGAAAGTGGCTAGCTACTGTAGCTACCGTAGCCAGTCATAAGCTTCAATTTACGATGAGGTACCTTGCCAAGCTGAGTGATTAATCATTGACCGCTATAAAGCGAGACATGGCAATGCGGCCAGCAATATGACCAAGTCAGGCGGCCTACGCGGCTTTTTATTTGTTTATTTTTTTACCACAAATTGCGAGCAGTATCGTTATATATCAATTCGCATCAATCAAAAATTTGAGATGAAGCTTAATTGCACACAAATATACTAACCTTTGAAATGAGCCAGACGTTAACATAAGAAACAATACCTAGTCGATGTTCGTCTGGCTGTTCGGATCACGTGTTATATTTTGGATTTGTTATATCGCTATGAATCAAATGGCTTATACGTACACATTTGTTGTAATTTTTCATAGCATCTAATAATCTGCAAGCCTCCTTTCCAAGTTTGATAGTCAATTAGTACTATTTAAGATATATTAGGTTGGTCCGAAAGTTCTGTCCCACCATTTTCAAAAATTCATAACTTCTTTTTGTCACAGTAGTTCTGCACAGGTAAAAATCTGTTTAAAAAATTTATGCACTTTCTAAATCTACTTTGGCTGCTATCTATTAAGCTCGGAATGTACAATACCGCTCATAATTCGTCAAAAAAGTCGCCGGACTGCGGCGGAGTGCGCCGGAGTGCGGCGGAGTGTGGTGAAGTGTGGCGCAGTGCGCCGGAGTGCGGCGGAGTGTGGTGAAGTGTGGCGCAGTGCGCCGGAGTGCGGCGGAGTGTGGTGAAGTGCGCCGCACTCCGCCACACTCCGCCGCACTCCGGCGACTTTTTTGACGAATTATGAGCGGTATTGTATATGAAGTGAGTGGAAGGAAATATACAGGGTTGGGGGAAAGTCTTTGAACACGGTATTTCTAACGTAATGATGAAGCTAGGCAAGATGTTTACATGAAATCAATAGGTAATGTTTACTTGACTGTCTGCTACACATAGCTGGCTTTACAATTCGGAGATTCCTCCTTTGACGCGAACACGAGCTCGGAAACGCTTGGGAACGCTGTCCATTGTGGCACGGAGGTGCTTCACGTCGATTTCTTCCAACGCCTTCTGAAGAGCAAGTCGCAAAGACTCCACTGTCTTGCATGGGTGAGCGCAGGTTTTGGCCTAAAGAACTGACCACACGCTGTGGTCGGGGGTATTCAGATCCGGCCAATACGGAGGTCATTCCGCAGGAGTGATATACTCCTTGATGTTGCTTTGGAGCCATGCTTGAACAAACTTCGCTTTGTGCGCAGGTGCGCTATCCTGCTGGGGACCCCATTCGCTCTGGTAAAATGGGTATTGGTCCAGGACAACAATCCCTTCTTCGGGATGCTATCTACGTGCGTAGCGGTGTCCACCTCGATGTCCTGGGAAACAAAAATCGCCAGCATCTTGCTGTCGGAAGAGATCGCCGCGCAAACCATTGCAGAAGTCGGATGAAGCTTTCCTTTTGCGAGTCAACCCTTGCTACTGACTTTTGGGGGCGATTAGGTAATGATTCTGTTGTTTGGCAATCGAAACCTTTCCTCACGGTAAAAATTTTGATGTCAGAAAAGAGTATCGTTCGGTGGCGTGCCTTGGAGAGACGTTCAAGCAGTCGATGGCATCTGCGCAGTCAGTTCAGCTTCGCGTCCTCCCAAAAAGCATGAAATTTTAGCATCCTGGAAAGCTTCATCGCAAGGCCCTCTTTTGCGATGCCGGAGATTGTCCTGCCAGAGGTGGGCAGCTCTGAAGGCAGCTCAATCAAGCTTCGCCGAGGATTGCGACGAAGGCATTGGCGAACGATTTTCAGAATTTCGTTACTGTCCGCAGTAGCCAATTTACCACTCATACAACAGTCCTGGGTGCTATTCATATTTTGGAGACGACGCAAGGTGGAAAAGACCCTGATCTGTAAAATTTGGGGAGCCCGCGCAATTTGCTGATCAGCCATCCTCTCCTCGTGCATCTTCTCCACCAACGCTCGCTCCATTCCAGAAGGCATATCTCCGACAGGAAAAAAGCAAATAGTCCAGTTTTTTGAGGGCTTGTACTCAAGGGTATAAGAAGCAAACACATATAATTAACATACAAAAATTTGTGGAAAAGCCGAACATACAAGGACATCAAAAATTGTTCAAAGACTTTCCCCCAACCCTGTACATATATTAGGTGTATAATAACATCAAAAAGTGGCCGGGGCTTACAGTTCACAGCTAAAGAGCGATAAAATCGATATTTTGAGCTTAGAGAACTATCAAACCTCAAAAATCGATAAAATCGACATTCTGGAGGCTGCAAAATCCCGAAAATTGGCGAAAATCGATATTTTGGAGGTTGCAAAATCCCGAAAATTGGCGAAAATCGATATTTTGGAGGTTGCAAAATCCCGAAAATTGACAAAAATCGATATCCCAAAAATCGGCAAAATTGATAAAATCGATATTTTGAAGGTTGCAAAACCCCAAAAATCGGCACAAATCGATAAAATCGATATTCTGGAGGTTTCGAAAATTCGGAAATCGGTAAAATTATTGAAAAACTAAGCGAAAAATTCGAAAAACTCTATAATAAGCTCATTTCCAGTGCTTTTATACAGCTGAAACTTTTCCAAGCAAGCTCCGCCCACTTTATACCCCACGTCACGATCGAAATTGAAGAAAATAAGAAAATTAAGAAAAAATAAGCGAAAATCGCGTTTTTCTAGCCCGATTTACCCCCTTTTTTAGCCGTTTTCAGCCCCTAACCAGGTCCAGATGGCCGCGGGAAAACTGTACACGAAGCGGTAATAAAGAGAGGGGGAAAAATAAGGGGGGAGAGAGAAAGGGGGGGGGGGAAAGAGGAAAAATCGCGTGTCTAAGTTTTTTTTTTTTTTTTAAGTCCGGGAAGGTTTATAGATAGGCTCCCACAGCCGGAGCCCCTACATTTTCTCCGAATTATATGTGGTGTCCCCCACGAATACAAACTGAAAAATGGCTATCCCAGCTCGTCATCCCTACTCTCCGCGGAGATAAAATTCAAAATATGCACTATCGCCTTTATATAGCGCCTCTTACGCTGGAGCTGTGAGCACGAGCTACCCCTAGAAAAATAGAGCTACCAAAACTACATGTCAATGGCCACATGAGATTACCCCAGCCCTGCAACTCTTAGAGATATAAGGCGCCGAAATCGCCCTTATTGACAGATTTCCTAAGTTCGGCTGTCAATTAGGCACTTTTAATGGAAATTTGTTATTCTACGACCTTCTCTCTAAAAATCATATTTTCAGAGATCTGTCGAATAAAACAAACCCCAGCCCCGTAGCTGTAATATTCGCAGAGTTATTAGCCCCCCAACATGCATGCTCAGGCCGTAAAATCGGCTATCCCAAAGTTGCTCCGTAATTCCCCCAAAAATCATGTTAGACACCTCTCTTATACCTATACACACCATATTTTTCCAGCTTCTTAGAAGCAATACACACTGATATAGCGCGCTCTTGGCCTCTCGCTCCTCACTCTTGGCCTCGGCGTAAGATTTGGTTAAAATATTGAAGTTCTCGGATTGACTGTAAACTTCACTCATAGTGGTTTTTGGTCCCGATCTTTACGAAAATCCTATTTATTTTGCACTAGAGAGTCTTACAGTAAAGCTAAAGTGAGATAGAAGTAGCTGGACCAACCAAGATCGCAACTTCGCCTGCACTTTTCCCCTACCTGTTGCGGAAATTGTCTGCAAATTTTTGTGAGTTGAAAACTTTGTGAACACCTCTATTGGACCATGCTTAGCACAAATCTTTATTTGAATTGTTCGTCAGATTATGATGTTACAAAATCGCCTTCTCATGAATTGTCTTTCAAATTCGAAGGTCGTGTAATTTGGCAGATATTCTATCCTACAATGTGCCACCAGCAGCAAAACAATATAAGAAATGTTGTTAGCACGTCGAGTACATACCGCTTACAGAATGTGCAAAATTTCCCTGAATATCGCAAAATTCCGAAAATTCCATAACAGACTGCTCTACATACAATACCGCTCATAATTCGTCAAAAAAGTCGCCGGACTGCGGCGGAGTGCGCCGGAGTGCGGCGGAGTGTGGTGAAGTGTGGCGCAGTGCGCCGGAGTGCGGCGGAGTGTGGTGAAGTGTGGCGCAGTGCGCCGGAGTGCGGCGGAGTGTGGTGAAGTGCGCCGCACTCCGCCACACTCCGCCGCACTCCGGCGACTTTTTTGACGAATTATGAGCGGTATTGTAGAGATAAAAATGGAAAAAAGAAATTTTCAAGTTTGGAATTTTTAAGCAAGCCCGTTAGAAAATCAAAAACCGTTCCATAAAATACCAAACAGCCAGTAACTTAGGTTTTTTGATCCCCTCTTTCAAGCTAAGCAACATTCGCTCTAATCGAGCTCTTCTTAGAAACATTATGATTTTCGAGAAAAAACGCCAAAAAATCAGTTTCTCAAGAAAATTGATTTTTTGACATTTTTTTCAAAAAATCATAACTTTTGAAGGAACAGCTCGATCAACGCGAATTTTGCTCATATAGAAAGAGGGGATCAAAAAAGCTAGGATACTGGTTGTTTTGGATTTTATAGCAAGGTCTTGGATTTTTAACGGGCTTGCTTAAAAATTCCGAACCTCATGTGATTTCCTTTTCTCAATTTTATCTCTGCACTACGAGCTTGTTGGATAACAGCCAAGGTAAATTTAGAAAGTGCATGAATTGCTCTTTCCAAGGGATTTTTACTTATGCAAAACTATTGTGATGGAAAGAAGTTATGATTTTTTGAAAATGGTAGGACAGAACTTTCGGACCAACCTATAATAAACCGGTAAAACATTTATGTGAACATTTATTTGAACTCAAAACAAGCAGAATTCAAGGGCTTCTCTCAGTTGATAGAGGATATCTGGTGTGTTAGTTTTCTTGCATAACCCATCATGCCGGACTTGAAGTTTTCTAATTAAACGATATGTCGCGTTGAAAGCATGACTTCCTTGATAATCATTCTTAAGGCAGGAAAACATCTAAACGAAATTAGCTTCCTTCAATATAGCTTAAACCATAGTTCAGTTGTAATCAAATTATTTGATAGCTAAACTGCAATTATTTGATCCAGCTCGAGGTTTTTCGTTTCTTCGGTGACGTCACGGTAAACCTCCGCGCTCCTGGCATTTTAGTTTGTAGCTCGCTGTATGACTGGCAATCAATTAGGTCCGCTAGTATGAGATACTGGGTATCTTGAAAAGCTCTTTGTTCTTGTTTCTTATGAAATTTTGACTGTCTAGACTGTTTATATTGATAAAAGTACTACTCACCTGTGCGAGAAGTATTGGGTCGAAGATATTAGGCATTAGGTTGAACCGAAAGTCGCACAAAAAGCTAACTTCTTTCTATCATAAGGATATTGCTCGAGTTAATTTATATTAGATTGTGCAGTAGATTCACAATCATCCATTATTCGTGGTTTTCTGACCTCTTCTTTTTGATTGAACGAAGTTTGTGCTGATCTAGCTCTTTTTTGGAAAGTTATGATTTTCGAGGAAAAATGAAAAATCGATATCTTTAGGAAAAAAAATCTCCTGGCATTTTTCCTCGACATGCATAATTTTCCAAAGGAGGGCTCGATCAATGCAAACTTTTTTTACTCAAAAAGAGGAGGTCAAAAAGCTAAGGATAATGGCTGTGCGAGATTTTATTGCACAGTTTTTGGATTTTTGACAGGTTTGTCTCAAATCGCCGGATTTGGGAAGATGCCCTTCTTCCATTTTTATTTCTGCAATCTGAAGATAGCTGAAAGCCCTTAGGCGTTTATTCAAAGGTGCATGCTTTATGCTTTCTAAGCAAATTGGAGTTGAACAAAATTGTTGTGAAGATAAGAAGTTAGAATTTTTTGGGAGTTATGCGAACGACTTTTGGTTCAACTAAACATATTACCTTAATATACCCCAAAAATTCGATTTTGAACTGATTGGTATCCGCGAAACCTCATATCTACCTTAGCGATAAGGCATGATGAGCGTAAAGAAATTAGCTGATGACCCATTTGGCAGAAATCTGGAATCAATATAATCGAAGTGTGCCATACATTCTCTCGCTCTTATATAATTTCTCAGACACTTGGTTTCAGTGGGTTAGAAAACCCAGTTCATTAGATTGGTGCGACTGAGGTCCGTTTTGCGAAGTTTCAATTTGACAAAAAGTTATCTTCTCAAAACTCCACATTTTCAAGTGCCATAAAACAGTCTAAAGCAGTAATTTCATATGTAGCGCACATTCGCTTACACTGATATGTGGGATAAAGAACTACGCACTAAATACGAATTTTAAACATTGTCTTCGACAAACTCTGACTCCCTTCAAGTTTGTTGATAAAGCTGGTGATTAATTTATTTCATAGCTGCAAGCTAATAGTACAAGTTCAAATGGAACGATCTTCTACTATAGCTGGGATAGAGAAAGAAAAAGTTTCCATTGTTAACCACTGTGGTTTTGATTGTGGAAGACAGTTCAAGGAATTTGCAGTTACTCAGTACTGAACAACTAGCTTTATCTGCAAAAGATTCTAGCAAGACGTAATACTCTCACTTGTAGAACTGAACAAGGCTTGCCGATTCGCCCGCAGCGATTACCCACAAGTCGATTTGTTTGGAAAGTTCCGAATATATGAATGATCACGCAATATGTGGACAAAAACTACCTGTACAATAGCTGTTTCTTGAATCTTGGCCAAGAAACTGAATGCACCAAAATTGCGACTTTGCATTCGTGCGTTCATTTTGCAACGTTTCAACAAACAAGGATAGAAGCCTTTTAAACCACCGTTAGAAAGCACTAATAAGCTCTCATAGCATATAAGCCTAACCTAAGAAGTAAATTTTGGAGAAAAACAGTTTTCTGTCAAGAGGGCCTGCAACGATTAATTTTGCTTCAACCAATACGAATAAGGGTTTGAATCAAATGATACGTTGTTTGATCTATGGCGTGACTAGGAATACTGAAATGTGGTTCACCGTGTACAGACAAAATTTTCGTAACTTCGCTAGATCAGTACATCTGACCAAAATATATTGACAGCCATTTCTGATGAAGATATAAGTGAAACAAATCAGCTCAACCTCTTTATTGGCAGAACTTTCTTTATGACCTAATATAACATCTTGTACAGTCTCATCAAATGAAGCTTCTGTCTTTACCGCATTTTCAATCGCCTCTCTTTTAACTTTCAGTACATTTGTATTGTTGAGCTGGAGTTCTAAATAAAATCAATTTGAATTGATATGTCCATTGTGCTTGGTTTGATTTCCGCTCAAAAGTGCAAAGCAATTATCGGGTATTTTGAAAATTTAACGCACAATGATCCTGGCCAGGGCACTGAATTTGCCGAATTTGTATAGCTGTTTTTACGCTTTGATGTGGGAGTGGCAAAATGACTATTCAGGTACTTTGTCAGGGATTATCAAAAGTTAAATTGATGCGAATGTTGAAAATGTGGCTCAACACCGTTTGTTCACCTTCTCCACTCAGCTGACATGCTACCAAAAAAGAGAAGAATTGACCAGCAGCTAGGGAGATATTGCGAAGAATAAGCTTTGCTGCTTAATGTTCAGTTATCGCCTTTACCTCCAGTTTTTTCACCTCGTCATTCACTCTTTCATTCCCTAATGACTTTTTCATTTGTTTTGCTCAAAGTCAAATTCTCAATAAATCTGAGGTGTTTCTCGTGTCAGCTTTGCTTCAAGTAGACTGATGTAAGCTCTTAGGTAATAAGCTCAACTTTCTTTGTATTGGGTTGTTTCAAAAGTTCTACCCCTTTTCGAACTTTGACTTTGATTCACCGAAACTCTTCTCAGAAATAATCCTTCAATTGTTGTAAACTGTATTACAATCTGCAAATCTTTGTCTATTCTGCGCACTCTTCAGAATTATTGCAGTAACAGAGGAGAAGATTTTATAGGCGAAAATCGAGGGACATCTCCTTGTAAAAATCTTCACCTCGCAAGAGCATAACTTGATTTGGAATATAGCTGAGATGCACAAGCACTGCTCACAGTGTAGCTCATGGTCGACTGAGTAGTACCGCTAACTTTGGATTTCATCAAACGCTTTCATAAAAATTTTGTGCTGAATAGCTCGAAAGGACCCACTTATTTTGCTCTTTCTGAGGCTGCAAAAAACGCACTTTTTTTTGATTTTGTTCGCCGTTGACAAACCAGGAAATCTTTTCGTTTTTCTAGTAGCAATTGTTCCAGCTCTAATCTTACTACATAGAGTAAAACTTCCGCGTTGCAATATGTTTATGATTTTTATGGGACTTGAAGGGACCATAAAGACAAGTTATGTTTGAGCTAAAAATGTGTAGGTTGAAGATTTTTCTGAAACCATATCTCGATGAGCGTATCGTAGCACAAGTCTCCAGCAAACATTATGTACGTTTTAAAAGGAATTTTTTCTTTTGGCTGTAGATTTCATGGCGATAGAGCAAAAATTTTTACATTTGTTTCGCTGTCTTTTCAAAGTACGCAACCACAGTGGACAAAGATCTATGAAAATGAAAATGATCTTGAGAAACTAGAAAAAAACAGCTTTTGAATGATATAAGCACTGTTTATGAAAAATGGTTTCTTCCTCCAAAATCGGCTGTTCAAAAAAGGTATCGAAAACGGGTGGAACTTTTGAAACAACTCAATATTGTCCATATTTTTTCATCACTCGGCGACAATACGGAGATTTTTGCAGTCTAATTTTGCACGAATAAGGATGACTAGTCAGCATATTCTCAACATTATGTTACTACAGTGGCTATCGTACAGATGCAAAAAACATGAGGGCTCATGTACAGAGGTAAGAAACATGAGAATGAAGTAGCTGTAAGGAACTCTCACATGTTATGCGGCTCTCTTATTATATGTAATCGTTGTCCAGAATTCGAGCAGCTTTTGAATTTATCACAAACATACCTTTGTTAGCAACTCACCTATTGATGCCTATGCGGTAACTGCAATCCTCTTCCGGTCTTTGTTATAGAATGACTAAGGGCAAGGGCGCTCTATGGGCAGCATAAAGATTTTTCCGTTAGCTGGCAAAGTGCTGCAAAGTCTTGGGAGATCACTGCAGTGTGTTTCAATCCTGTCACAACTACACAACGCTCATTACATCATGAGAAATTGACTCAATTCAAGCACGCCGCAGACATATTGGTTTGTTTTAAAAGTACTATCTGTTTCCTCAAGTTCAAATTTGATGTGAGAGCAAAAACCGTTTACATCTAGCAAACTTTAGTGGTCCCACTTAGACCTAAGGCTTACCTTAACGCGATTTCAGTCGCTGCGCGATATGGCAACGCAAGGACACTTCATAACTGGACGTAATCGCATTTCACTTATGCCAAACTACATGCCTGACATTTGCAACAACTCGCAGAAGCTAAGTGCCTGAACAGTTTGCACCCGCGTACAGTATATCTGTAGACATCTGGAATCGCCAAGTCGCGTTGACGTAGCGACTTGAGGGAATCGCAGGAAGTTTGCCTGAGTCCTTATGCAGGGTTTTCGCGTCAGATGCCTCCACATGTTTAAACAATCAAAATCATATCCTAAAAGAAGATATAGTCATTTTTTCAATCCTATGTTCATGGCAAATTTGGATTACGGTTGTGTGCTGGGGCAAAAATATATTAGGTGGGTTTAGACCTATTCTAAGATCGTTTAGGATGATGATAGACAAATTTCCAAACATTAGCAGATGCAGATGTTCCTATTTTCAGCAACTATGTCTACGTTGTGACTGTTTTTACGAGCGCTGAGATAATTGCAGAAAACTACAGCACTGGCAGTGCTTTTCAAAGCTGCGTTTTAAACGCAATAAAGCGCCGGAAGTGCCGCATTGCTATAACTGCTTTCATACTTATCCCACAAAAATCTTGTTTACACGGTTGCCATCAGTGTCCCTTGAGCTATCCGCCAATGTGTTTAAAAGTTTGAAAATCTCAATTTTTAGTGAATTACACGTTTTAAATCTTTTTGGCCCCCTTTTTAGCATGATAAGCTGATAACGATCTTCAAAGTAATCGTACTAAATTCTGAACAACATATTTGAAATCAGCTCTTTGCAAGCTATCCAATGTTGTGTTTAAAAACCTAAAAATCTCAAATTTTTTGTTTCCGATTTTATTGGTCCCTCATAGTGGTATTATTAGCTAGGCTGGCTCCGGCCCCTAGCTGCCGTGACCTATCATTTTTGTGATCAGAATAGGCGTGGTAGTATTAGGCTGGAAACTAAGTTTTGCAATTGGTTCATAATTTCACCCTCTTTGGATATGGCGCACTCAAACTTCGGCATTATGTAGAAGGCAATGTGAGCTACAAGTTAGCACAAATTGTCTAAATTTTGAACACGAAATAGAAAAGTTTCAGGCGTTTCTCGAAAACTAGTGAAATTTGAGAATTTTTGGGGTTTCAAGCTAAAATGAAGCCTTCGGCAGCCTAGACCATGCGCAGTAATCCGGATCCGTCTATAAATTATTGCTGAAGGTTGACTCCTTTGGCTTACTAAGAAAGAAACAAAATTTAGGGGCATGTCGAGATTTGGCGTCTTTATAAAGTCGAGGAAGTCGATGTCCGCAAGAGCTGCTGGGGACGACCGTCAATGACTAAAGAGTCCGAAGCGCAAATTCCGCCGAGACTTTACATAGTAAGGTTATTTAACCTGCCAAACGCCAATATCACATTAATTTCTCTGACAATCGCCGGGGGCAGGCGGACACCGGAAAAATAGATTGCTGATCTCTCGCACCCCGCTCGCATTTTTTGGAAAGCAATCAGGACTTTTGGAAGACCGCTTGCTGAGTTCTCGATTCCTCAGAGATTCAGCAATATATCTGCAAAAGATAAGAGCGAAAAAAAAATTCAACAGGCAGTCTCTCAAAAATCCGCTGACTCAGCAAGCGGTCTTCCGAAAAGTCCTGATTGCTTTGCAAAAAATCCGCGAGCGGGGTGCTAGAAATCAGCAATCTATTTTTCCGGTGCCCGCCTGCCCCCAGCGATTGTCTGAGTTGCTGAATCAACGCATTTTCCCTTGTTTAAGGTGGGACCCCATATCGTACACCGACAGTAATCCTACAAAAAAGCCCTTATCACGCAATTTCACTATCGTTTTCGTGATCAGCATGTCGGATTACACCCCTATGCCAAGTTTCATCCAAATCCGTCAAACTTTGGATTTTTCCCCTTCATACCATGCACCTACCGTAACCCTCCCTGCGACGTCAGAATTTGGTAGCACAGCAGCTGCGCTTGTAGCTTACGTAATAGCCAACGCAGTGGCAAAATTTGAGTGCGCCATGTTGAGTGAGAGGGAAGTTATGAGACCAGTTGCAAAACTTAGTTTCCAACCTAATAAAATACAGCACTAGGGCTGTATAGTGACTTTTATACTCCTTAAACAGCATATAGTGGAATTTGAATCTTGAAATATGAACTTCAATTTTGAAAATTTAGAAACTGAACTTCGTGTTTCAAATTGAACTTTAGAAATCACCCATCGATCAGGAGAAACCAAACAATAAGACACGATAGTTTCCACTTTTTGCCTTGAAGCAGAGATTGTCAGTCTTCTGATCTACAATTTCAATTTCAAATTGATCATTTTCCTACCTATTGTGAGATTACAATAGCAAAAATCATATTCTTGTTTCTTGGGGCCCAAATTTCCTATTGTTGATGAATTGCTCATATTTTTAGCTAGAAGATTTGTAACAGATCATTGCAAAATTTCAATAACAGAAAAATAACTTCTAGTACCTAATTCTATTCTTGCCAAATTTGACTATGTTTCTAGCCATCTGGAGATTTTGATAGCAAAGGTCACATTTTTTTGATTTTTGAGAAGCCTAGCTACCTCAACAACTTTTGGCAACTAATGTGCACCACCGTTTTTTCCAAATTAATCAATATCTGGATGACCGTCGTTAGATATCTTCGCACCCTCGGCATACCTGTGTCAGCCGGTGCACCCAAATGGATAAAATAAATGCAGGTGCAATACATGTTTTCGTAACCAGAATCACCTCTTTTTGATGAAACAGGCAGGTCTACATTTTTGTCTTTACGCTTAAACTACAGTACAAAGATCACGAACCCGAATTCGAAATTCAAGCCATAAATATGATTTTCAAAATTTTAAAAATAAATCCGAAATGTTCGCATGCAAAGTTCGTATTTTCTGAAATTATACAGGTTGGATAATCTGAAATCACGTTATTTTTTCCAGTCGAATTGGCTCTGATGCACCTGTACTCAGCTGAGCTGACAGAGCAATGTCCAAAGGTGCGAGGTGGTCCAACGACTGCCTCCACATGTCGATTGATTTGAAAAAAAAAGGGATTTTTAATAGTTGCAAAAATTATTGAAATGAGTTACGTTCTCAAAAATCAGAAAATATGATTTTTTGCTGTTGAATTCCCATAACTAGAAACATGACAAAATTCGTCAAGATTGGAAAAGGCTTCCCAAAAACCAGAAATTATAAGTTTTGGTATCGAAATCACATTAGCTAGAAAATATGATAAAATTCGTCAAGAATTTGTTTTGGATTTGGATATCATTAGCAAAAATCAGAAATAGTGATTTTTGTTATTGAAATCTCACACCTGATTCCTCACCACCGGCACATTAACCAAGGCTCGGCAGGAGGTGGCTAGTTGAAAATGCAAAAAACGAAGTCCCCCTTGACTTTTGCGAATTTTTACGCAGTGCCCTTTAACCCTAGACCAGGGCTCGGCACGAGGTGGCGTCCCGAAATTGCAAAAAATGAAGTCCCCTTTGACTTCAATAAAATTACGATATCCGCCACGAGATATTCGAAGAGAAAATACATGAAAAGGAACGGAACAAAGCAACAGCAGAAAAAAACGAAAAAGAATCATCGAACACACGCGATGATATTCATATTCTCCGGAATGGCGGCATGATGTATCCATCGTGCAGCAATACGCGCCTAGAGCAGCCTTTCCGCGGCCATTCAAAATTTTCAAGGGGCTATAACTAAGCGGGGAGAAGGGGGTTTGAGGCGGTTTAGGAACCAATTTGTAGGGTTTGGGATGTAGATGAAAACTATGTAAAGAAAGTAGAAAAATTATGTGAGGGAGGAAAAATTTATGACTTTTTCTTTCCTAAGCCACCTCAGGTGGCTATCCAGGTGGCTTGAAAGCCACCTAATTCCGAAAAAAGTTGAGCACGCCTTTAGTTCACATAATTTTTTCATAATTTTTCATACTTAGTTCTAACTCCCCATTGTCCATCTACACACCTATTTTGGTGTCATTTCATCCTCACTTCGCTGTAAACAAACCTTTTGTTTATTTGCTAGCGGCATGCCGGCAGCGTACCGGCCGCAGGTCGAAAGACAACGTTATGCTCTTCCGCAAAAACGATATCCCCTTTGCTTTTTCCCCAAAAACGATATCCAGCTTGCTTGCTAAGCCACCTGTGCCGTGCCCTGACATTAACACATCGAAGAGCATATCCGCCAGATTTTATAGCACTGAAAGGTCACCAAATCATCCCAGACACAGAATCGTAATCGGAGCATTTCTTTGTTATAATTTACTTTGAAATCCGAGATAGCTTTTAAAAACGCCGTTTCTAATCCAAGAAAAAATCCAGTTTAATAAGTTCCAATAATCTCAATCTCATGTAATCTCACAATAGGTAGAAAAGTGATCGATTTGAAATTTGAAATTGCAGATCAGAAGACTGACAATCTCTGCCTCAAGGCAAAAATTGGAAACTATCGTGTCTTACTGTTTGGTTTCTCCTGATCGATGGGTGATTTCTAAAGTTCAATTTGAAACACGAAAAGTTTCTAAATTTTTAAACTTGAAGTTCATATTTCAAGATTCAAATTCCACTATATGCTGTTTAAGGAGTATAAAAGTCAATATACAGCCCTAGTGCTGTATTTTACTACCATGCCTATTCTGATCACAAAAATGATAGGTCACGGCAGCTAGGGGCCGGAGCCAGCCTAGCTAATAATACCACTATGAGGGACCAATAAAATCGGAAACAAAAAATTTGAGATTTTTAGGTTTTTAAACACAACGTTGGATAGCTTGCAAAGAGCTGATTTCAAATATGTTGTTCAAGATTTTGTACGATCACTTTGAAAATCGTTATCAGCTTATCAGTGCTAAAAAAGAGACCAAAAAGATTTAAAACGTGTAATTCACTAAAAACTGAGATTTTCAAACTTTTAAACACATTGGCGGATAGCTCAAGGGACACTGATGGCAACTGTGTAAAAGATTTTCGTGGGATAAGTATGAAAGCAGTTATAACAATGCGGCACTTCCGACGCAAAAACGCGTTTATTGTGCCCTGCGGCACATGAAAAAATTGACTTTTCAGGTTTTGAATATACTGTCGGATAGACCAATCAGTGCTGAGTCCAAATATAACAAGGAGATGTAGCGACAAGCTGGCTATCACATCATCAACTACATCATTCCTTCCTTTGTGTTCGCTTTTTGCGCGTGCTGCAGCCAATAGCCAATCCATTGTCAGACTTAACAAGCCTTCTGCTTTCGGACTTTTTTCTCCGACCCATGGTATGTATGCAGGATTGACAGCTAACGTATGTGCTACAAAATGCACAGCTAGTGGTCTCGATACTTCGCCGCTTACCGGCGTTATTGCCAGCAATCATAGCCTCAGGCAATTCATCCAAATCCACCGAATTTAGCGACAATCTGGCTATCACATCATCAACTACATCATTCCTTCCTTTGTGGTCTAGTCGAACACATAGGAAGGAGTGATGTAGATGATGATGTGATGGCCAGCTTGTCGCTACATTCGGTGGATTTGGATGAATTGCCTGAGGCTATGATTGTTGGCAATAACGCCGGTAAGCGGCGAAGTATTGAGACCAATAACAAGGAGAATCAAAAAGAGCAGTTTTGTGGAAAGTTATTCGAATGCGGCTCCTTCGACGCAATATCGCGTTTATTGCGCCGTGGGGCACAAAAAAATTTTGAGTTTTTCAATTTTCAAACATACTATCGGATGCATCGGACAGGCTGGTTCCAAATATTTTAACCAGAGCTTGATAGGAGTAACCTGAAAGAAGTTATAGCAATACGGCACTTCCGGCGCTTTATTGCGTTCAAAACGCAGCTTTGAAAAGCGGCACTGCCAGTGCTGTAGAACCTTTCATTTCTACCATGCCTAGCTTTCGCTAATTTTCAGAGTTCTTATTTTAGACTTTTGAAGGTGCTCTAATAACCACCTGATAAGCCAAACCTTTTTAAAATTAATGCAATTTTTTCCATTTTTTTCAGCTTCCTTTTTAGAATTTTGCTGAATTATTTTACTAGAGCATTGAATATTGAAAAAGTCGCGTAATACATGATTGCACCAAACACTGCGAAACCCTCAAAATGTTGAAGTTTTTAACTCGATTATTACTATCACTAGTATTACGAAGTAAGTGAGCGATTACGGGTGAAAATGGATAGAGTTTGGAATTTCGACTACAACCTTGCGCCCTCGTAAATTTGGGAAGTCCAATGACTCTGTCTGCGTCGCATGTTTCACAAAGAAAAGGTAGCTGTCAGAAAGTGAAGGGAAAAATGCACCAAATAGTACCTAAACTGCTCAATTTCTGATGTTTTATGAGGTTAAAATGAGCCAAATATAAAATATGGTCGCTTCAGGAAATATATTTAAATAATTCCCAAAAGCAAGCTAGAGAGATGAAAAATTGCATTAATTTGCGAAAGATTCGCCTTATCAGGTAGTTACTAGAGCACCTTCAAAGGTCTAGAATGAAAATGAAATAACGAAAATAAGACATGATAAAAATAAGGGTTCTAGTTTTCGGCAATAATCTCAGCGCTCGTAGAAGCAGTCACAACGGGAACGTAGCTGCGTTGAAGAGGAAGAAATTCTGCATGGTATATTAAAACTAACTGTCTGTCTTCATTTTGAACGATTTTAGAATAGGTCCGAAAAACGGCACGAACTTTCGGACCCACCTATATATTTAACAGTTCAAATTTAGATTTCTTTTGATTCAGATCTGTCAGCTGACAACTTGTTATCACAACGATTTGTTCGAATTAATTTATATTAAAAAGTAAAGCTGTTCTTTTCGATAGTGGCCTAAAAGCTTTCAGCAGTGTTGAGATCGCAGAAGTAAAATTTGAAGAAGAAAATCTTCCAAATTCGGCGATTTCCGGCAAGCCCACTAAATATACAGAAACTGTGCAGTGAAATTTCAAACAGCCATTCCTTAGTTTTCTGATCTCCGTCTCAACTGAAAAAAGCTTGTGCTGAATGAGCTTCTTTGAAATATTACGATTTTCGAGAACAAATGCCAAAAAAATCAATCACTTAGGGAAATTGTTTTTGGCATTTTTTTCTCGAAAATCATAACATTTCAAAGAAGAACTCGATCAGCACGAGCTTTTCTCAGTTAGGATGGATATCAGAAAACTAAGAATAGGCTGTTTGGGATTTTGTTGCACAGTTTCTGAATTTTCAAAGAATTTGCCCCAAATCGCCGGATTTCGGAAGATTTTTTTATCTCTGCAATCTAAATATAGTTGAAAGCTCTCAGATCATTACTGGAAAGATTATGCTCTAAGCGTTTCAATAAAAGTTGAGTCTATTTTATCTTCAATGATATTTTTCAGCCTAGCCACTGAAACCAAGTTCTGAGGAATTATAAAAGAGCGAACGAATGTATGGCAAACTTCGATTGTATTGATTGCAGATTTCTGCCAAATGGCTCATCATCTTATTTGATTCACGCTCATCATGCCTTGTCGCAGAAGTAGGTATTAAGTTTTACTGATAATAGTCAGTTTAAAATGGGAACTTTGGTATATGAAGGTAACCTGTTAAGCTTAACCGAAAGTTCGTTCGCACAATGTTTGGAAAATCCTAACTTCTTCCTCTCAGAACGATTTTCACCTTTTGCTCATTCTCCTTCCTTCTATACCAAAGATACGAATTTAAACTGATTGGTATTTGTAAAACCTCATATCTACTTCTGCGACAAGGCATGATGAGCGTGAATCAAATGAGTTGATGAGCCATTTGGGAAATCAGGAATCAATATAATCGAAGTTTGCCATACATTCGCTCGCTCTTATACGATTTCTTAGACGCTTGGTTGCAGTGGCTGGGCTAGAAAAAGTTTATCAGG
The DNA here is from genome assembly GCA_958299035.1 of Cylicocyclus nassatus. Lineage (NCBI taxonomy): Eukaryota > Metazoa > Nematoda > Chromadorea > Rhabditida > Strongylidae > Cylicocyclus > Cylicocyclus nassatus. The sequence continues at coordinate 82,740,917 of CATQJL010000001.1, forward strand.
TTGGTGCAGAACTTAGATCCGTTTTGCAAAGCAACAATTTGATAAGAGTTTTTGTGAAAAATCACATTCTCATGTGCATAAAAGCAGTCGAAAGCAGTAATTTCATATGTGGCGCACGCTCCCTTACACTGATAGATGAGAAGGACGAAAAACTACGCGCTGAATATGAATTTTTTTTGAACTTGTCTTCGACAGACTATGACTCCCTTCAAGTTTGTTGGGAAAGCTGGTTAATTTATTTCATAGCTGCAAGCTAATAGTACAAGCTCAAATGAAGAGATCTCCAAAGGTGGGATCTCGAAAAAGCAAAAATCTCCATTGTTAACTAATGTGGTTTTAATTGTAGAAGACAGATTAGGAAATGAATTACTCAGAACTGAACAGGTAGCTTTAAATATCTGCAAAAGCTTCTACATAGCAAGACGTCCTACCTCACTTGTAGAACTAAACAAGGCTTGTCGATTTGCCTGCGGCGATTACCCGCGTCGGTTTTGTTCGAAAAGTTCCAAACACATTATTGAGTTCGCATTGTGTGGACATTAGCCATCTGTACAATAGCTATGTTTTTTAGCCATCTGTACAATAGCTATGTTTTTCAATCTCGGCCAAGTACATAACTGAATGCACAGAAGTTTCAATTTTACGTTCGCGCGTTCATTTTGCGAAGTTTGAACAAAGAAGGCTGAAGCCTCCTTAAATCACCGTTAAAAAGCACAAGTAAGCTCCCAAAGCATATAAACTTAATCCGAGAAAATTTTGGAGGAAAAAAGTTTTCTGCCAAGAGGGCTGCAACGACCGATTTTGCATCAACTAATACGAATAAGCGTTTGAATCAAATGATACGTTGTTTGATCTTTGACGTTACTAAAATATAGCGTTTTATAACTAGTAAATTGTCAGCTGGCATTTGCCAAGCCAGCGCTTTATCGCAGGCTTGCAGCTAACGTGCTTAACTTCTCACTATTAAAGATTCTAAATCTTACATTTAAAGCTGGATGTCTGTTTGTCTGTATCTGTACAGAGGGGACCACATGAAATGTGGTCCACCCTGTACGGACAAAATTTTCTTCACTTTGCTAGATCAGTAAATATGATCAAAATACATTGACAGCCATTTCTGATGAAGATATAAATGAAACAAACCAACTCAACGTCTCTATTGGCAGAACTTTCTTTGAGACCTATATAACATCATCTACAGAATTTTCTTGTCTATCAAAGGAAGCTTCTGTCTTTACCGCAATTTCATTATCGCCACTCTTTTAACTTTCAGTACATTTGTATTGTTGAGCTGGAGGTTCTAAATAAAATCAATTTGAATTGATATGTCCACTGTGCTTGCTTTGATTTCCGTTCAAAAGTGCACAGCAATTATCGGCCATTTTGAAAATATAGCCGATAATTGATCCTTGGCCAGGACAATGATTTTTCAACGTTTATATAGCTGTTTTCACGCTTTGATGTGGGGGTGGCAAAATAACAATCGTAGGTACTGGTTAGAGATTAACAAAAGTGCAAATTGATGCAAACGTTGAAAATGTGGCTCAACACCGTTTGTTCACCTTCTTCAGTCAGTCTACCGCGCTAAAGAACGAAGAATTGACTAGCGAATAGGAAGATCTTGCGAACATTAGCTTTGCTGCTTATTGTTCAACTAGCTGGCTTACCCGGCTCCGCCGTATCCGGACCAAACTTGGCACACATACACTTCGGGCCCCGGCGCGTGTCACAGTCCACTTTTCGTTATCGATCGATGTCGATTTTACCGATTTTTATCGATTTTTTCGCAGAGTTCACCTACAGGGCTAGGAGTTGGCACAGGGGGGAAGTGAGCATGGGGATTCCGAATACAATATTAGTTTTCAGAATTATCGGTTACTTTTATTGATTTTATCGATTTTTTGTAAATTTTGACATGCGAGGCTGGGATTTTGCACAGGGGGTAATCGAGCATGCTGATTACGAACACAATATTAGTTTTCAGGATCGTCCATTACTTTTATCGATTTTATCGATTTTTTTGTAAAGTTTGACCTGCGGGGCTGGGAGTTTGCACAGGGGGGTAATCGAGCATGCAGATTACGAATACAATATTAGTTTTTGGAATTATCCATTACTTCTATCGATTTTATCGATTTTGCAAAATTTGAGCTAGGGGGATGGAATTTGGCACAGGGGTGTAATCGAGCATGCTGATCACCCCCTTGGGGATGATCAGCATGCTCGATTACCCCCCTGTGCCAACTCCCAGCCCCCTAGCTCAAACTTTGCAAAAAAATCGATAAAATCGATAAAATCGATATCGATCGATGACGAAAAGTAGCCTGTGACACCCGCCGGGGCCCGAAGGGTATGTGCGCCAAGTTTGGTCCGGATCGGTTCAGAAATGGAATTTTCTATTCGGAACATACGTACACACATACAGACAGACAGACAGACAGACAGACAGACAGACAGACATACAGACATACATACAAACAGACATTCAGCTTTATATATAAGATTACGCTCAGCTTTACCTCGAGTTTTTTCATCTCGCCATTCATTCCCCAATGAATTTTTGATTTGTTTTATTAGAGTCAGACTCTAAAAAAAATCAGAGGCTTTTCTCGTGCGAGCTTTGCTTCAAGTTGAGAGAAAAGCCTCAGATTTTTTGAGAGTTTGACTCTAATAAAACAAATCAAAAATTCATTGACTAAAGTACAGGGGCTTTCAGTCTGAGTGTCACGGTCGACGTGGTTCAACTCCTCGCGAACCGCCTCGCTTGGGTCTATCACGTTGTTCAATACCGCACCATGCCGCGAAGGTCTGCAGATGCGGTATTGTACCACGTGACAGACCCGAGCGAGGCGGCTTGCGAGGAGTTAAACCACGTCGACCGTGACACTCAAACTGAAAGCTCCTGTAGGCTCTTAGATGCTGAGCTCAACTTCCTTTGTAAATTGTCATATTGATTCATCAATCTCGGCGACAGACTGGAAGTTTTTTGCAGTCTAATTTTGTACGAATAAAGACCGCTAGCATATTCTCAACATTATGTTACTACAGTGGCCATGGTATCATGTACTGAGATAAGAAACATGAGAATGATGTAGCTGTAAGGATCTACCACATTTTATGCGATTGTCTCGTTTTATGTAATCACATACATTGTCTAGAATTCGAGTAGTTTTGAATTTTTTCACAAATATAACCTTTGTTAGCAGCTCATTTAATGATGGTTGTGCGGTAATGTCATTGTTGAATAGAATTACTTGGAATGGGCAAGGGCGCTTTATCGGCAGCATAAAGATTTCTTCCAACATGTAGCATAATGCTGTAAAGTCCTACGAGGTTTGATTTAAAGGCATCGTCCACCCTATGTTGAGGATGTTGAGCTTTTGGCAGCATATAACAGTAAAGCCTCCTATCAAGCCAATGCCCAAGTCGCGGCGCAGTATGCCGCTTCGGAGGCGAGAAAATCGCTTTGGAATAGCGAAGATGCACGAGGACCCCCATCCATGCCCCTCCTCCCCATCCATTCCCGCCCACTTGTGCGGACCCAATCACCGTTCTGGAAAGCCGACTTGTAGGTTCTCCGGAATGGCGATTTTCGGATTCGGTTCTCGACTTCATATTGGAATCAAGAACATGAAAAGGCCCTGAAACGACAAAAATCTGGAAGTCGAGAATCTGGGTGGACGGTGCCTTTAAGCCTGTCACAGCTACATAGCTCATTACATCCAATTCAGGCACGCTGCGGATATATTGGTTTGTTTTGAAAGTTCTGCCCATTTTCTCAAGTTCAAATTTGATGAAAGAAAAAACCGTGTTACATCCAAAAAACTTTAGTGATTTTTTTAACCTTGTCCCGCTTAGGTCTAAGGCATACCTTAGGAATACGATTTCCGCTACGCGATCTGACAGTGCAACGGCCTTTCATAACTGGCTTAATCGCTCTTTACTATGCAAAACTACATGCTTTTGCAACAACTCACAGAAGCTAAGTGCCTAAGCAGTTGAGACCCGCGACGCGAACAGTGATCTGTAGACATCTGGCAAATCACCAAGTTGCGTTGATGTAGCGACTTGACGCAATTGCGACAAGTATGCCTTAGGTCTTATGCAGGGTCCGTCTTCGTGTCATATGTCTCCACAAGTTTAGATTGCAACCGAAATCGTTGACCGAAGACATAGTCATATTTTCAATTCTCTGTTCATGGCAGATTTGGATTTCATCTGTGTGCTAAATCTGGGTTACGTATATTGCGAGGAAAGGGGGCAAAAATTTATATTCGATAGTTCAGATCTCGTCGTTTCATTCGCACTTCAACATGAGGAACAAATTTTGAAAACGTAAAAATCACATTTTCAAACTCTCCCGCTACATGATGCACATAAGAAATTTTCAACGAACTTATAAATTTTTGATTTATTTCTCACCTATAGTTTTAACCATTCTAGGGCACTGTAGTGCTGCCATAAAAGAGACAGTGCGAAAGTATTTAAAAAATAGGAGAGGAAAAGCATACTTGGACGCAGAGAGAAAAAACAAAGAAAATTGACAATCATGAGTGTCCTTACGAAGCTGTTGTAAAGTTGCTAGCTATTTGTGCATCTGCGGCAAAAGTCTTACTTTTGTGTGCGCCCTGTCGTGCCCTACATATGGAGCGTTTGACGATTCTAGAGCGCTTCCGGATTTTAGTATTTTACAAATAAAGTGTAAAAGATAATATCCCTCAACTAAATAAATCTTTTGATAGCCGACATGAAGGACAGAAAATTCGCCGCTATATGCTTGCTTCTATCAACTGTCGATGAAACCTGATAGTGACTCAAACCTATAATTTAAAGAAACTGATGAAAAGTTTCAAGCGTTCCATACTCTTATCATGAGAAGTCTCATCTTCTGTTCTACTCCCTTCATACGTCATATGCGCTAGCGCTCAAATTACCTAAAATGAGATTTCTGTGATGAAATTGAGATGCTGTGTAAAGCGGAATCACTAATTGAGCAGTAGCTTAAGGCTTGCTGCAAAGGTCCTTGGTGGAGCCTCTATTATATGACATCAAACTCTCAACAACCTCGCTTTGGATGGACTATACCTTTAACGTGCAGTATGCGTGCAAATAAGTAAGAGGAAGGACCATTTTATCATTAGGCAGACGTTCTCCCAAGTTAAAAATTAGCTCTTTGAGCTCCATTTCATCGATATCATCACCTTCCTGATCGCAACCAAGCTAGACATCTCATGTCAAAATGCACCTCTTACAAGGCGTAATTCTAGTTTGCAGTTTTTCATTCTGGAAGAATTAGCTATATATTAAATAAAGAGTAAGTGACAATTTAAGTATCGCTAGGGGGTTCATTTGGAGCATGTTCTTCTTAATTCAAATTCTATAAAGTTTTTTTTACATTAAATGTTGTACATAAGAACACAAAATTTGCGTATGCGCTTCAGCGTTTATTCTTAATGAAGGTTTTGATAAGTAGATTATCCTTGCCCACACTTGTAACATCAAAAGTGTCATTTTTTGGTACTTACCTTTGATATTTTTTCATTAATAGCTAGCAATTTTCCCTCACCTTCATGAGGTTAAAAATTATCTGCGAATACATTGGGCCTGTGATCGTCAGCGGAACTGAAAATTATACCGATATGTTGCTTGAAGATTCCATGAGAACTTTGTGTTTCGACCGTCGATCATTATAAAGGACAGCCTCGGCCATTTACCTCCATTTTTTATATCCAACAACATTGCGCATACTCTCCTAGTAAGTTGGCGATCAAACAATTATTCCCGAATATTTATGTTGTGCTTAACGAGAAGGTAATTTCATCATCATCTTTTCCGTCCCTGCAATTAAAAATGGTTGCGGGACGAGAATGACTGCTGCTCGACAATATTAAAGAGTTGTCGCTGACATGTTCTAATACGCCTTGCACAGCTCAGGAATCAAATAGATGAACAAATGTCTTTTTTTCCGACGGCAACAATATGACACTACGTTGGTAAAGAATGATTGCTTTTTGAATAGAAGAGATCGCCAAATTCTTGACTAACAGACAAGAGCTCCGCAAAGTTTGCGCAAGCTTAAAATAGAAATAACACTTTCACGGTCTTAGCAAGTGGGTTTGAGATCATGAATAATAAGGGGCTCCAAAGAGAGAAGTGAGTGACGATAGCAAATTTCTTTGGAAATCTGAAGCAGAAAAAAGATTTCAATTTCAAGAAGAAGAACGTAAGAAAAAAACTAGATATGTAAGACACGATCCACCGTGCTCGGTACAATTATAACAGAAAAGTTGTGTAATCACGAAGGCTCAGACAAGTGCAGAGAAACCGATAAAGTTGTAGGTTCAGCATTTTTGATGAAGGTTTTTGAAAAGATAGCGACGCAAAGGTTAGTAGGAAAACAGTGTTTGGTCTGAGGGGTACATACTCCAAAGGAAGCACACCCAGTGACAAAAGCCTTGAGGTAGGAGGTATATCAGCACACTCGCCATCGAACTCCCATTTCAAATCTGCCTTCCTTATTCGGTAACATGGCTCAGCAGGAGATGGCATTTGAGAATTTAGAAAACGAAGTCCTCTTTAACACTATAAAAGTTTACGAGATAGTTTTTGTGTTATTTGTGAAAACAGGGCTAATAATCTAAAGCGAACAAAGAGTTAATGGAAGTTAAGAATAGGCAAGGCAAATCGGAGATGAAATAGCAGCACGTGAAAAAAGGCGGTCTTTACAGCATTCAAGGGCCATAACAAAGAAGAAGAGACAAGATTTGGATCAAGGTAAGTATCGTAGGTAAAGATCAAACTGAAGGTTGCAATTATGTGAGAAATTTTGTAAAATTATGTCAAGAAGGGGAAAAATTATGACTTTGTTTGGTTCCACGCAATCTCAGGTTGCGCGGGAGCAACCTAAATTAGAAAAACACTTGCAGCTCCTTTCATTCATATAACTTTTCCATAATTCTTCATACTTATCGTCGTCGCGGAGGTATTTGGTGGCTTAACATTGCTTGCCGGTTGTAAACGGACTGATTATCTATTTTTTGTGCATAAAGATTGTGATTTAACACGTTGAAATCGTGTGCATACGGGTCTTAGCACCTGCCCTGTTTGTAACGTTTTAATCTACCTGTTACAGTTGTAACGACGTCGGGGTTGAAATAAGGGCTTTTTAAGGGTTAGCTTTGTGCTTGCTAACATTGTTCCAGATTTCACAGAATCATACCTGGGAAGCTTACAAATTCCCTTTTGCTTTTTTCTGAGAAAAACGACATTCAGCCTGTGAAAGCGCCGCCTCTGCTGAGCCCTGGTTTCTGTCCTGTTACTCAGTCTAACTACACAACGTACATAAAATAGCCGTAGCTAAGAGCTGGCTACCCACTAAAGCTATCGTACCCAGTCATAAGCTTCCAATTCGGCAAGCAATTCGACCAAGTCATGCGGCCATATTATTGTATCGCAGTATTGTTATACATCAATCCGCATCAACCAAAAATTCAAGGTAGTGCTAAATCTTGATTGCACACAAATTCATTTACATTCGGAATGAGCCAGATGTTAACAGAAGATACAATACCTAGTCGATGGTCGTCTGAATGTTCGGACCACCTGTCAGCGTGGATTTCTTATAACACTATGAAACAAATGGCTTATACATACACATTTGTTGTAATTTTGCATAACATCTAATGACTAGCAACTTCCTCTTTTCCATGTTTGGTAGTCAAGTAGTAGTAATGTAATCAAGATAAATAAACCAATAAAACATTTAACATTCATTTGAGTTTTCTACTTCAAAGATAGGCTAAATTGAAGGACTTCTCTAAGTCAATAGAGAACATCTGGTGAGATATTTTTCCTGTACAAGACCATCGGTGCCGGACAAATTTCCGAGTTAAACGAGATGTCGTGTAGAAAGCATGACTCCCTTGATGATCATTTTTTGAGCGCAGGAAAAATCTAAACCAAATTAGCTTTCTTTGATTTAGCTTAAATCATACTTCAGCTGTAACTAAACTAACTGATAGCTACATATATTGCAATTATTTGATTAAAGTCGAGGTTTTCCACTTTTCCGGTGACGTCACGATAAGCCTCCACGCTCCTGGGATTTTAGCTTGTAGCTCGCTGTATAGCACGCAATCAATTAGGTCCGCTGCTATAAAATATCTTGAAAAATTCTTTGCTGTTTCTTATGGAGATTTGACTGTGTAGAAGTTTATACTGATAAAGTTGTATTTAGCTGTGCGAGAAGTATTGGGTTGAAGGTTTTACTTATAAGGTTAAATCGAAAGCTCGTTCGCAATTTCCAAAAAGCTAACTTCTTTCTCTCACAACGATTTTGCTGGAGATTTATATTAGATTGTGCAGCATAATCCCATTCATCCACTAACCTTGGTTTTCTGCTCTCCTCTTTCTGAATGAACGAGGTTTGTGCTAATCTAGCTCTTTTTTGCAAGGTCATAATTTTCGAGAAAAATGTCAAAAAATCAATCTCTTAGAAAAAGTGATTTTCTGGCAATTTTTTCTCGACAAGCATAATTCTCAAAGAAGTTCGATCAGCACGAGCTTCTCTCAGTTACAATGAGTGAGGTCGAAAACTAAGGATAATGGCTGTACGAGACTTTATTGCACAGTTTCTGGATAATTGACAGCTTGGCTCAAATCTCCGGATTTCCGAAGATATCCTTCTTCCATTTCTATCTCTGCACTCTGAAGATAGCTGAAAGCCCTTAGGAACGAAGGTGCATGCTTTGCGCTTTTCATTGAAATTCAATTGGAGTAAAATCGTTTTGATAGGGTGAAATTGGGATGTGAAGCTGGGATTTTTTGAAAATTGTGCGAACGAACTTTCAATTCAACCTAACATGTCACCTGCATATACCAAAGAGCCGAATCTAAACTGATTAGCATTTGTAAAACTTAATTTCTACTTTTGCGACAAGGCATGATGAGTGTGAATCAAATTAATTGATGAGCCATTTGGGAGAAAATCTTGAATCAATATAATCGAAGTATGCCGTACATTCGCTAGCTTTTATATAGTTCCTCAGACACTTGATTTCAGTAGCTAGGTCAGAAAATATAGTTCATTAGGTTGGTACGAAACTGAGGTCCGTTTTGTGATTTCCATTTGATAAGATGTTATCTTGTCAAAACTCCTCATTTTCAAGTGATAAAAAGTCGAAAGCTGTAATTTCATATGTGGCGCACATTCGCTTACACTGATACAATACCGCTCACATTTTTTGAAAAATAGACGCGAATGTATGGACATGTATGGACTTGTATGGACATGTCGCTCGCTACATGTCCATACATGGTACTAAGAGCTAAATAAATACGAATTTTTCAAAGCATTGTCTTCGACAAACTATGACTCCCTTCAAGTTGTTGATGAAGCCTGTTGATTAATTTCTTTCATAGCTGCAAGCTAATAGCACAAGCCCAAATGGAAAGATCTCCGACTATAGCTGGGATCTCGAAAAAAAAAAAAGAAAAATTCTCCATTGTCAACCACTGTGGTTTTGATAGTGGAAGACAGTTTGTAAATCTTTTAATTACTCAGTACTGAACAGCTAGCTTTATCTGCAAAAGATTCTAAGACGTAATTCTCTCACTTGTAGAACTGACAAGGCTTGCCGATTCGCCAGCAGCGATTACACACAAGTCAATTTGTTTGAAAAAGTTCCGAGCATATGAATGATCACGCAATATGTGGACAATAACTACCTGTACAATAGCTATTTTTGAATCTTGGCCAAGAAACTGAATGCAATAAAATTGCGACTTTGCGTCCGTGCGTTCATTTTGCAACGTTTCAACAAACAAGGATGGAAGCCTTTTTAACCACCGTTAGAAAGCACTAGTAAGCTCTCATAGCATATAAGCCTAACCTAAGAAGAAAATTTTGGAGGAAAAAAGTTTTCTGTCAAGAGGGCCTGCAACGATTAATTTTGCTTCAACTAATACGAATAAGGGATTGAATCAAATGATATGTTGTTTGATCTTTGGCGTGACTAAAGACATGAAATGTGGTTCACCGTGTATGGACAAAATTTTCGTAACTTCGCTGTATCAGTACATATGACGAAAATATATTGACAGCCGTCTCTGATGAATATATAAGTGAAACAAATCAGTTCAACCTCTCTATTGGCAAAACTTTCTTTATGGCCCAGTATAACATCTTGTACAGAAATCTCTTGTCTATAAAATGAAGCTTCTGTCTTTACCGCAATTTCATTATCGCCTCTCTTTCAACTTTCAGTACATTTGTATTGTTGAGCTAGAGTTCTAAATAAAATCAATTTGAATTGATATGTTCATTGTGCTTGGTTTGATTTCCGTTCAAAAGTGCACAGCAATTATCGGCTATTTTGAAAATATAGCCGATAATTGATCTTTGGCCAGGACACTGATTTCAGCATTTGTATACAGTGCTGGCCATAGCTATAAAGCCACCCTAAAAATCACCGTAATTTGCTCTCTCTTGCTCATAATTGTCTGAAAAACCACTACTTTGTGCGCAAACTAACGTCATACCATTGACCAGAACGGCCTCCAATTTCATGGATTTTGGAGGGAGAAAAACTGAAAATTTGAAAAACGGGTTCCGAAGGCTGGTCACAGCTATAAAGCCACCTCTCAACTTCAATCATTACTGCGTTTTGTGAACCTCAAATTTTTTGTACATATACAACATCAAAATATGAAACACTAGCTGGCTTACCCGGCTCCGCCGTTTGTTCCGAATAGAAAATTCCATTTCTTAGCCGATCCGGACCAAACTTGGCACACATACACTTCGGGCCCCGGCGGGTGTCACAGTCCACTTTTCGTTATCGATCGATGTCGATTTTATCGATTTTTTGCAAAATTTGAGCTAGGGGGCTGGGATTTGGCACAGGGGGTAATCGAGCATGCTGATTACGAATACGCATGCTGATCACCCCCACGGGGGTGATCAGCATGCTCGATTACACCCCCCCCCCCTGCCAAATTCCAGCCCCCTAGCTCAAATTTTGCAAAAAATCGATAAAATCGACATCGATCGATAACGAAAAGTGGACTGTGACACCCGCCGGGGCCCGAAGTGTATGTGTGCCAAGTTTGGTCCGGATCGGTTCAGAAATGGAATTTTCTATTCGGAACATACGTACAGACAGACATACAGACAGACAGACATACAGACAGACAAACAGACATTCATGCTCGATTACACCCAAGATTATACAAGATTTGTTACACTTGGAAGAAGTCGCCTTTCAAAAAGAAGATTCGTACTGCATTTTTGCTCTAAAATGCATAATAAGTCACATCATTTGCAAAAAACTGCTTTTTCACTGAATTTTGAAGCACTTGTTTGATTTGGATGAAGGCCCTATGCTTTGCCGAGCCTTTGCAATGAATACAGCGAAAAGCGCTTGAGTCAACATTGCTTAGTCCCTGATATTGATAAACGAACCCCAACCTCACCTCCAGGTAGACGAGTTTTTGAACCGCAGAAATTGAGTTCTAATGCCCGAAAAGCTCTGTCGCGTGCTCAGCACGTCGCTTGTACAACGATAGACTCGTGCGCATAGTTTGTACGTCATCACAACTCTGAGGATTCTGGTTCCGCTTTGGACGCCTTTTTCCTAAAATGAGTGGTGCACTCCGTCTGATCATGACTCACTCTAACCACCTCGATCGAGCGGAAAACCGCTCAAAACTTCAAAATCCTACTATTCCTGACAGTTTAGTAAGATTTGACTTGATGAGGAGTTCAAAGCGGTGAAATCTGAAGTCTTGTGAGATACACTGCGCACAACCGAACTGCAGACAAAGCGTTCTAACTTTAGTGCGGCAAATACGTCTTTGCAAAAACACCTGACAGCTTTTGCATGAGTACGTCGCCATGCAGACGTGTCAACTTCCAACCAAAAGTTTTCGCGCGTCAGAAATCGAGTTTTGCGCCTCAGAAATCGAGTTTTGCGCCTCAGAAGCGTGCTTACACCTCGTTAAGATGAGGGCTCGTTTATCAAGATTAGCGACTACGCAATTTTCAGTTCAACACTTTTCACATCGTTCATTGCAAAGGCCAAACAAATCCTAGGACCTTCATCCGAGTCAAACAAGTGCTTCAAAATTCAATGAAAAAGCAGTTTTTTTGCAAATAATGTGACTTATTATGCATTTTAGAGCAAAAATGCAGTACGAATCTTCTTTTTGAAAGGCGACTCCTTCCAAGTGTAACAAATGTTTCATATTTTGATGTTGTATATGTACAAAAAATTGTGAGGTTCACAAAACGCAGTAATGATTGAAAATGAGAGGTGGCTTTATAGCTGTGACCAGCCTTCGGAACCCGTTTTTCAAATTTTTCAGTTTTTCTCCCTCCAAAATCCATGAAATTGGAAGCCGTTCTGGTCAATGGTATGACGTTAGTTTGCGCACAAAATAGTGGTTTTTCAGACAATTATGAGCAAGAGAGAGCAAATTACGGTGACTTTTAGGGTGGCTTTATAGCTATGGCCAGCACTGTAGCTGTTTTTACGCTTTGATGCGGGGGTGGCAATATGACTATCCAAGGTACTTTATAGGTTAACAAAAGTCAAATTGATGCGAACATTGAAAATGTGGCTCATCAGTTTGTTCACCTCCTCCAATCAGTCTGAAGTGCTACCAAAAAAGAGAAGAATTGATTAGCGAAGACGTAAATCTTAAGAAGCATAAGCTTTGCTGGTTAATGTGCATTAGATTGTTGATCTTTACTTCGAGTTTTTTCACCTCGTCATTCATTCCCTAACTAATTTTTAATTTGTTTTACTCAGTGTCAAATTCTCAAAAAAATCTGAGTCTTATCTCATGCGAGTTTTGCTTCAAGTTGGCTGATGTAGGCTCTTAGGTAGTTAAGCTCAACCTTCAAAACTGTCCATATTTTTATTTTCATCAACCTCGGCGACAATACTGGAATATTTTTTGCAGTCCAATTTCGCACGAATAAGATGGCTAGTCAGCATATTCTCAACATTATTATACTACAATGGCTAAGGTATCAAGTACAGAGATAAGAGACATGAGAATGATGTAGGTGTATTGATCTCTCACATGTTATGTGACTCTCTCATTTTATGTAATCATTGTCCAGAATTCGAGCAGTTTTTGAATTTATCACAAGTATACCCTTGTTAGCAGCTCACCTAATGATGCATGTGCGGTAAATCCGCTTCCGCTCTTTGTTATAGAATGACTAGGGGGCAAGGGCGCTCTAGCGGCAGCATAAAAATTTCTTCCAATATGTAGCACAGTGCTGTAAAGTCTTGAGAGATCACTGCAGTGTGTTTCAAGCCTGTCACGGTTACCATAGTCATTACATCATGAAAAATTAACAAGCACGCCGCAGACATATTGGTTTCTTTTGGAAGTACTACCTGTTTCCTCAAGTTCAAATTTGACGTGAGAGCAAAAACCGTGTTACATCTAGCAAACTTTACTGATCCCGCTTAGACCTAAACATACCTCACGCGATTTCAGTCGCTATGCGATATGGCAATGCAAGGACGCTCCATAACTGGTCGTAATAGCTTTTACTTATGCCAAACTACATGCCTAACTTTTGCAACAACTCGCAGAAGCTAAGTGTCTAAGCAGTTGACACCATTGAATCTGTAGACATCTGGCAAATCGCCAAGTCGCGTTGATGTAGCTACTTGAAGGAATCGCGGGAAGTTTGCGTGAGGCCTTATGCAGGCTCTTCGCGTGTCAACATGTTTAAATAGTCAAAATCATATCCTAAAAGAAGATATAGTCATTTTTTCAATCCTATGTTCATGGCAAATTTGGATTACGGCTGTGAGCTGGGGCAAAATCCCGAAAATTCGTGACGTTTTTAGGATCTATTCTGAAATCGTTTAGAATGGTGATGGACATATCGTTCAAACATTATCCGATGCAGAATTTCTTCCTCTTTCCAGCAGCTATGTTTCCATTGTGGGTGCTTCGACCAGCGCTGAGATAACTGCGGAAAACTACTTTCATTTTGCCATGTCTAACTTTCGTTAATTTTGGGAATTTTCATGTTAGACTTTTGAATGTGCAATAAGCATCTGACAAGGCAAATCCTTTCTAAATTAATGCAATTTTTTGCATTTTTGGCTTCCTTTTTAGAATTTTGCTGAATTATTTTACTAGAGCACTGAATTTCGAAAAAGTCGCGTAACACATAATTGCACCAAACACTGCGAAATCCTCAAAATGTTGAAGTTCTCAAACCCGATTATTACTATCAGCAGAGCGACGACGGGTGAGAATGGATAGATTTTGGAATTTCAACTACAACCTTGCGCACCCGTAAGATTGAGAAGTACAGCGTCTTTGTCTGCAATAGTCGCATGTTTCGCAAAGAAAAGGTAGCTGCCAGAAAGAGAAGGGTAAGATGCATCGAATAGTACCTAATCTGTTCAATTTCTGATGTTTTGTGAGGTTAAAATGACCCAAATATAAAATTTGGTCGACCAGAAAATATATTTAAGTAATTCCCGAAAGCAAGCTAGGGAGATATAGAAAATTGCATTAATTTGCGAAAGGTCTGCCTCATCAGGTAATTATTAAAGCACCTTCAAAGGTCTAAAATGAAAACGAAAATTAACGAAAATAAGACATGATATCTAGTTTTCGGCAATTATCTCAGCGCTCGTAGAAACAGTCACAACGAAAACGTAGCTGCGGGGAAGAGGAAGAAATTCTGCATCGGATACTATTAAAACGATTTGTCTTCTTCATTTTGAACGATTTTAGAATAGGTCTGAAAAACGGCACGAACTTTCGGACCCACCTACATATTTGACAATTCAGATCTAGATTATTTTGATTTAGATCTATCAGCTAACTTCTTTCTATCACAACGATTTGCTCGAGTTAATTTATATCAGAAAGTAAAGCATGTTCTTTTCAATAGTGGCCCAAAAGCTTTCAGCTGTGTTGAGATTGCATCGCCGAATTTGGAAAAAGAAAATCTTCCAAATTCCGCGATTTCCGGCAAGCCCACTAAATATCCAGAAACTGTGCAATAAAATCCCAAACAGCCATCTATAGATGGGATCTCAAAGAGAAAAAAAGTTTTTATTGTTAACTTTTTGGTTCTAATTGTGGAAGACATTTCAGAAACATTCTGTCAGCATTAAACAGCTAGCTTTATATGCGAAAGGTTCTAGCAAGACGTCTTTCTCTCACTCGTAGAACTGAACAAGGCTTGCCGATTGCCAAAAAAAAAAAGAATCGGGACCATAAAAAATTGCCCAGAAAGTTGGTTTGAGTTTGAATTATATCGAACAAATGACTGATTACGCAATGTGTGGACAATAGCTACCTGTACAATAGCTATGTTTTTGAATCTCGGCCAAGTAGCTGAATGCAACGAAATTTCGGTCCGGCGTTCGCCGTTCATTCTGCCAAGTTTTGAACAACAAGGCTAGAAGCCTTATTTGAACCACCATTAGAATACACAAGTAAGCTCCCAAAGCATATAAGCCTAACAAAAGAAGAAAATTTTTGAGGAAAAAAGTTTTCTGTCAAGAGGGCCTGCAACGATTGATTCTGCATCAACTAATATGAATAAGCGTTCGAATTGAATGATACGTTGTTTGATCTATGACGCGACTAGGAAGACATGAAATGTGGTCTACGCCGTACAAACAAAATTTTCGTAACTTCGCTAGATCAGTACATGACCAAAATATATTGACAGCCATTTCTGATGAAGATGAACAGGTCAGCTCAACTTCTCTATTGGCAGAAGTTTTTAACCTAATCTAACATCCTGTAAAGAATTTTCTTGTCTGTCAAATGAAGCTTCTGTGTTTACCGCGATTTCATAATCGCCTATCTTTTAACTTTCAGTAAATTTGTATTGTTGAGCTAGAGTTCCAAATAAAATCAATTTAACTTGATATAACCATTGTGCTTGGTCTGATTTCCTCCAAGAGTGCACAGCAATTATCGGTATTTTGAAAATATAACGCACAATGATACTCGTCCAGGCCACTAATTTTGCAGCGTTTTTATAGCTGTTTTTACGCTTTGATGTGGGGGTGGCAAAATGACCGTCCAAGGTACCGTTCAGAGAGTATCAAAAGTGCAAATTGATGCGAAAGTTGAAAATGTGGCTCAACACCGTTTGTTCACCTCTTCCAGTCAGTCTGACGTGCTACCAAAAAAGAGAAGAATTGATCAGCGAATAGGAAGATCTTGCGGAGCATAAGTTTTGCTGCTTAATGTTTCAGTTAAATTGCTCAGCTTTACCTCGAGTGTTTGCACCTCTTCATTCATTCCCTAATGAATTTTTGAGTTGCTTTACTCAGGCGTCAAGTCCTTAGAAATTCTGAGTCTTATCTCATGCAAGTTTTGCTTCGAGTTGGCTGATGTAGGCTCTTAGGTAATTAAGCTCAATTTTCTTCAAAAATTCTCCAAATTTGTATTTTCTTCAACCTCGGCGACAATATTGGAATATTTTTTGCAGTCTAATTTGCACGAATAAAGATGGAGTCAGCATATTCTCAACATTATGTTACTACAGTGGCTATGGTATCATGCACAGAGGCAAGAAACATGAGAATGCTGTAGCTGTAATGCCACATTTTATGCGATTGTCTCGTTTTATGCAATCATGCACATTGTCCAGAATTCGAAAGTAGTTTTAAATTTTTTACAAGCACACCTTTTGTTAGCAGCTCACCTAATGATGGTTGTGCGGTAATGTCATTGAATAGGATGATATCGGCAGCATAAAGATTTCTTCCAAGATGTGGCATAGCGCTGTAAAGTCTCGCGAGATCACTGCAGTGTGTTTCAAGCCTGTCACGGCTACCATAGTCATAACATCATGGGAAGTTAACAATTTAAGCATGCTGCAGACATATTGGTTTGTTTTGAAAGTACTACCTGTTTTCTCAAGCTCATTTTTGATGTGAGAGCAAAAACCGTGTTACATCTAGCAAACTTCAGTGATCCCGCTTAGACCTAACAAGGGAATGGTCAGGAGTCGAATGGCCAAACCAAATAAGGTGTATACCATCGATGCAGTATGAAACGCCGACTTCGAATCTGTCTTACTTATCTGCTTATCGCTTCTGTGGACGAAGCTACAAGCAGTTTTTGTAGAAAGATCGTACATAAAAACTTTGAATTGAGCACATCGTTGCACTTTCAGCTCAGCTTGAGGCTTTGAGGATTTGAAGTAATTTGACTGCACGTTTTGGCCCAGCATTAAGCCGACCATGGCTCAGTAAGGCCAAATTTCCACTTTCACGTATAATTTCTTAGTAAAAAAGTGGCTTTCGATGGCTTATAGCTGGGTCCAGAAAAGCGATAAGCAGATAGAGAAGAAAGATTTAGGGTCAGCGCTTCATGCTGGATCTTATGAGATCTTATGATGTGCAGCTTGTCTGGATTAGCCACTTCGATTTCTGACCATTCCCTTGTAAGGCATATCTCACGCGATTTCAGTCGCTGCGCGATATGGCAATGCAAGGACGCTTCCTTAACTGGTCGTAATCGCTTTTTACTTATGCCAAACTACATGCCTAACTTTTGCAACAACTCGTAGAAGCTAAGTGTCTAAGCAGTTGACACAGCAGATGTGCATCGCTGTTCTAAACATATTTGCAATTACGGCTCTTGCCTCTTACGAAAGTCAGCTCTTGATATTGCTTGCAGCAATGGTTATCATTCCTTACCATGCACTCGACGTTCTGGAAATGTTAACAGCGTTCAATGCAGTACTAAGCTCCCACTTTGTCTTCCATTCATTTCTAATAGTATTAGCGCGGCATTCAAAAAATGCATTCAACAAGCACAACTGCAAGACGATGTCGTTTTAGTGAATATTCCGAACAACAACATCAGAATGCAGTTAGCTCGTAACAGGCTCTACGACCAATGTTGTACATCGGAGCAATGCGTGGTATGTCCATATGGTAAATTAGGAGATTGCGCGATAGTGGGAGTGGTGTATCACATCTAATGTCTTAGCTGCAAAGCATCATATATCGGAGGAACTGGAAGATCACTCAGCATTTGCTCAAAGGAACATTTAGTAGATAAAAGGCGTCAAAGCTTAGTTTCACCGCTAGGAAAGCACAGATGCGAAGCGCATAAAGGGACGATTTTAACATCAAATGTAAGGTTCTATCTTACGGAAGGGAGACCTCGGCTAGGAAAGCGATGGAAGCGTTCTGGATATTTGCGAAGAATCTAGCAATGAATAGCAAAAACGAATGTCTGTCAGTCACTGCTGAGTTCCTTCCTTTCATATCGCTATGTCAGCTGTAGTTCACATTCGATGTGCATCTATGGAGTGACTCATTCGTCCGCCGCGACCATTCACTTCCGGTGCGGACTTCTCGCATTTCGGTGGTCTTCCGGTATGTCATTCAGCTCTGCACAATTTCCACACTAGCAAGACTGAGGGAAAGCCGAAAACTAGCTCGTTTGGAGGCGATCTTTGGTGGCGTTGAGTCTTGGGCGACACTTTGAACCATTTTCAGGCCTCTGAGGAAGACGAAAGCGTCGAAACGTTGGGCCGTGAGATTGGAAATGAAGACCACTTACCAAACCTGTGTGGCACAAATATTTGAAGACACGAACATGCCCAGGTTTTATGAAAACGGGATTTGGAAGTTAGAAATCGTTTATAATGATGATAGACAAACCGCTCAAACACTGTCCGACAGAATTTTTTCCTATTTCCAGCAGCTATGTCTGCGATGTCTCAGATGGTGGAGGATTTTCGTAAACATTCCGATCACGTAAAGCAATTATCGGTGTATATCGGTAAGTTGGCAAACTTTACGCTCATTAATTCAACAAATTTTTGCAGCCCTACCTCTTGACGAACAAAACTTCTGTATAATAAAAAATATCAATAGAACACATACATACTCCCAACTTTCATACCTCCACCCCTCACACAATTCCTTTCTCCCACAGTCACCCCTTCCCTCCCTCTTTTCTTCCACCTTCTTCTGGAAACTTATCATTGCCCTAATGCTCCCATTCTCTGCCAAACTAACAATTTCCCCTTTCCGTACGCGGGAATTAGAAAATGTAAGAGAATGCTTGACAGCGAAGAGTATATGATGTGACACCAAATGTGATGTATAGATGCGCAAAAGAGTGTTGTGTGAACTATGCATGAAAAATCATGAAAAGATTATGCGATGGAGGGTGACACTTTCTCCAAGTTAGGTGGCTCAGAGCAAACATAGTGATAAATTTCCCTCTGTTCA
The DNA here is from genome assembly GCA_958299035.1 of Cylicocyclus nassatus. Lineage (NCBI taxonomy): Eukaryota > Metazoa > Nematoda > Chromadorea > Rhabditida > Strongylidae > Cylicocyclus > Cylicocyclus nassatus. The sequence continues at coordinate 82,760,179 of CATQJL010000001.1, forward strand.
TGTAATTTTTTTGCTTCTTGCATAAAAACAATCTACATATGCCTACAAAAAAGTTTTTGAACCACTACAAATCACAAAAGAGCTTTTGAACCTCTGCAAATCACTCCTTCCACCTAGTTACTGCCCTCAAAATTTTTTAAATATTGGCGGCAATCCTGCTTTAAGCGCGCAGTAGTGCGTGCAGTACACAGCATGCCGCCATTTCGAAGAACACAAATATTATTGGGTTTTTCATCTTCTCTTCAATGTGTTCTGTATTCATTGCGTTTCTTTTAGGTTCGTGTTCAGTTGTCCATAAGCGTACCATAGGGAAATGTCGTATTTTGGTTGCAAAGTCAGCGGAGACTTCGTTTCTAAAAAGTTGCCAAAGCCATCGTGTGCCGAGCTCTGTACCCAGCTGATCCGTTTTCTGCTAATTCTGAAAGAAGTTGGACATGGCTTTCATTCACTTGTGCTTTCATAAAGTTCCATCCATAGTTCGTGGTCCCTCATGCTCTTGTGCACACCGAATTGGAAGTCATATCATTCCTTTTCATTCAAAAAGGCGCATGTTGGTTTGTGGCACAAATCTGATTTCCTCGCTGTACGAGATTTCATTAGGAAGTGAAAGTGATAATTCTATTTTTGACTTGTTCAAACCGGTGAGAATGTCCCGAAGAACCATTTTAACGTGGAGTTTTCTCCGCTGCATCGTTCTACGACCCTTTTTGGAGTTCCCTGCATTGTTCAAATTGCCTCTTTCCTGAAAACGATATCCAGCTTGATCCTGTTTGAACTGTACCCCGAATGAGATGCACACCACTGAATGTGCGTCGGCGATACCAGATCAGCTTTCGTCTTTGATGACAACGGAAGCCTTTTCAATCAAAGTGGCCTTTCAAAGTCAACCTGATGGAAAATTGAACGATACCGAAACTTCCCGAAAGAGATATGAGTTTTGAAAGTCAAAATCTGTCAAGCTGAAAATGGCACAAAATGAACGAAAACAAAAAGTCAAAAACACCACGCGAGTTTCCATAAGTTTTGTTCCCTTTTTGTAGACAACATACTTGATGCAATTTTGATTACCTATCTCCAGCTGTTTTTATAGAGCTTTTCGTTAATTTTGTGCCAATTATAGTGTGACAAAGTTTCATTTTCAAACTTTCAAAACATTTATGAAAAGATTTGGAATAAGCTTTCAAAAAATGCGACGTAGGCGCCATCTGGAAAGGGCACTTAGGCTAAAAAGGCCTCTTCTGTAAGCTAACTGAAACAGCTTGTTTTGATAGACTGTTTGATCTCCAAGGCCATAGGCAGTAAAACTTCTTAAAGTGCGTACATGAGCTGCAAATTGCGCAGTTGGCTTGCCTCACTTCTAGAAAACTGAAAAATTTAGATCAGCTTTGTTAACTGCCACACCCTTTTCTAAAAATTTCAAGCTGCAGGCCGACAAAATTTCCAAAAGCATCTCAGTCTAAAAACGCGATCAAAGACACACTCCAAGGAAAAAATTCTATCGAAAAACCCCTCTCGCTCTTGAGAATTTTGTGGACCACCATTGCTAGTATAACGAAAGAGAAAACGTCCCGGCGCGCTTTTATAAGACTCATCTAGAAGTCATGCCATACTAGCTTTCCTTTGTGCATCTTGTTTTCTCACGAAGTTTGACCATTTAACTTGTAGTAAGAATGTATCGTATATTGTTTGAAAGTGACACGATCACATTTTATTAAGCTAAATTACCAAAGTGTAAGTATGGCAAATAAAGGTTACTGATAATAAGAATGTCTTCTATAATGGTTTTGGGATGAGAAATCAAATATTGTGAAAAATCCAAAATTTTTTGTGTTTTGTTTGAACTGCGCACAATGCCTAAAAATGAAGACCGTAGCTGTTGTTTCATTCTGATGATTCCTGGACAACGCCAAAATTGGCTTTTTGTCCACTCTAAGTATGTCTCAGCCGCGAGTGCTGATATTGCAGGGCTTTGTTTAAGTGTACGAAGGTTAATAAATACTAATGACAAGATCAGTGGTTTTCAAGCATGATGGAGCACTCCTGTGGGGTTGCAATAGGAATGCGTGGTCAAAATCGGAATATTCTCTTATTTTTTCATATTCCACATGGAAAAATTGGGAAATATTGAAATTGTTATTCTTATTTGTTGCACTAATTGCGATAGCTTCAACGTTTTAATCACTTCTCTGGATTTCCATTTCTGCGTTTACGTGGCAGTCGTTTTTCATAATATTATAAATTATAAGCACCTTTGTGAATAAACAGTTATACGAAAAAGGCTCTCTTCTAGATTTCTAAAGAGTAAAGGCATGGAAATGAAGACTCACCTTGGGGATGGGCGTCCCCTCGATACATAGAGCCACGTACTGCACTTTCACTTTGAGGGCTATAAGGGGGCACAATCTTCACCTGGAAAAAAACAGAAGTCATCCGGGGCTTCGCCCTGGATGTTATTATTCTGACTATATCGGAACGTATGTTAATGAAGCAAATATACGGTTTTCATTGCCTTTTTTACGTTAAAAAGAAGGTTTTTTTGGGATTTTCGCCAGAATTCAGGACAGAATTTCCCAGTTAACCTCTCATTTGACCAAAATAGAGTTTCAGAAGTTTAGGAAAGCTGGAGTTAAATAAAAACAACGAACTGCGCCTAATTCCTGCGCAGAGAAGCGCGCACGAAGACGCTGGTCTATCCCGTTAATGAGTGAATTTTAAAGCTTGGGACGTTGTCATTTCTCCTCGTCGTGTCATGGCCAGGGCCCCGCACGAGTCGGTTTCTAGGGTTTCTGAAAACGAAGTCTCCCCTGACTTTCGGGGGTTTTACGAAGTCCCCTTTGACCTACTCAGATAATCGCCGGGGGCAGGCGGCCATGCCATTTTTGGGCAAGCGGGCACCGGAAAAATAGTTTGCTGATTTTTTGCGATCCGCTTGCAGATTTTTGGAAGAATTTTAGCGAAATTTTGAATGAATGCTTGAAGAACAATTGCGGTTTCATTGCAGATTAGTTGCGGCGCAGTGGCCGCATTCTCGCGGACTTTCCGCGAGAATATGCAAAATTTTCGAGGGCCGCACGGTCCTTTGTGGAGGACCGCGCAACCCCCGGTACTTTCCGCTGAGAGAAAGTACCCTAAACTTGGGTAATAAAACCGTCGATGGCACCTCTGCCACATAGAGTCTCATCTTTTCTCGGCGTATGCCCGAAACCGCGTAAAAAGAGTCCAAGCGCCTGCTGAAAGTTTGGCCAGCGCTCGCTGAAAGAGATTGTTTGACGAGCGCTTGCAGAAAATTTTGTATTGATGCCCGCTTGCAGAAAACGGAAATACCGCCCGCTGAAGATTTGGCCACGCCCCGAAATCCTGCTGACCGCCTGCAGAAAAGCGCGAGTTTGCGGACCGCCTGCCCCCGGCGATTATCTGAGGATATGAAAATGTTTTCATGCCCAGGGATAGATTTTTGACCGGGGAATCCGTCCATGCTAAAAAGATCCGAAACTTATGTGAAGTGGTGTAAATATATGCTCCAGACGATCTCAGATCGTCTGGTGGCCGTCTGGAGACGATCTAATTTTTGAAAAGGTATTACTTCACAGAAGTTTTCAAATCTTTTTACATAATACTTTCGCAAATAATTTTCTATACATACAGTTCAATTTTGGTGTCATATGCTTCTGTGCGCGCTGTAAACAAGCAATTTGTTTATTTAAGCCTTGCTTTCAAATCGCGCGCACTTTTCGCCATGCACGATAGAGCATGTCAGTCGTGTGATAACCTGTCCGAAAAGCTTGTGTTCGACTAAATGGCGCTTATTCTTGGTGCTCGGCTCCGACTCATCAAAAACGATATCCCCTTTGCTATTTGTTTCAAAAACGAAGTCCAGCCTGCTTCCAGACGATCTGTGCCGGGCTCTGGTCATGGCGATCACAATGATGTATAATGTTGCAAGGTTTCGTTGAGACCCCGCGGAGATCTACGACCAGAGCCAAATGCCCCGTCGGCTCTGGTCTGCCTCCGCTGCTCGTCTGCGTCTCCGCGTGCTGCGCGCTACCTCGCTACCCCAAATGCGGGGCGCGGGGCATTTGGCTCTGGTACCCTTTTCTTCGCTGTTTCGAACCCAAATTTTGCAAGCTATATATCATTTTAAAGCTCTTGATCTCTATTTTCACGCCGACAACGTCCCAGAACAACATCTTTTGATTTGATCGAAAAATCCGGCAAAAACCTTGTTTTCGAAAATGTCTTGTTTTTCTCCCAGTCTAACTCTTTTCACGCGGTTTTTAGTGCATTCTATAGATCTTGCCTCTGTTCATAATGCTGACAACCACCCAGCCCTTACCTCTTTGATTATGGAGGAATTTTTCGCGAAAAACCGTAAAAAGTGCTTTTCCTTCACGTCGTTCTGTTTCAGTGCTTTCGCATCGATTTTGTTCCAGATTGGGCAATGTTGCTCCAATAGGCGCAACAATCCAGACAACGTCCCAGAAAACGAACGTCAATGCGGGGGTAAAAGTTGAAAGCACGCATCAAAACCAAAACCCCGTGTTGCGAATTGCTGGTCCGGAGCGAAAACTTGCACTCTGAAAAGCCGCCAAACGGAAGATTTCAAACCTTATAGCAGCGTTTTTATCTGGTTTACAGCCGTTTTTTTGCTTTTCATATCTGTTTTACGTAACTTCTCTTCTCCGATCTTCTTTAAACAACCTTCACTATTTATGACGTCAGATGTTAAAAAAAACCGTCACTTTTGGCGTCCTGTCTCTAGACTATCGAAGGTATGGGTATGCCACATATGAAAAGAAGCTTAATGGAGGAAATGCAATGAGAGGGGCACGACTTGAGCCTGCTCCTGCATCATCTGACGATATCGCATTTACCACTACACCACAGCGCACATTCGGCATTGATGTTCCTATCGTAATTCATTTCGCTGTCAAACTAGGCGCGAAATTCCCTCAAAACTTCTCTCGAGAAACGATTAGCAGAAACGGCAGTCAGATTTGTAACCTTTGGTTCAACTAGCTTGGCTTCGGGAAGGTGGGGCTTTGAGACCTAATTATATTAGGTTGGCACATAAGTTTTGCAATTTTTCCCGTAACTTTTTTCCTATTTTATGTAGCAATCTCATTTTGTGGCATCATGTAGATCGTGACGTAAGCTGCAAGTCTGCGCGAACCGTTTGATTTTTGATAACGTAGTACAAAAAATCTAAGCATTTTTTGAGAACTGCTGAAAATCGAGGTTTCACGATTTTTTGGCAAACATGAAGCCCTACAAAACCTGATTTAAACATATGAAAAAGCAATTATAGGCAGCATGTAGCTGGAAGTTGGCACATTGGAATCAGTGAAAAAGAAATGAAATTTGAACACAAATTAAGGTGGGGCGCCTTTGAGAAGTTGAGCAAGTCAAATGCGTCAAGTTTTGAAGGCAATTTGTCAATAACTAAGCTGCGAAAAGTCAGAATTCGCTATAACTTTGCACTATAGGGTAATCCTATGCGGTAAACACGAATATCATATTCATTTGTCGCTAAAAAGAAATTCATCTTTTGATCTCACGAACGAGGCCTTTTCAAGCGAAACGGATCTAATTTTTGTGACCAGCATGTCAAAGAAGCCCTATAGGCCAAGTTTCAGCAAAATCTGATGCATTCTAAAATTTTTCCCATAGTACCGTAAACCTACCGTAATCCTCACATAAGATGGTAGAATTCGGCAAAAATGTGTGCATTAGAAGCTTACATCATATTCCTTATATTGCCAAAAAATGAATGCGCTACGTTCAAAAAGACAAAAGTTATATAAAAAATTGCAATATTTATGTGCCAACCTAATAAGTCGCGCCCGCGACGCACCTGCGTCTCTCTCGCCCGAGTGCTCTCTGATCATTACCTAACCTTGAATAGGCCACGAAGCCCCGCCTTCTCGGAGCAAAGCCGGTTGAATCAAATAGTAACTATCGTTCCAAGATTTTAATATAATTTTTGGTTTTTCTTTTCCTTTTGCTCTGTTTTACTGATCATGCGCAAAGCGTAGAATCCCAGTGGTAATGGAAAAACTGTAAGTGAAAACGTCATTTTCAGCACAAAGAGGCGAGTATTCGCCAGCCAAGTGTTTGGAGACAAAAGTACGTGCAGAGGAAAGCGCATGCGACTGCAATGAGTGCTACGAGAAGGGTTTTGTGTCAACTCATCAGAAGCTCTGCTATATGCGCAAAATCGGGGAATGCTATTTCGTTGTAAATCATGCTATTCCCTTTGGTTTTTGTTGGTATAACCTCATGCAGCGCTCCTACATATTTCAAAATGCCCGACAATGCAAATGCCTGTGTACTTGTCCACATATTATCGTGCAGTTTAAGTTTTATCCGTTGCTGAATTGAAAACGTAGTGTTGTTTGTGGTGATAAAGCTGAACATGGTACCACGAGTAATTCCCGTTGGCATAAGATCTCCCCTAATCTTGCTATTTCTGATTGCACTGTAGGCGTGCCTCTGCCCCTTTTGCGCGACTTTAACATCCGTGAAGGCGTGAGTTAACAGTACAGGTACTATCTATAGTTTCCATTAGCGCGATTTCAAAGATTTTCTTTTAAATTCACGATGAATTCTGCAGAAACCATGTGTAGGATGCGCACCGTAAGCTTATTTTTCCGTACTGAAAACTCCCAAAATGGATTCTTCAGCGGTAGTTTAGATTGTTTATTCTGATTGACAGTCGACCTTATTTTTCGCTCCCTCGCATCTACAGTTGTCAACGTAACGTAAAAGCAGTTCAGGGCGATGGCTTTTTCCTTTGTTTCGCAGCCAAATTTGGTTCGTTCATTCTTGGAAATAGCGCAATATCCCTACCGTTGGTCACAAAATCATAGTTGATGAGAGGTATGGGTGGAATAGTGAAAATAGTCTGTGTAATTTTTAACATGGGGAGTGTTAGGGATATTCGGAGTGGCTGTAATCATAAATCCTTCCACAATCACTTCAACTTTTATCTTTTCCTTCCATTGCGCGCAATGGAAAAATCTCGTGAATTTCCGAATTCTGCGGCATGGCATATACGCGATAAAACAGGCATCCAGAGCTGGGATAGAAACAGTCACAGCCTATGCCGCCGCATGATTCTAAGCATCCCATTCTTGCTGGATACTGATTTCCATGGTGCAATTCTGGCAGCAAAGTCGACAACGATTCCACTATTGCTGCGCATTTTGTACCCGGGTACGAGCCCATATGTGGGTACCTTTTGCTGTCAATTACGTTTAGCTTCGTTGCGCGCGTGAAGTATGCAATCTCCTTTGCGCATGTTTCCTCAGTCCCCGTCACCGAATTTTTGCGTTTGCAATAGTGACGAATTTTTGACCAAGCGTTAACATGCTTCTTGTTTGAATGTATTGAGTTGCAGAACCTTGAGTATGAAAGTTTTGCAAGTTTTTTTGTGGTTTGAGGCGACACAGCTGGTTGAATGATGTTCTAGTATGCCAGTTTCCTGACAGGAAAATACTGCGACATTTTCTTGTTGCAAGGGTACTGTAATTAGTGCTAGTGCCGCCGCTATCTTTTGTGCTTTCGTTGAGTATTGGCGTCTGCGCAACTTCTGATTAGAGTATATAACACATTTGCCGACGTTCTTGAAAATGCTAGTGATAATCACCCTTATTGCGCTGACTGTAAATTTTAAGATTTTTCCTATCAGCGCCGTTATTCATAAGAGTGAGTACAACATTGTAGCTTCAATGTATAAAATGAAGGCCATCAAGAAGACAGGTACTTTTGGCCAGCATTCTGGTCGAACACTAGGTTGGCGCAGAATGTACAATCGGGGTTTTTACAGTTGCAAGAGTTGTGAGACGCCCCCATCATTCCATTTTGGTGTTATTAGGTAGTCATGTAGCGCGATCTCTATAGGGGATTTTATGAAGTGTGGGCTGTTATGCTCAATTTTTCGCAGTTTGTCGTTTCCACGCAATTTCGAGGCTGATATTCGATGAGGACGTACCACAGCGCCGTCTTGCGCGCAAGAGACCTTTGTTTTCACTACCTTGCTTTTAAAATTGATGCATGAGCAATATCATAAGATGAAACAAGAACCAATGTTTTGAAATTTTTGATTTGGTCCTCGGTGTCTGTGTGTCACAATTTCCGCATAATGTACAGGCTTTTCTGGTCGTAAGTTGTAGCCAGGTTTTTCCCGCTGTAAGCAATTTGCAATAGTTAGAATCCTCATCCTCTAACTCAAGTGGAAGTAGTAAGTTTACAGGACGGTGATTTCGCTTTTGGTCGATGTGACTAATTCTACTTTCCGTACTTGATTATCCGAACCTGTCAGGACTTTTGTAAGACGACCTAGGCCCGTATGCACGTACCTACCCGTGGGGGGGGGGGGGGGAGGGGATGTGCGTTTTACTATTGAAATGATCCCCGCTGGGGCTCCCCTCCCTTCCCCAGGCGAACCCTCGTATGCAAGCAGACAGTATCTGCGAAGGGATCCCCTGGGAGTTAGGGAAGGGAACCTTCTTATGCACAAGGGAATCGAGCGGGACATCACTTTTCTCTTGCTTTCATGTGGCAATTTTTTTATTCTCATCTTTTGACGACTGCTTATCTTCAATTTTCGTCATCGGCAATGATTTATGCGTTGCGGAATGCGCATCTGCCGTGAATGCGCTCGGCAAACCAAAAATTATATTTTCTAGGCCCAATATGGTCCTGCTGCTGTCATGGTGCTGCTCACTTTCGCTCATGCTGCCCATTTTAGCGTAAAGGTGTTCAGCAATAGAAGTCAGATCTCTCTGCAGGGGACGGGTAAGAAGACTTTATGCTGCCGAAAACAAGGGGAGGGGGGGGGAAACTAACCAGCATTTCTACGCATAACAGAAGCTGCAAATCGTGCCAGCTCTCCACGAACGCTGTAGCTATTAACGACATATCATCCTTTACCTCAGGGGAATGATCCCCAGCGGCCATCCCTGCTATGCACGAGAGGAACGCTGGGGAGGGGATGTTCCCCCGAGGATCTCTACTCAGAAATGGGCAAATCTGCTAATTTTCATTTTTTCAAAGCAGCTTAAGTTAGGATAACAAGATAAAGACATCATATCATATAATATGATAGTTACAATGTGTTGTACCAGTCTTCATGGATAAAACTAGCATGTCATATAAAAAATGCGCAAATCTCGAGAATGTTTAGAAACTCCTACAGATATTCGAGACTGGCAAATATATGCCCGGGTTTCTTCACGAAAAGCGAATATAGAGGAGAGAGACAAAACTGCAAGCTACAGGTCGCTGAGAAAGGAACCCGGCTACCATGAAAAATCTTTCATCAGTTTGAACGAAATGCTTTGTAATAAATGACTGAAACCAGATTAGTCGCTTCTCTGGCATGACCTACACCATCGAACCCCTACTCCATTGTAGGGGATGTCGATCCCCTCCCCCGCGTTGTTGAGTTACACTCGTGCATATGGGGATCGAGTACCTGAAACCATTCACACCATCCTCGCTGAGGTGCAGGGGAGGAGATCGCTCCCCTCCCCTCTGTCATGGCGGGGTTCAGTGGAGGGGACCGTTCCCCTGGTGATCCGACTCCCCTCCCCTCCCCAGCGGGGATATACATGCATACGGGCCCTAGTCTCCATTCGTTACATGGTAGTATCGGGTCTATGATGAGGACACGTTTTTTAGTCTTGGGGTTCCTTATCTAACGCGTTTATCCCCAATGCATTTTTTGTGTTTTTCGCGTAAACTGGCAAGATAGTAGTTTATCCAAACTTTTCAAAATCGTTCTGTTTGGTTGAGTTCTTTTGCGCTGATACCACCGGATCTCTTGACTTGTTAGCGTGCTTGCTAGTTCGCCGCTCAAGTCTACCATGTTTTCATTTTTCAAAGCAGCACTGCATAAAAGAAAAGTTGGCGCATTGTCGCAAATGATTTGATTGATGATGGTTGATGATGGTTATCCTCTCCCTGCAGTGAATCTTTCCAGCGCATTCGTTGATGATGGTTATTCTTTCCCTGCAGTGAATCTTTCCAGCGCATTCAGGAAATCTATGACCGACATGCTTTGCATTAATTCTAGGTGGATCAGGCATGTGACTGTGCAGGTAAGTATGCGTTATTCGTTGTTATTCGTTGTTCGCTGTCTTGGTTGTTTGTCGAAAGTGGCGGGTCGAAGAAGTCCAAGCCTATGTGTTGGAATGGACGGCATTTTTGTATCCTTCTTTCGGGAAGGTCCGTAGTGAGAGGGGTAAGGAATGACCCATTACCCTAATTTCACGCGTACAAGGAGCGGTGGATTTTTTTCTGAAATCCGCCAGTCCAAACACGCCACAACACTTCGCGACCAAAGAACCTTATACCGGGCTCCGTATTGCCTGAGAGAATTGAACGGTTTAAAGTTCGCTTTCCGAAACATGTTGAAGCGGTTGAGCGGCATGTTTAAAAAATCGAAAAAGGTGCGCCTTGTATGCGTGAAATTAGGATGCACCTTTTACAGTTCGCGCATCGCGAAATCTATCTCCTTACTTGTTGGCGACTTAGGTATCCAATAGCGCATGCGCACCGTAACGATGTTGTGATCAACTGCTCTGCGGTAGAACCATGCGCTTCGCATATTGTAAGTTTCGCTGATGGGCTATTTGCGCCTATATAAATTGGATATCTTGTTTCCTCTTACAGACATGCCTTTCCGATTCGTCCTTTAGAGCGCCAGATCTTTGCGTCATCTTTGAAGAGTGTTAGAGAAATTTTTAGTGACTTTCAAAAGGATAGTGTTAGCAGCAATTCTCGGTGATTTCGAATAATAGCTAAACGCGCCGCTTTCATTGTAGTTCCGTCAATTTGTAGTTTTAAGGTATGTTTTCAGTTCTGGTATGTTGTTTATGATCTCTTCTATCGTTGTGTTATTGCGCATAGTCTTATATAGAAAAATAGAACACGTGCCATAATTCGTTTTGCCTTTACAAAGGAGCTAATCTGCGCAAGTCAAAAAATGCGGTCTGATGACGATTACCTTCGTTTGTTGCGCATGTATTAACTTCAAGGATTTCCTCTTTTTCTTTGATGAATACTTTATATTCAGTGGTCGGCCATGTTTTAGTTTTTTGTTGCAAAAAATCGGACTGTACCACCACATTCTTGCGCAAATTGTGCTTTTGTTGAACCTCTAGTGCCTGCGTCTGCCGGATTGTCTTTAGTAGGAATGTAATTGGATGTGATTATGCCCCCCTTTTTTCTGAGGACAAGGGCGATTTTCCGGATTTCGCGCATCTAATTCTAACGGGTACTCCTGCTTTGTATCAATTATGTTTGAAAGACAGCTCAGTACGACCTGGGAATCGGAGAACAAAAACACCTATATATTTCAAGTGAAGCTTACCGCGCTTTTTTTAAGCAGTGTAGGTCGATAGAGCTAGTCTCGCGGCGATAGCCAGTGCGTTCATTTCTAATTTTGGGATTGTTGTAACTGATTATTGAGGGGAGTTTGCTTTTCACCATGGCTAGCGCTGTGCTTTCTGCATTGAACAAGTAAGCGCATGCATTCATCTCTATATCGCTTGCGTCTGCAAAAATGGCTAGTTTGCTGTCGTATAGGTCCGGTAAATTTTTCTTGCTATATGCTTCTGGGAGTCGTTTGCGCTTGTGGCGATAGCGTTCCACTGTTGTGTGAGGTCTTCAGGTAGGATCTGATCCTAGGATTAATGTTTTTTTTTCGCAATTGCTGTTGAAAATGTTTTGCAAGAGTGGTAAAAGGGATCATCCACCCGAACGAGTTGCTAGACAGATGCTATTTGCCTGGCAACTATACGTTTCGTAACTGGCGAAATTGGTGACATTTTGCACTGAATATCTATTCCATCTTTTTCAACATTCCACATGAGTCCCACAACTTTTTGTTCTAGTAATTTTGCCCAAGCTTTTGCTGGTAAAGCACCTCGCACTGACAGGAACTCCCTCGAATTCATGCTTATCTGCAAAAAGATTCTACGTGCTTCTTGAGCTTTCCTCGCCAACTCGCCTTTAGAGTCTGCACCAACGAAAAGATTGTCCACATAAAGGTCTGCACCAACGAAAAGATTGTCCACATAAAGGTTTTGCTCTTCACCCAAAATCGTGTCTGTGATGCTTTGATGTATAGCTGTTGCAGCCAGTAGAAATGGCGACACATTCAAGCCAAAGGGAACTCGTGTGAATCGAAAATTTATAGGATTCTCATCATTGATTGGCGCATTTAGATTTTTTACCCAGTAAAATCTTGTTGCATCCCTTTCCATCTCATTTAGGCGCACGCGCTTTCTCAACGTCGGCAGTGAAAACATAATCGCTCGTGCGAAAGCATAAAAGCATTACATAGATTTCTGGTAAGATCGAAGGGCCCTGGTGCAAGATGTCATTGAGTGATGGATATTGCTTGAAGTGGGATGATGCGTCAAAAACTATGCGCAGTTTTGTCGTCTGTTTTTGCGGTGTGATGACGTCCTGAAGAGGTAAATAGTGCAAAATTTTGCCTTCAGTCGGTTTGTCGTCTGGGATTTGTTCTATGATACCCTTTTGCACTTGGTCTTTGAAAGTTTGATCATAGTTATCTAGTAGCTGCAACTTTAACTTGAGCATCTCTAATGAGCTTTGCAATCTTTCAAGCCTATTGCCTTGTTAGACGGTCTTGGAGGTAATTTTCTTTATACGGAAGCGAACGTAGTACCCGCCAGTGCCCTTTTTAATGGTTTGCTCAAAGAAATCTGCGACCTTTTTGTTGACTGTCTCCTTTTGCTTATTTTTGTTCCACATTGATCTGGTGATTTCGCATATCAGCCGAGTCCATTGACCAGTATTTAACCCATCGTGTTAATTCCTCTTCAAAGTTCATGAAAACATTTTTGCTTGTTGTGGAAAAGGGTTGCGCAAGCCTTTTTTTCACATTGATCTGGTCTTTCTTACCACTCAATAGATATCCTAGTTTAGATGCGATTAGTTTGCGCCCGGATGGGAGCGTATACTGAGGGAAGGCTATGTCCAGAAGCTCCCAAAGTTGGTGGCATCCCGACATTATTTGGAGTTTCTAATCTTCTCTGTAATCCATCTTTAATAAGTTTATGTTGTTTTTCAAGATGATTTCTACGTTTGTGGGCGACAGCTCCACCGCTTTCCCTTGAATATCACCGTCGGGGTTATACATAGTCGCATGTCATGCTTTCTCCCACTTTGATCCCAAAGATCCAATGTTGCGACACCGCATGCCTCAGGTACTGGATTCTCCATATCAAACGTATACTTCAGAAACGTCTTCGTTTCTTTGCACCGAAGACCTAGCTCACTAGCTAGTCTCTCATTGATGAAAGACTAATCAGCCCCCGTATCTAGAAGAATTTCGACTTGTTTCCATTTTGTGGCTGATAATCTTTCACTCGACCTACTCCTGTTAACAAGAGGACTTGAGTTTTTACACTTGGTTTTCTCTGCTCTTCGCAGTGGAATACCTGTGGCTGCGTGGTTTGCTTCACTTTGTGAACAAATTTACTGTCATCTTATTATTCAATGTTAGTTTGGACCATTTGCGCTTGAATTTTACTCTCTGGTTTTTTCCCCTTTTCTTTTGTTTGATGTCTGAGCTTTGGGTTGTAACACGCTGTTGTGCACTCGCACGAAAATTTGATTGATCTTTGTGCTTCTTATCTTATCTTTGCTTATCATATCCCCATGTACTGTCTTATCTTATTACTGCCGTTGTTGTCTTATCTTATCATTTTTGACCCGTGTCAACGGGTATATAAAACCATTGTTGTTCAATATTTGTTTATTGGATCTTGCCCTTCCGATAAAGGATTGCTACCGTTTTATCAGCTCCGTCATGGATCCAGCACACGCGCTATGAGAGGTGGGACGCGCGATAGTTGTGAATCACCTCTATATTTTTTCTCTAATAGCTCGATAGCTGAATCATAGTTGTCTTCCGTAACGTGATAGCGCCTAAATGCTTCTAAAGCTTCCCCTGGAAGCGCGCTCAACAGATAATTGAACTTTTGTTGCTTTGTTAAGACTTGTTGACGTACATTAGCCTCAAAAAAGGTCCAAAAGTTGCTAAACTCCCAAGGTCTTCCTGAGAAGTTGGGTATGGGTATTGCAGGCAAATTCGGTCTCTCAATGTTCGCGTATCTTATCCCGTTGAAGCTATCATTAATTGTATTATGAGGAATTTCGCGCGCGCTCATTGTTATTGCTTCTAACTAAAATGCTATGCTTTGCGCACGATCAAGTACCCCATGTGCGGTTTCTATGTACTCTTAAATGTGCTTTTCTTGTTCTTCTTCTAATGGTTCGCTAATGTTATCCACCATTACTACAAATTTCGATAAATTATCTGCGACCATTCTAGAAGTTTCTTTCAACTCAAAAATCAGACATTGCGCATTGTGCCGATTTTCGAAGTCATAAAAAGTCAATCGGCCTTGTTATGTGGTACTTCCCCTTTGGAGATAAGTTTGTCAACGTTATTACAATTTCGCGTGAGAAGCGTTTGTAATTTTAATGACATTGGTCCCGACATGTATAGAGTAGCGCAAAGACAAAAATGATGAAATACTCAAGTACTCAAGATTGATGGTCAGTCAAAAGAGATTATAAATAGCGATGTTTGAAATGAAATTCCCGGCCGATGCACCATGAACTGTAAAAATACTGCTCGACTGCCACGCGGCTACACCACAACAACCACCAGAGCGCCAACCATTTACCTCAAAACTTGGGTAATTAAACCCTTTTTGGGACAACGTAATAACACACAAATACGAGCAAAGTAAAATCTCATCTCAGATATAATAAATCATTTAATATAATGAACAAAATACTTACTCAAGCTATGCGCAATCTACCTCAAGCAAGCCTAGCGCAAGAGAATCAGAAGCGCGATGAGAAGCTTGCAAGCGCAGAAAGAAATGGAAAAGCGAATGAAGTCCGCGAACGCGGGGAAAACACTGCGTTGCGACTTGCCTTGCCTTTGCCTCTCGCGTTAGAACAACTATAAACTAAAACCATTCCTATACAGAAAAAAGCTTGAAAGTGAAGTAACATACAACTTTAACTGCGATTACTTAAAAACCCTTAAAAACAACTTTATAATATGCCCATGAGACAAAGCAAATGACAATTTTGCTATTATCTGCACCAAATTCACATACAAGTAATGATGAACGAATTAGGCCTCGATTTTATAGAACAAAAAGACTTCATTTCTACAAAAAAAATTAACATACATGTGACTTATTTAACAATAAAGAACAAATTAGCAATATAATTCAAAGACATAAAAATTTCTGTACAGATAACAAACTTCATCCGTAAGATGTCAACAATATACCATTGATATATTGTTCAACAAAAAACTACGCAAAACTCCTATTAAATTCAGATTCATTACAGGTGCAACACATACTCAGACAATCGCTGGGGGCAGGCGGGCACCGGAAAAATAGATTGCTGATTTCTCGCACCCCGCTCCCGGATTTTTTGCAAAGCAATCAGGATTTTTCGGAAGACCGCTTGCTGAGTCAGCGGATTTTTGAGAGACCGCCTGTTGAATTTTTTTCGCTCTTATCTTTTGCAGATATATTGCTGAATCTCTGAGAAATCGAGAACTCAGCAAGCGGTCTTCCAAAAAGTCCTGATTGCTTTCCAAAAAATCCTCGAGGGGGTGCGAGAGATCAGCAATCTATTTTTCCGGTGCCCGCCTGCCCCCGGCGATTGTCTGAGTAGTAGCACCAAACCTCTAGCAATAGAATTAAAAAGATATTCACATTCATTAAATCACATTTCAAATACTATATGCAAACGATAAAATATAGAAGCCATAATTTTCATGGCTATTGGGCTATAGATAATATTAATATCAGCGATAATCCTTCGAATAATAACATGAAAGATAGACAACTTTACTCAGCAAACTTTACGAACATGTTTACCCCTTCCACATAATATCATCAAAATCAATATAGGTTAAATTCTCAAATTATGCGTCAAAACGCTGGTAAAAAATATATTATATATATTATATTAGGTCATTCCGAAAGTAATTTCGCTTTTTTCAAACGGGCACCACATCTGACGGAACAAAGATTTCTAAGAGATCTTGGAAGCATTCGATACAGAATTTCATTCTCTTTCTAATGTTTATCAAATTGTCGCAAAACAGTCAATGAGCTTTCAGAAAATCACCAAAACCTGCAACCCATGCTTTTTGAGATGGTCATGTTTCACGATTTTCTAAAACTTTCATATCAATCCTCAGAAGGAGTTCAGGTAACGATTTGATAGAGTAAACCTCATAGAATACAGTACTACTTTTTTCTCCTTTCCATAGCTAGTCATACATTTTTAACAGAATTTTAACTGATGCTACCAATTTCCATACATGGGCAGCTAAATCCTCGTAGAACATCAAAAGAGGAGCAGCTCGCGCACTATTCGATGCAGCATTTTCTCCTCTTTCTAACAGGTGTTTTTTGTTTTCGATTCGTTTAGTTTCCGGGGATGAAATCATCATTATTCATTTCTTTAGCGAGCCCCAGGCTGTACCCAAAAAACTCGAAACTTGATATTTCGAACCCGTAAACCCTCACATGCTTTGTAAAATTTATGCTAACTCATAGTACTATCTTGGTAGTCTCAAATTCCGAAGAATTATGATGTTTGTTGCCATTGTGGCTGAGGTGGGCCTGCCAAAATCCGATGGTTCTGTTAGAAAATCTTTTAAAAAATTACGGCTAGATACGAGGAAGAGAAAAAAGTAGTGCTGTATTCAATAAGGTTTACTCTATGGAATAGTTACTTGCAATCCTTTTGAGGATTGATATAAAAGTTTTAAAAATCATAAAACTTGATTATCTCAAAAAGCATGGGTTGCAGGTTTTGGTGATTTTCTGAAAGCTCATTGACTGTTTTGCGACAATTTCATAAATATTAGAAAGAGAATGAAATTCTGCATCGAATGCTTCCAAGATCTCTTAGAAATCTTTGTTCCGTCACATGTGGTGCCCGTTTAGAAAAAGCGAAATTACTTTCGGAATGACCTAATATTATAATATTATTATATACAGGGTGTCCCAAAAAATGTTTAGAACGTTTGATCGTTAATATCTCTCTTCCCAAGAAGTCTTTTGCCTTGCTTCAGGTACCGTTTTGTAGAGCTGGCTTCAACTTAAATTACCATTACAGAACGAATCACCCACCTCTCTTCATAACTGTAGGGTTACGGTAGAAACTTCAAAGAGGGTTCTGAACCATGAAAGGCCATATTTTGCCTCAGAAAGGAAACAAAACATCCTGCAAACCTTTACACCAGGCTAATTAGAATTGCTAATTATAACTGTAAAGTTCCCAACTTATTATGATGCTTCATTAAAGAGTTATGCCAGGTAAGAGGTAGCGGCCATTTTTTCAATGTTCCTAAAAAGTGCGGTTACACCGTTTAGAAAGCTTCGTAATCTTGTGAATCGTTGAGTATTGAACTCAGCGTCCATAAAAACTCTATTATGCAAGTTTTCACATTTTTTTTTGAAAAATTTTGAAACGGCAGCTTTTTCCACATTAACACCATATGTTTCAAGTTTCTACCGTAATCCTACAGTAATGAAGAGAGATGGGTAATTCGTTCTATAATGGAAATCTAAGTTGAAGCCAGCTCTACAAAACAGTACCTGAAGCAAGGCAAAAGACTTCTTGGGAAGAGAGATATTAACGATCAAACGTTCTAAACATTTTTTTGGGACACCCTGTATTATATTATTAGGTTGGTGCAAAAGTAATGCGCGTTTTGCGAGTTCTCACTTTGACGTGCTATAACTTTCTAAAAAATCCATATTTTTCAGTGCGGCAAAGTTCCTCAGAGGCACCAAACCTTTCTCTATACAGCGCACGTTGCCTTAGGTTAACTTCGCAAATCGGTGGAAAAATATGGATTGATAAGCAAAAAATTTTTTTCTAGGAAACCTCGTCTTTAACTGATCATAACTTCCTTCAAGATTTGTCGTTATAAATGATAAGTTGACTGTCTTGTAGCCGCAAGCCAATAGTACAAAAAAAGTACGAAAGGACTCAAATAAAGAGTATTTGCGAAAAGGAAAAAAGTAATATTCAAAATTTTCCGCCTTTTTCGACATTTTTTGTAGCCCTCAAAATCCCAAAATATGGAGATTTTTGATTTTCTGTGTACTGAACAGCTTCCACATTTCTGCAAAAACTGTCAACAAGAGGTCCATCCTTACACTTACAGAAATGAGCAAAACCTTGGCGATTACCCTCTTCAAAGAAAATCCATGGGCCACAGAATGGCCAAACCATCAATCATGTTGAGGCGCCGAGATCTCAGTCTAAGTAATTTCTAGAGAAACAGTAAAGCATGCATAACGTAGAAAATTTTTACTACATACAGTATTCAAATTTCCAAAAGAATGCCTTTACTCACGCATGAATTTTGGCCGAAAAAGTAAGTGCAGTGAAATTCTGGTTTTGTGTGCGGTTGTATGAAGCTCTATAAATTTTTAACGAATGAGGCTAGAAGTTTCTTTTAACCTTTATTGAATAGAGCATGAAAGAGGCTTCCTGACAATGTGCTGGCTAAGTTTCATAGGAGAAACTTTGATGGAGAAAAGCTATCTTGAAACAAGGGCTAGAAAAACGCGCATTACTTTTGCACCAACCTAATATTAGGTTGATTCATAATTAATGCACGTTTTGAATTTCAACCGCAATAAGTCAAACACTTTTCATTCTTATAAAGGCTTCAAAGTACCATTGGATAGAGCAAAGCAAGCTCTACAAGATGGCACTCATGCCTTTGCGCCATGCTCAATCCACGGACAGTTCGAACTCAAAATCTAAAGATTTCCAAATGCCCAAAAAATCGAAAAAAATCAGATCTTCGTCCAAATAATTTCTACGGACCTCCCACTCGCTCACATCAATACTATCGATATCTGATATCCATATGTGCGATTGCCGTATTTTTTCCTTGACTAGAAATTGAGAAAACGAAATTTTTCCTGATTTTCTCAAAGCAATGCTGAGCCGTTTTTGCATATGCAGTTCTATACTAAAAGCCTAGGTAAGCATAACTGTAGGTTTTCAGCCTATTTCGAACGGTACTTTTCGAGAAATGTCGATTTTAGCACTGAAACTGAAACGAAAAAATCCGAATTCGTTATTTTTCGAAAACTACCGCTTGGAATGGGCTGAAAATCTACAGTTATACTTACCTAGGCTTGTAGTATAGAACCACGTATGCAAAAACGGCTCAGCATTGCTTTGAGAAAATCAGGGAAATTTTCGTTATCTCAATTTCTAGTCAAGGGAAAAATACGGCAATCGCACATATGGATATCAGATAGCGATAGTATTGATGTGAGCGAGTGGGAGGTCCGTAGAAATTATTTGGACGAAGATCTGATTTTTTTCGATTTTTTGGGCATTTGGAAATCTTTAGATTTTGAGTTCGAACTGTCCGTGGATTGAGCACGGCGCAAAGGCATGAGCGCCATCTTGTAGAGCTTGCTTTGCTCTATCCAATGGTACTTTGAAGCCTATATAAGAATGAAAAGTGTTTGACTTATTGCGGTTGAAATTCAAAACGTGCATTAATTATGAATCAACCTAATATATTGTTATATTATGTATTATATTAGGTGGTTCCGAAAGTAATGTCGCTTTTTTCAAACGTACGCCACATCTCGTAGAACAAAGATGTGTAAGAGATTCTGGTAGCATTTGATGCAACATTTCATTCTCTTTCTAATGGTTATATAAGTATTGCGTAATAATCGATAAGCTCTTGAAAAATTACCAAAACTGCGACCCATGCTTTTTGAAAAGGTCTAGTTTTACAATTTTTCTAAATTTTTATAACAACTCTCCGAAGGAGTCCAAGTAATGGATGGATAGAGCAAACCCTACAGGAAACAGCACAACTTTTTTCTACTTTCCAAAGCTCGTCATAATTTTTGTATAGATTTTTTGATGAAACCACCGAATTTTAGCATTCTCGCATCACACACAAATCCAGCAAACACTAATAATTTTCGGATTTTGAAACTTACGAAGATGAATCACAGTTTGGCATTAATTTTATAAACCAAATTAGCATTTACCGCTTCAAAATTGCAACTTTCGAAAATTCCGGGTACAGCCTTGGGCGCCCTGGAAAACCTGAGTTATGATGATTTTATCCCGGAAAACTTGTTGAATCGGAAGCAAAAAACAAATGATAGAAAGAGGAGAAAAAGCTGCGTCAAATGACACACAGGCTGCTTGCCAGTTGTTGTTCTGAGAGGTTTGAGTTGACCAATTATGGAATTTGATGGCATTGAAAAATTGATTCCAGAAACTCTAAGAAGCAAGCTAAGGAAACGAAAAAATCACTCTGTGTCCTATAGCATTTGCTCTATTTGACTGTCGCTTATCCTTCTCCTGAAAATATTAGGTCATTCGGAAAGTTTTTCGCTTTTTGCGCCTTTGATGTTGGTGCCACGTTTTAAGAGAGTGCCAAAGGGCTGATATTGGTTGCTATATATGAAATTGTAGAGGAAGTCTTCTAGTTTCCGAAGATCTTACCGGTTGCAGAAAGCGCTTTGTAGGGAAATTTACGTGGCTATAGATTCGACATATGAAAACGCGATTTTCGAATCCTTGCACTCAGTAAGGTCAGTCTTGAGTGTAGAGCAGTCAAAGAAGCGTCCAGATCCAGAAAAGCGAAAGCTAATGTTCTGCACTGTTTTGGAAAGTGTTTCTGCCATATAAATAAGCATCTCAAAGGTCCTTTAGAGCAAATCGCAAATATAGCTGCATAAAATTATGAGCAGGCCTTGTAGTGTCATATAGCCCCATTTGATGCCACCATCGCTAAAGCTGTAATACCAAAAAATATTAGCTGCATACACAATTGTCGCACTCGCAGAATGAGGGCGCGTTGACTCTGCTTTCGTTTCTCATAATTTGACGGAGCAATTCTTTTTTGGCCTGAATTGATAATTACAACAAAAAATTGGCCAAGTACTCAGATAATCGCCGGGGGCAGGCGGCCATGCCATTTTTGAGCAAGCGGGCACCGGAAAATTAGTTCGCTGATTTCTTGCGGTCCGCTTGCAGATATTTGGAAGAATTTTAGCGAAATTCTGAACGAATGCTTGAAGAACAATTGCGGTTTCCTTGCAAATCAGCTGCGGCGCAGTGGCCGCATTCTCGCGGACTTTCCGCGAAAATATGCAAAATTTTCGAGGGCCGCACGGTCCTTTATGGAGGACCGCGCAGCCCCCAGGTACTTTCCGCTGAGAGAAAGTACCTCAAACTTGAGTAATTAAACCATCGATGACTCCTCTGCATGTAGAGTCTCACCTTTGCTCGGCGTACACCCGAAACTGCTTGAAACCCGTCCAAGCGCCAGCTGAAAATTTGACCAGCGCTCGCTGAAAGAGATTATTTGACGAGCGCCTGCAGAAAATTCTGTGTTGCTGCCCGCTGGCAGAACATTAGACAGTAAAGGAAGTGCCGCCCGCTGAAGGTTTGGCCACGCCCCAAAATTCTGCTGAGCGCCTGCAGAAAAACGCGAGTTTGCGGACCGCCTGCCCCCGGCGATTGTCTGAGTACAGCTAAAAGAAGCAACAATGTGGTAAATTATTCAAAACAAGCATTGCAAGCATGGTCATGAACAGTAAGTCATTACAAAAGGTTAATGTACTCAATTTAACGTAATCCTGCTAGTCTTGCACCTATAAATTTGCTAAGATGTGGTTGTAGTGTAAGAGCAGAGTAGTATGATACCGCTCTGACAACCGTTTGTCAAAATTTTTAAAACTGAGCAGACTTGCACGTATAATCTATGAAAGGTGCCATCCTCGTCCATGACGCCGTCAAACCACATGTAAGAAAAGTGGCCCTCACACAAGGGGTTGACTGCGCACCGAGGTCCCTGTTCATTTTTCGAACTCTATGGACCTTCCTTTACCAGCCACCAAATCCTCCAATTCCTCGGTGCCTACTGAAAAATATTAGGACCCAATAAAAATTAGCTTGTCAAAAATGCCTTTTTAGGTTTGATTGACTCCCTTAGATGATTTCGCAAGAAAAAAGCTCAATAAACACTAAAATAGTGTTACCAGATTTCTGCTGAACACAATGGAATTTATTTGGAAGAAAAAGATGGGATTTGGAAAAAGTTGTGCTTGTTTGAATTTAAAGGTGCAAAAACGAAAAAACTTTTTGATTTTCGAGTTGAATCTGTGTTGTCAGGGAAAAAGTTAAGTGTTTACATGTTGTATTTGCTTGACATTGAATGTTTTTTTTTGATTTTTGACAGAAAAGTTCGTTTTCGACTACTATCTGATTTCATTTTTATTTTGTTACTTCACGTGGGATACGATTTGGGCAGACTTTTTGATAGCCATCCCGTAGAGCTTACTTGCCCTGTCGAATGATTACTCAAGCCACATCAGATGAAGGAAAGATACAAAAAGGCGGAGGTGGTACTGAAATTGGTAAATAATTACAAGAAACCCTAATATAAAACCTCAAACTTGGTAATAAATTACGTACTGATTTGCGATCTATGTTTTTTGCATTCCTAGTTCATATACGTGAAGGCGGCTCACTCTTGTTTAAGGCGCTGCTCGGCAAACCCTCGCCCAAAGATTTCTTTACCTGAGATAATCCGAGCGCTGATACCAAGAATTTACGTTAGAGATCGTGAAAATGACAAAAACTAGCGTTTCGGAGACAATTCATTTTGTTCTTGACGAGTGGAACAGTTCTCCCATGGTTTGAAACATAGAGTCGGTGCGGGACCTTATGATAGCACGCAGCATGCTGGCTCTGACGGTGGAAAAGAAGTCGCCTTGTCTGAGCGCATGAATCGCTAAGAATCGCTTGCGCGCACGGGTTCGAAGACAATTTCCTTGGCAGGGGCAGCATGCTGTGCACTCAGACTTGCTCTTTTTCTATATTTAGGGTGTGAGCAACCTACCATTCAACAAAGTTCATCATTGCCGAGCCACTGCCTTTGAGCTGACATTCTGAACCGTGAGAAGGTCTCGAAGTGTTTACAAAACACCACATACATTCATGCACTAAAGATGTCAACAAGCTCCGAAAATCTTATTTACAGCGCGTCAACTTCTAATATGACCCTCGATAGCTCGAATGTCCATGCTCCTCGCCAAAACTTTCACTGTGCTTCCAATATAAACACAGAGCTCGCCATGATCAATGATTGATTGCATGTGCCATTAACACGTTCACTAAGTGCAGATGTACTTGTGTTTTAGCGTCAGTTAGCGCAAAATACCAATTGCTATTCTAACACGGCATGCTAAAAACAAAACTTTGAGGTTCTCATATCTTTAAAAGCGCACGCCTCCTTCTTCTCCCCTTCCCTCGAGGAACGGGTCGAGAATTCTTAAAAATATTCATCTTGAGTCATAGACTCGTGAGTGAATTGCTCTCGCTCTATGATTCAGAATTTTTTTTCGAAAACATTATTTTTTGCAACTAGTTGAGTAAAAGATCTCTTTGAGAATTTCTAGTTACCGACCCAGAAAATTTGGAGAGTATTCGGGAATTTCGTAAAGCGTGGCCAACGCCATGACAACATTTTGAAGAAAATTGTGTTGCAATCCCCTCGCCCTCCGAAGAAACCTCACCACTGCATGATGGGAATAGTGCATCCTGCAAAGACGTGTGTAACCAACTGCACAAAAGCACAGTGACAGTTGACTTTCAATTCAGTGCTTCTTTGAAGAGTATTCTCATGTTTATCCAAATTCGTTTCCTTGAGTTCAAGCAGATTAGAAGCATAATGTTGGACGTAAATTGCAAAAAGGAGCATCTCGGCAATATTATAGTTTCAACTTGAATTCAAAGGACAAGACGTCAGCAATAAGATTCTTTCCATTTGCTCTTTATCAGAATTACTTCTCACAATATAGAAAGATAGCTCTATGATATTCAACGTGTTGAAATCACACATGCATCGAAATTTTGTAAACAACGCTCTACTTCCTATAACTTGAAAGAAATGGCAGAAAACATGAAATGCACTAGCATCTTCGCACGCTTACAAAAATACCATCTTGAAGTGCCTATATATTCCATTGCGCGGCGCAAAGTGTACTTGCTCTGGGTTGAATGGATTCACTGCTACTTCACATGTTCTTCCTTTATTCATGGATTCTTTGTACACTCCGAAGAACTTTCGTGGTACTGAGGTGTCGGTAGAAACTCAGGTTTAAAGAAGTATTTTGGCCTTAACAGAAATCACGTAGACATTCATCACAAAGCAATGTCGAATAACGGTAGTTGTCTTTGCGTGGAACATGGAACCGATGTTGAGCATCAATAAGATTTTATGTGAATCGATAAAACAACACTTGTTATTTTACATCCCCTCTTTTCCGCATTGTAACGAGAATTCGCTATGTTGATTGATGCAGTGCAGTGTTCTCGGCGGACAAGCTGCTTTATGTCGCTTCTAGAGAATGAATGAAATAAAATTCGATCTGACCGTGGCTGAACTTGTGAGCATGCTATGACGCTAAATTATTAGGTTGCAACATAAAAATAGAATTAAGATACTCTTATCTCTTACGGCGATAGGTCATATAATCCACATGTTCAATAGGGGAACAGGATACCGTTCAATAAAGCAATGCAAGCTCTACAATATGGTGTGCATATATTCGCACCAACTTCAACCCACTGTAAATTTGTATCCAAAATCAGACTCGTACTAAGGGCTCGAAGAATCGCGCAAAATTCATTCTTCGTTCCTCCAACTTGCTCATAAAAATTGTACATTACATCAGATACTCATATGTGCCGTTCCTAGATTTCATCCTTATTCAGAAATCCAGAAAACTGAAACTTTCATGTTTTCACGAAAACGAAACTATCCTGTTTTCACTCATGTAATTGTATACTGCAAGCCCTTATAAGTATAACCGTAAATCTTCAGTTTTTTACAAGCTCTAGTTTTAAACAAATATTGATTTTAGCATGGGACACTCAAGTGAGGAGAGCTAAATTCGGTAATTTTCGACTAGGGCTTGTGGAAAAATGAAAATTTACGGTTATACTTCTGAGGTATTGCAGGTTACAATTACATAAGTGGATACCGCTTAGCTTCGTTTTTGTAAAAACTTGAAAATTTTCGTTTTCTCGATTCCTAAATGAGGGAAATCCAGGAACAGCACATATGAGTATCTGATGTAGTGTGCAATTTTTATGAGAGAGTTGAAGATTAGTAGGATTTTTTTGAACGAAGATATAAATTTTTCGCGATTTTTTGAGCCTTCAGTACGACTCAGATTCGGGATGCAAACTTAGAGGCTCTATCGAAAGGTGTCCCGGATTCCTGCTAAAATATTAATTGTATGACTTACCGCCGTAAAAAGTGAGAGTGACTTTCAAGACTTATGTTGCAACCTAATATTATTTTTATCTGCAACGACTTAACACATTTTAATTAATGGTAAGAATGAAGCTTTAGTCTATGATCAAAATCGAATGTCTCTGCATTTTCTTGCAATAGCGTAATGATTGCTTGTGACTTTACATGAACAATGAGTTTTAGAGTCTTGATATACATGTGAAAATCAGTAGCTTGCTTTTCTTATAACATTTAGCGTTTATGAATTCGATGAAAAAAGAAGTGCAGGTTAATTACTTGATTTTTTTCACTAAATGCACCGGAAGTGCGCCTGTTCCAAACCACAGAAATTCTGAGTGATGTTTAGTAAAAAATGGAAAGAAAAAAACACTAAACCCAGACGGAAAGTGAGAACACTATTGGTGAAAATAATCTTAAGCAACAGCCACTGTGAAATGAGAGCCAAAATAACACAATTAAACAAAGTATGAGAGATTATAGCATTGAAAATTGACTTTTTCAGCTAACATCATATTGTTAGTTGGGAAGACTGTCAGATGCTAATGCATTTTTGATCACAAAACATGAGGAGAGTGTCTTATTTGTATTTGAACTGGAAGCACCCCCTAAAATAGAGTAAAAGCTGAAATAAACTGACAAGGGAACGATCCCGACCAAAGTCGAGCAAGAGGTGTGGCACACAAACGCCGTATACGACTGCCTCCTACCGTAGGCATGACAAGAAGGCTCTACCATGCATAATTAGGCACATATTCGTAATTGTCATGTCAAATAATCACCATGGGCCAAATTTTAGCAAATTCTGAGGATTCCCAATGTTGGACCACATGAAGTGAACGTTGTCGAAAATGATTAACTATATTTGTGAATTGGCTAACTCTTTTTGCACTCATTACAAAGCACTGCTCCCTATTTGCCAATGCCATGAATCCTGCTCTAAATAATTATCACTATTGAAAAATAGAAGTAAGCCGAAATCTCGCTTGTCCCATTTTTCGCTTTTGATGGCTGCGCTTTCACCAGCTTTTACTAAAAGCGAAGAAGATGAATCAAGCCCAACTTACTTTCACGAAAACTACAAGACTGAGGCTATCAAAC
Source organism: Cylicocyclus nassatus (assembly GCA_958299035.1). NCBI lineage: Eukaryota > Metazoa > Nematoda > Chromadorea > Rhabditida > Strongylidae > Cylicocyclus > Cylicocyclus nassatus. The sequence goes on from CATQJL010000001.1 coordinate 82,786,694, forward strand.
TATATATATTTTGTTTGCTAAAATTCTTTTCGGAGGTAAGATAATGAGGTGTGGCACAACCCCTAGTTGTGGCCGCCGCAGCTTTTCAGGGTTTGTGCCACACCCCATTAACTTACTTCCAAAGCATTCAAATCTCTGTCTTTTTTATAAAGTCACTACTGCTAAACTTTCTTCTCCACATCGCAGAAATTCATTCAAATTTGCTTCTTCTAGGGAAAGATATAGTCGTTTTTCCTTAGCTAGGCAAATGGAAAACCCCGCGAAAATACTGGGTTACGGTAATATGCTAAGACTGCGCTATCTATTACATGATTTGCGAGGGAAAGCGGCAAGAGCAAGTACAATTGATAGCCTAGTCCTAGTAACTTTCACAAAAGTGGCTGGAGCCTGATTGGTCTCCTCTAGTTTGAGAATGAGAGCGAAAAATGGGACAAACGAGACATTGGCTCGCTCTCAATTCCAGAAATCGGAGCAGGGTCAAGCGTGCTGACGCGATCCGGGACCTTCATTTATGAATCCCCCCCTAAAGGTGCCCATCCGTAAGACCCCCCCCCCCCCTCCTACCCTTCACTTCTCCCCCCCCCCCATCCTCCATTCATTCAAATTTGCTTCTTCTAGGGAAAGATATAGTCGTTTTTCCTTAGCTAGGCAAATGGAAAACCCCGCGAAAATACTGGGTTACGGTAATATGCTAAGACTGCGCTATCTATTACATGATTTGCGAGGGAAAGCGGCAAGAGCAAGTACAATTGATAGCCTAGTCCTAGTAACTTTCACAAAAGTGGCTGGAGCCTGATTGGTCTCCTCTAGTTTGAGAATGAGAGCGAAAAATGGGACAAACGAGACATTGGCTCGCTCTCAATTCCAGAAATCGGAGCAGGGTCAAGCGTGCTGACGCGATCCGGGACCTTCATTTATGAATCCCCCCCTAAAGGTGCCCATCCGTAAGACCCCCCCCTCCTACCCTTCACCTCTCCCCCCCCCCCCCCCATCCTCCACTTTTCTGCGGTAACCTGCATAAACGAATGTCAACCTCAAAAGATGCCTGCCAATGGACCTCAATCAAAATTATAGGTCAGAGGAAGATAACTACTTACAAATTGGGAGATAATGCAAGTAATGCTAAAACGAGTAATTCTACATAGATTGGGTAAGTAGTAAAGTTTTATTGGCTATGCTTATTGTGTTTGAGAAAATATGAATGGAATGGACATCTTCTGACAAAGCAGAACACCGATCTTGATTTGAATGGTATTCAAGCTGTACCCTACCTATAAAAAATGAAATAAAATAACAACCAAGAAAAATTCAGCATTACTGAACGGTTCACTTTACTCATTATAATTATTGACTTCTACAATATGATGACTATTTTGTAATAACTCCTTTTCTAGTAAAGGTTATTAAACTTTTCTGCTGTTTATGAACGTTCAGCGTAATCCTTTCATGGTCTAGTGGTACCGAAGAATATAAACTATTTTCTGGAAATTAGAACGTTTTAGACTTTAATGACAGTCCCGTGTTCTATCACCGTATGCGATGAGTCTTTTTTTGCGGGTGAAAAAAAAATGATATCTTTGAAGCTTAAAAACGCTTTCGATTAAAGAGCTTGCTTTCTATGTATTGCGCAGATTTTCCTGCGAAAAAAAAACCGTTCAAGCGCTTTCCAGAACGGTGTCAAAAACGTGCATGAGCACGCTACTTTGAAAATTCGTAACTAAGATCAGGGGAAGACTGAGAGGCTTAATGAATAGGCTGTGTAATATTGTGCCCACACATTATCGTGGAAAAAGTTTCAGCCATTGAGGAGCGGTGAGCTCGAAAAATCCAAATGCGACTCTCGTAAATTTGGATGCGATCCTAAGAAGCAAAATCAGGGATTTTTAAAGGCAGTGGATTGGCAAAATCCAACAACTCGGAATTTTAACGCGGTAGGTTCCTTATCGCCCAGCTATGAAAACAGTGCAAACCCGGTTGCACAGCATGCTTTCCTTGCCGAGAAAATCGCTCTCGAACATAAACGCGCAGGCCAATCTTACACGCATCTGGACGAGTTGGCAATTTCCTTCTCACCATTGGAGGCTGCCCACCGCAACGCTATAACCATTGGGTCCTGCCACGATTTAGCGTCATCGGCCTCGCTCCACTCGTCCAATATTAAAAGGAAGGGCATTAAAAACGCTCATTTTCGCAGTTTTCAAGTTTTTGAAAGTGAATTTTCAGAATCAGCGTGTTGAAAAACCCCAGGTAAGCGCAAATTTGACTAGATGAGATTTGCCGAGCCACTGCCTTTAAGCTTGAAATTTTGTAACTCAACGGAGAAATTATGAAACAGCTTAGAATTTTTATGATAGAAGCTAGGAGGATGGCCTCGTATTCTCACAAGATAATGTATTCTCACAAGATTGTCAGATAATCGCCGGGGGCAGGCGGCTGTGCGAATTTTGAGCAAGCGGGCACCGGAAAAATAGTTCGTTGATTTCATGCGGTCCGCTTGTTTAGAGGAATGCTCGGATATCGTGGTTTTTCTATGGATTAGTTGGGGCGCAGTGGCCGCATTCTCGCGGACTTTCCGCGAGAATATGCAAAAATACTGAGGGCCGCACACCCCGTAGGTACCTTCCGCTAGAAGGTACCTCAAACTTGAGTAATTAAACCATCGATGACACCTTTGCCACATAGAGTCTCATCTTTACTCGGCGTATGCCCGAAACTGCATTAAAAGAGTTAAAGCGCTTTCTGAAAGAAATTATTTGCCGAGCGCTTGCAGAAAATGCTGTATTGTTTCCCGCTGACAGAATATGCGACCGTAAAAGAACGCCCGCCTGCTGATCGCCTGCAGAAAAGCGCGAGTTTGCGGACTGGCCTGCCCACAGCGATTATCTGAATCACAGCAATGGCACCCAACAAGCCTCAACAGCTCCGTAGAAATCTAGATGCGACCCAAACTCGACCCCCCTTTCCTCATTTTTTGTTGCCATCCATAAAATCATAGGGAAGTCCACATTTTACAAAGTAACACCAGTTTTTGCACGGATATGCAAGGATCTTCGAAGTACAGGTAATTTGTATGGGCCTTTGAAAGACATAACCAAAAACTTTTGAAATTTATCGATGGTCAGCGCTGGTAGGAATGAGCGCTTTTGTCGAGAGTGTGAGACTTCAGTGATGCTTCGAGACCTGGATTTCTAGGCCATTTGGTACATTACATTCTTGTCACACAAACATGCTTAGTGTTTGACTTCTGAAAGTGTCTTTGGAATCTTCGGCTACTTGTCGTCAGCGAGTTTAATCTTCGTCTGCGACACCTTTTTTGCAGAGAGAAAAATGCGGTTTTTTGAAGAGTAGAGAATGTTTGCGACCGAGGAACTTATTAGGTTGGCACGAAAGTTCTTGCGTATTTCAAACAAAATTAAATAACTTTTTAAAGACTGAACCTAAATTCGCAATCTTGTATGCTAAAAATATTAGAAGCCTTACGCTTCATGATGGATGTTTAAGCATAAGATTCCGTGAGCTGGACATCAAGAACAAAGCTCTCAAATATGGGGCTTCAAATTTTGCGGTTTTGAGTTTGGTGCCAGAAAATCGCAGAGTGCCGCTAGCTAGCCGAAAAAAATCTGTAGAATTTATTTGCACAACAAAAGTCCATATGTTACTTTGGAAGGCTTTGATCTTGCACGGTGAAGCAAAAACAAAAAATTCGTGAAATAAGTCATGTTGTGGAAAAAATCCCCTCATGTCCGCAGTTTTCCGGCGAAAACACTTTTTTACAATCGAGAAAACGTCACAAGGCTCTAAATAGGCACTATGTCTAATTTCTGGTTGCAAGTTGTGTTTCTGTGGAAAACTTAGAGCGATAAGGGGATTTGTCCTGTGAAATGAGAATTTTCACAAATTTTTTATTTTCGCGTTTCCATGCGAGATCAAAGCCTGCTAAAACAACGTATGGACTTTAGCTGTGTAAGTAGATTCTACAGATTTTTTTCGGCTAGCTAGCGGCACTCTGCGATTTTCTGGCACTAAACTCAAAATCGCAAAATTTGAAGCGCCATATTCGAGAGCTTCGTTCTTGACGTCCAGCTCACGGAATCTTATGCTTAAACGTCCATCATGGAGCGTGAAACTTCTAATATTTTTAGCATACAAGATTGTGAATTTAGGTTTAGTCTTTGAAAAGTCATTGAATTTTGTTTGAATTACGCAAGAACTTTCGTGCCAACCTAATATTTCCTACATTCCGACTTTTTTAATTCAGACCGCCCTCTCTTATGACCCCCCCCCTCCCCCCTCCCCCCCCCCCCCACACCGCCAGTGCCCCCTTAACGACCTCCCGTTGCGACAGTCGCATCAAACGCTTGATCCTGATTCGGAGGTTACTTGAAATGGCATTCCTAATATGAGCAGTGAATCAGTAGTGCTTTGTACTGAGGCAGGAAGAAGTACTTTACTCACCTTTGATTAGAAGCCAGCATGTCGAAAATTACCACCTCACCTAAGTGTCCCAATATTCGGAAACCTCAAAATTTGCTAAACTTGGCCCTCAAGGGTTATTTGACATGCTAATTACGAAAATGGTGCTCTTATGCTTTCAGGTTTCTTTTAATATGCTTACTGTGCGTGTACGACGGTAGGCCAAAACATCAATGGTGGTATTCTGTACAATGTGTCTATCAGACACTGTTGAATGACATAATGTCGCTAGCATCACTATCACCTCTAGCAATCCCCCTCTTTTTCTGACCCCCTCTACGACCCCCAAGGTGTGGCGTGCCACACCCCACGCTTGACCGACTTAAGGTGGCGAATCGGAATAAAGCGCATATCATTAAATGCGTTTTTATGAACTGAATCCGAATCTGCCTTCCATATCTGCGATGCCGTTCTCTGGAAATATGAGCAGTAAAAAATGTAAAGTTATCGGAGTTCTAATGCGTAATGTGCTCAAAATCCAGAAGCAATTGGTCAAAAACACTTCTCTGTGTTTCCGTTAGATGTGAGCATTTCTTCAAATCAGTACACTTAGTATTATGCTAGTCAAGCGATCTCAAGTTGGATTCTGGAGCGCATTGTATGTTGGAACCCCAATGACTTTACACTCTAACCGCTCATACTTTTCCAGAGAACGGCATCGCAGATATAAAAGGAGATTTGGAATCAGCTTATCAAGAAGCATCTAATGGTATGCGCTTTATTCTATCCAGTTGGCCACCTTAAATTGGGATCGTTTTCTTGTGAGAGGCATAAGCATAAACAAGGATTCTTACGGTTAACTTCTGTCAATGGGAATTCAATACAGAGTAAGTCCAAGGCGCGTATGCGCGTACATCCCCGCGGTAAGGGGGGGGGGGAGAGAGGGATCAGAGGAAGAACGCGTTATATCTCGCTACTCTGAAAAGCTTTCTTCTTCTTTTTTTATCTGTGTTATGATCAGGGTTGAGATTGGGGTCAGGCGCGCCCGACCTGGGGGGGGGGGGGAGGGGGCGTTTCGGGGGTAAGACTGAAAGGAGGAGGTCGTAATCAAACTTGTTCACAAAATGGAGGGGATGCTAGTGAGGTGAAGAAAAGCGCTAGACCAGTGAGTATCATTCCACCGGAGAGAGAAAGACTGTCGTTAATTACCTAGTTAACTCCACTATTGAAGTTTCTGCCAACGGTAAGTTTATCAAAGAAACTTTTCGTGTAAATTGAGTATGATTTCCGTAATCAGCTTGCCAAATTACCTACAGAAGCTCTACAAACCACCACCTATCACATTTTTAGTGTTTCTTAACGTCTAAAAAGCGTATTTTCAAACATGATTAACTTGTTCGCAAAAGTAAAAGAAGTTTGCTTTTTTGTGCTTAAAACAAAGTGATACTCTTTGTAACTCTATAGTAGAAAGGTAGATCTCCTATCGCTTTCAAAAAGTGGATCAACAAGTGCTGCCAAAATTTCAACCACCGTGTTTTCCACCTAAAGTGCTTTAACTCCAGCGATCACCACAAAGTCAAAACAAGTCGAGGTATGCTCAAACACCTTTTGTATTAGGTTGTCGGATAATCTCTGCTACATTTCTTCTGAACTTTCCAGGAAATTCCAGAAGCTTTCTGAAAACCCCAAATTTGCAGCACGCTTAGGACATAGCAGGATCTACCCGATCTACCCAAGAACATGATTGATGCCGCAGGCATTTGCACTAATGACCAACAAGTTTACGGCAGTTTTGTAAAAGCAGTCAAATTTTTTAGTTTTTGTCTGATCTTTTTCTCTGCACCTACTTGAGGTTTTCCCCTTCCCGAATTTTCTTAGTACGTGTTATGGCATTGTTTCTTACATGAAGGCATTCCGGTGCCCCTAGCGTTTCAAAAACGAGAAGTGAAAAAAATATCGAAAAAATTCAAAAACTTTTCTAAATTCTTGCTTTTATGTGCATCGTATAGAAATGAATACAGAAAACATAAAAATGATTTTTTGAAATTTTTTGAAGACATTTTCTTCGTAAAAATGCCGATGATTGCAAACATGGCACACTGATCGTGAGATTTGAACCGCTCAGAAAAACTTGTGCAGACATGTCTGTTATCCCGCTAAATTAGCTAAACGCTGCAGACTATGCCCTACCTGATGACCACAGTGTCCGGTCTGTCGCTCATCGCCTGAAAGAACGCCAGCTCATTTACAAAAATTTGAAGAAACGGATTTTCAGCCACAAAGTGGATGTTTTGCGCACGGATCGCGGATGCGACGGTACCCTTAGGCCTTTTGACCCTGCCCGTACGCTGTGAACATGAAATCTTTCCAAAGCTTCTGAGATTTTTAAGAATTAAAATAAAAAGTGTAACAGAAATTATCCGACAACCCAATCGAGGTTTATGCTAGCAAATCATATAAAACTGAGATGGGAAAGCTTCTTCGGTGATAACATTATTTGGGTCAGGCGCAACTACTCGAAGGTCAGGCTGCCTGAGCTTTTGAGGGGCTCACCCAATAACTTGACCTCAAAATCCAGAAATCGCTCCATCCCTGGTATGAATATTGAGCTCATAGCTCCTTCTTGCTACAGTGGAAATTTGGAGCCAAACATCCCACCCCTGGAAAAACTATAGCCTTCTCAATAGGGCCAATCAAACCAAAATCAAATTAGGTGTGATTGTAAAGTGCAGTCACAGAGAATCGGGCGTACAGTTCTCAAAAATCCAAAAGCTCTGAAAAGGATGGCGTCCTCCAGAATGTCGTCCTCCGAGGTTCCGGACGTGAAAAGGGGGAAGAAGGGGGTCGTTTGGGCTTTCAGACGGGGGTCGTTTTCGAAGTTTTGTGCCTAATTTCTTGCTCAACTTTGGTTATGATGGCACACCCACCCTGATACCTGCGCATAATGTTTGTCAAGGTACAAGATCAGATTTTCACTATTTTTTCCTTGGGGATCCAAACGGGATTTACACAAAGTAGTGAAAGTCTAATGTTGTATGGCAGTAGCCTGGCATCCATTATGCGCAGGTATCGGGGTATGAGAACCCTTCAAAAGCCAAGTAGAGGAGGAAGAAAAAAGCTATCTAAAGTAGCAAGATATGACGCATCTCTCTCAGTGATCCTCCCTCCCGCGGGGGTGTACGTGCATACGGATCCAAGGCGGATGGGCAAACCCATGCGTACCTAAGTCACTTCACACTGAGCTCACCCAGAATACTGCTAATATAAAGCACTAATTTCGCAATTATAACTACTTTTCAAACGTCATTTTATAGTTCATCTTTATCTTTTATTCATTCTCAACGGTTTACAACATTTCAGTCAAAAATAGCGTGATGATTTGATTTTTAGCGTTGATCAGTCAGTCGTGGGGTCGCAAAAGTATGTTTTAGTCTTTTCCGATAATGATTATTCTTTTTATATTCTTACCATGTAACATTACCCTCAAAGCTGTTGCAGTACTTTCGAATATCGTCTTACTATCGTATTCGCGGTCTAGCATCATCAGACATCGCCAATTAAGTAACGTTCAGCACGCCAAAGTTCCTGTCCATTTTACTTCGCGTTCTGCTATGGATATTCTTCTTGAAAATATCCATTTTCTTCGTCGAGATGGGAAATCACATTCTTCAGTTGCGTCTAGAACGAATCCAATTTGCAGATCTTTTTTTTTCCTTCAACCAACCCAAGCATTAAACTTTCCGCGCTTTTCAACATTTGAGGAGTTTCATCAGCAAACTTTCAGTTGCCGCCCCCTCTCGCATTCATATGAAAATGTTGAAAAACCACTTTTAGAGTGAACTTTTCAGGTGCACAACTACATCCTTGTTAGTGAGAAATTTCTATAACTTGCCAAAGGTGTTCCAGGCTAATGTGGGTCTGGGCCTTTATCGTGATCACGGTGCACTCCTTCCATGACGCTATTGCTCAATACGGTAGTCGAATTTGTCCAAATTTCTTCTCTATCTTCAACCATCCATTTGGTTTTGCTGCCGTTGATCCGAAGTCAAACTTGGTGGCTCGCATCAAGAGTTTTAGCCACTGTCTGCAGTCGATTTGAATTCTGTCCTATAATTCTGTCCTACAACGTTGTCCGCAAATGCAAGGTAACGAAGTTGTCTTCCATGGATACTGTAGCCACTTTCATCTTTCAACGAGATAAAATCAAAACTGCATGCTGAAGGACAAATGATCGAAGTTAGCGGTAACAGCGCGTCTCTTTGGCAGACTCCTCTTTGTATTTTAAAGTGAGCGTTGTTGTTGTCAAACTGAAGTGAGGCAGATGCTTGATAGAGGTGTTGCATCATCGAAATTGCCTCACTATTGACTTGGAAGTAGACGAATTTTTCAGATTGCGTTGAAATGATGGTATTAAAGGAAGGAAGAGGAAGGCGAGTGATAGGTGATAATTGCGGGTCATCTCAGTTAGCTGATTGATTGCACGTAGAGAATCAACGGTTGAGAATGTTAGATTCGCTTGCTCAATTGATAGGCATCTGTAAACTTTTCTTCGACTCAATCGGCTGAAGGTCTTGTCAGGTCTTTGTAGAACTTGGGTAACAGAGGCGGTAGTTATCAATTCGTAGCGGCTCCTTTTTTGTAAAAAAGTATGATGGATGCATGAGCAAAATCGGCAGGGAGGTCGATGATATGCTATTTATAGAGCAGCGACTTTTACGCCGTACTTAGCAGCTTTCGAGCGAATGCCACCAATGCTTGGGGCAGCGTTACAACGTTTTTGAGGCTTTTTGATTCGTCGTAATCGGATGGGTCACGGGGGCAGGGAAATGTGCAAATGATCGAGATTTTCGTGGAATGATGCAGTTCAGCGAATTAGGCACTTGCAAGACTTTTGGCCTTGGTGGAACTGGTAACCATCGTCCTTGTCTGCGTAACTGGCTTGTAAATTCACGTTGGCGTAAGAGTTTGATACGACCACGCTTTGATCGATTGCGTTAGATGGTTCTTTCCAATATGAAACGTTGGTGTGCAATGACATCATCAATCATTGGCCAGCGAACAGCTTTGCATACATTTGCGTATTCGACCTGGGCATCAATCACTTGCTTCATACCATATTATTTACGCCTGAGATGTAGGAGAGTGCAGGTTCTGCCAAAAATTCGTTTCAGCGAATTTCGTCGTTAGCTGCAGCTTTTCGGAGAGACTTGCACATTTGTTGCCAAGAATTCATCGAATCATTCAGTATTGAATTCGCGATTAAATCTGGACATTGCGGAAAAAGAATAGCTGATTTTACTTTGAGCTCACAGTAGTCAGGAAATAGTTGACGAGGACGGGCTTTGATGTGCACGATACGGATGTTCAAGTTGGCTCTAACAAGTCGGTGGTCACGAAAGAAACTACTAAAATTAAGACTAAACTACTAAACGATAACAAAGCTCAACACAAAGCTCAACAATAATGCTCCCGAGGCTTGACCTAAACAGATCCGCCACGCGTCGGCGGATAACAGGCGCAACACAGACAGACTCCATTGAACCTCTATACCTGTGATGACTTCATATATGCCTAAACAAGCTCACTCCCTTTCCATTCCCAAAAAGATTTTGCGGACTGGACTTGAACTGATTCAGTGGGGAGTTTGCCTTTTTGTTTTATATTTTTTTGTTGTTGGTTGTTTGGTGTGATGCTTCGTTCTTCTGTTGTATGGGCGCGTCTTGTGCGTATTAAATAAATATATAAATAAACACCTCTCCGTTCCCAAAATTCATAACTTAACATCCCAAATCTTAAATCTTCTAAAGAGTAGATCATCCAAAGCCAATCCTGAATCTGATTTTATCTTTTTCCACTATGGGTTTCGATATGCTGAACCGCTACTCCGAGAGTAACATCAAAGGCGAGAGCTAAATGTAAGGCACGAGCACAATGAACAAACATGAGGAAGAATTATCGATTAAAGGAAGCAGACAGACGCTGCAATAAGGGGCTGCAGCTATATATAGCCATTTTGCTGGCAACGCGCCAAGGCAAGGAGAGGTCCGGAGGGAGAAAAAATGAATGAAAAAATGAATCGTCGCCGGATAGCGCGGCAACCAGTGCTCCCGGGCTCCTACTTCTAGAAATGCTCGTATCGCTGAGCCGCGACAGCTTCTCTGCCAAAGTGCGTACGCTACAGTACAGGTACAGGCGCCTTATTCAATTGCCCACGCACCGCTTTGAAACCAACGCGCGGGCGGCTGGAAACGTTGGGTCCCGTAGCGCTGCAGGCTTGTTACAAGCACAGTGCGCGAGCGCTGCTTTCACGCAAATTTTTTTAAACTTTTGAAGGACGTTCTCCTCAAAATATACACTACATTGTTGAAAACCGCATGAAGTTGACAAGAAATTTTTCAAAAAACAATGAACGTCTACAGTCGTTCACGGCGGCCGCTCGCTAACGCTGCTGCTCAAAGCACAACGCGGGCAATTAGGTTTTACAAGGTCTAAAGTGCTTTGCTGTGCGGATGATAGATGAATTAGGAGGCCAAAGAAAAAAGTTGTGCTCGTGCGATAGTTGTAGAGGAGTTCATTGACTAATATACCCTACCCCTCCTCTGACGATCCCACTATTTGTCATTCCGCTGTTGTATAGATGCGGTCCCGCGAATCTGCGTTGTTAATGGATAGCACGTAGCTATGCTATGCAGAAGGAAACCTACGATCTAGGCGGTCAGATAAAAGGTGGTGACCTCACCATTTGTCATTCCGAAGTTCTATAGCGGTCCGCAAAACTGCGCTGCTAATGGTTAGCACCACTATGGTTTCCCTCGCAAAAACCGATCGTGTCGAAGTTCATTGAGCACAGTTCTTCTCTAGAGGCCAGCGCACTAATTACTCTTTAGAAGCTAAAGAACGAACATTGCAAGAAAGAACTCTGATCTGTTGTTGACGGCTCCGATTCTCTGTTTTTTTTTTGATTCCTCGTACAGTGGGGTTTCTTCCACCGGTTCCTTTCTTGTCTTTGACGAGTGGGATAGGAAGAGCCGAGTAAAACCGACCTTCGCAGAGGAGTTAGTGATAGTGACTACACTTTATGATTGCACTTTATGGCCCCGGACAGACTTCACGCGATTTGATCGTCGCGACTCAATCGCCGCATTTCCATTCATTTTCATTTCACATTCAAAAATTCCGGGCTAGAAAAGTATCACAACCGAAATGCAAGTTGATCGGCATGGAATGATGTTGTAACAGTTGTCTCGTCGCGATTCAGTCGCGGCGATCAGATCGCGTGAAGTCTGTCCGGGGCCTATGACTTAATTTCCACGTATAACTTTTTATAATTTCGAACTGAAGTTGAAATGGGTGGGTGAGACTGAGGCGAATGGACCAAACCATGCGTTTTTCAGTTAACTCATGATGAGGGGAGACAGCGGCTCTCCAACTACTGGGCTTTCAAGGTTGAACGTTTGAAAGCCCAGTAGTTGGAGAGCCGCTGTCTCCCCTCATCATGAGTTAACTGAAAAAAGTACTCTGCGTTGATACCACTGCTT